>JBDPZO010000002.1:6034594-6284031 GCA_039877585.1 Heterodera filipjevi | reverse complement strand
AAGGACGGCAAAAAAGCATGAAAAAATTATTATTAAGTTATTGTAAAACTTCGAAAGAAATTTTTTTCAAATTTTACACCCCGTCCATTTCAAGTCTCGATCCCCTCACCCCATTTTTTGCCCAAAAATATATACCTTAAAAATGTCGGCTTACCCCTGCTTTTCCCCTTTTTTAACAAAATATTTCCGACTGTAAACAGTGAATTTTTATTAATTTTTATTTATGAAGTCAAAATAACAATAATTTAGACAAATATCAGTATATATTTTAAAATATTTTACTAATAAAAGAATTTTCAGTAACTGAAACGACCCCTACCCCCAAAAGCCCCACACTCATACTTTTGTCCCTTCGTCACCCTTCAATCATAGGCTTTTGGTCGATGACACGGCATTTGTCATCTATCTCCAATCACAATTAAAAATTTTTTATCTTTGTCATTTGTCTCCCGAATTTTGTCTTTGTGTCCAAAATTAGGCGTTTAGCATTATTGTGATTAAATTCAAGACAAACGCCAAATTTCGACGACAAACGACAAATATTTGAGGGGTGCCAACACGCCACTAAATTTGTCGTTGAGAATTTTTACCGCCAAATTTGTGGTTTGTCTTCGTTTTGTCGTTTGTGTAAGTAATTGTGATTGGCCCCAGTTACGGTACCGACCCAAATATATAACATTGGGGCTGAGTTACGTAGCGGCCAAATGCCATGGGGTTTTTATTTCACATAGTTAGGTCTTTTTTGTGTTGGTTAATAATTATTCTTTAAACTCCGTTTTAGGGTTCATCCATAAGTTGTTCAGGAGCATGAGAGTATGTTTTGTACTGAATCATTTAAAAAAAAAACTAATGGAAAAATTAGTGTTAGGTTTCAGAAAAGAAAACTAGGGTTAAATTTTCGAAAAAAATTTGGTTGGGTTTTCAGTAGCCTAGGGGGTGGTTATTAAGAAAAACACTTGGAAATTTTAGGCTCCATTTTTATCTTTTATTAATCTTTTTGAGATTTTCACTGCCCATTTGATCACTGCCCAAATGAACAAAACCACTGACGAAATGATCGGCCACCCTCCGCATCTGTGGCACAATAAATTTCGCTATTTTTTTTATTTAATTTTAATTAATTTACAAAATAATAATAAATATCTTTTTGATCTTGCCCTTACAAAAAAGTGACAATAATTGGTTTTGCATCTTAATTTAAGCAAGAACAAAACTAGCAGAAAGTATGACGTAAAAAAGGAAGCAACTGTATTTTCGATTGAGGACTGTGGAGAAAGCAAAAAAGGGTAATAAAAAAAAGGAAAAAAAAAAGCATTTTGAAATATTTGAAAATACAATTTATTATTAAAATAATATTTAAACAAATAAGTCACATACTTCCACTAGAGACAGGATAAGAAGTTTGGTTCTGTTTTCTCGGTAAAAAAGTCAAAAAACTCAAATTTTATGGTCGGATTTTTTGTAAAAAATTGAAATTAAAAAAAAGCAGACTGAGTTGTCGCAATTTTAAACGGTCTAAATAAGCTAATTTTTACCAAATATTAGAGACCGGAATTTTGAACCCCGGGAACGGGGACCGATGATGATCCGGGAACGGGGAACCCGTTATAAAAATCCCCGTTTTGCGGGGGCCCCCGTTCGGTAATTTTCCATAAAAACCCGGGAACGGGAACGGGGCCCCCGGGAAATCCCCGCCGGGGCCCGTTCCCGTCCGGTCTTACCAAATATCATCATAATCTTCCCATAATTATTAAGAAAGCACAAAAAAATTGGAAAGTGTAGAAGGATTTTGTTTTAAATATATTTTTTCAAATAATGGGTCCAAATTTACCTGTTCCAAATTTGGCGATCAAAAGATATAACAACACAAAATTAACCACATCTCTCCTTCCCCAAATTCGAACAAAATATCGAAAAATCAAAACAAAAATTTAACTCGATTTTTATTTTCGACTTTTGTTCGAATTTGGGTCCGAGGTTCGGAATGGTCGAAATAAATGTCAAATTCGTGATCAGCGACCCCGAAACCCCCTAAAACTCGTTTTTAAGACAAAAACAAATTTCAGTGACCAACTGTCATGTAACCTGTGAATTTAGTAAAAAAAAAAATTGAATTTATAATTTGGAAACACTTTTACAATTAATTTATTCAGTCGTAAATGCCAAAAGAGTCCAATGAAAAAACAAAAAAAGCTAAGAAATGCCGCAGTTTTACGTGAAATTGTCAAGTAATTTTTATTTTATTGGCATTCCGTCCGTTGACGAAACGGACGCGATAAAATCGGCAAAAATTTTGTTTGAAACAATGACCAATTCGCCGAAAAAGCGAGCGACCATTCGGTGGGCGAATTGGATTGAATTGGCATTTATGATTATCGAAATGCAATTGAGAAGAAATTCAAAACACATTGCGACTTTTTCATGAGTTGAAAGCGAATACAGTAAAAGAAATTAACGAATTTTCTGACAATTACGAAAAATGGCACAGAAATAATGCAACGGCACGGCAACAATTTGGGAGTTGGAAAGTGTGAAGCAATGTTGGTTTTTTACTTTTTTTCCGTGCTTTTATCACAATTTGATGCAAAAAAACGCATGTAATTAATTGGAATTAATTGATCAATTAAAATTATTAATTTTAATCATTTTAATGGATATTTTATATATGGCAAAATAACGGCGACATGAAGTTTGGGCACCCTAAGCCAATGTTAAAAATATAAAGCCATAAAAATTGAAAAAATATATATCCCGGCTCAAATGTGCTGGTGCATTTCGTAAAAACGCAACATGCGCGTTTCGTAAATCCGCCATTTTCACTGAATTTTCGACTAAATCAAGTCTAACTTTGCTCAGAAGCAATCAATTTAAACAATCTTGGTATATTCATAAGCATGGTTGCTCTACAAGTCTTATAAATTTCAAAAAAATCAATAACTTTTGAAAAATAGTGGCCAAAAAAAGTGGAAAAAATGGCCATAACTCTGAAAAAAGGAACAAATTTTTTTGAAATTTAACAAGCTAATAAAGCTATCCAAGAGCTATCGGATGATCAAGTTTATTTAATTTGGTTGTTTTGAGAAAGTTGACTTGATTTACTCGAAAATTCAGTGAAAGTGGCGGATTTACGAAACGCGCATGGGTGGCGGTTTTTAAGAATGCACTAACACCGGCTCAAATGTGCCAAAATCGGAAAAATGCCAAATATTCTAAATATTTACTACTGTAAATCGCCTAAAATTAATTAATGAAAAAATTAAAATAAATACATGCTTTTGCTTTATAATAAAGTCTCTGTCTCGTCGCTCGAGAAACTTAAAGTCTCGAGTAGTGTACTCTGATATGTCCTATCTGGATTTCCTGGTGCCAAAACTTCCGAAAATAACACAGCTAAACAGCACGCCTGAAATTTAAGAATACTATTGCTTATGCTCCGGTTACCGTAGTAAACAAATTGGTAATTTTTTACCCAGTAATAATTAAAAATCAACTCGGTACGGCTACCGGGGTAAACTTTTGCCCTTGGGTAATGCTAATTTTTACCTAGCAATTCAGTAACACGACTTGTAAGGGTACCGGGGTAAACTTTACCCTTCGGTAAAACCCGAGGCGGTGCCATTGAAAATTTTCCGAAATAAGACAATCAGAGGTCAAAAATAAGATTTTGGGGTCGAAAATAAGGCATTTTTTTAAAACGTTGTTTAACCCTTTAAAATTGCATTTTATTCACCTAAATCAAGCATTAGCAACATATTGAGCAGTTTTACCGGTACCGGTACTTTTCAGGTTGAAAAACCGGGGTACTTTTTGGCTGGGAAAACCCGGTACTAGTACCGGTACTGGACCGGTACCGGCCAAAGCCGGTACTAGGTACTCATTTGTATGTTTTTTTCAGTACCAGTACCGGTACCGCTCAACCCTAGTTCTTAATAGAAATTAAAATTTTATGGGAAGCAGATGAAATAGAGAACCAAAAAAGCTGAAAATGCAATTTTACAAATTCACTTTGATTGCACAAAATCTATTAAAATACACGAGATGACATGGCCATTGGTTGGTGTTGTACGCCCTCTCCAATTTCAAAGCAAATCTGCGAAAGTGAAGCATTTCAATAGAGAAAGAAAGGCAATTGAAAAAACAAAACAAAAAGAATTCTTTATTCGAATCTCGGTCCGGGATTCGGGACTAAGCGAAAAATTGTCGGAAGCGTAATTAACGACCCATAAAACTGTTTTACATGGCTATAAAATTTTAAAAAAAAGGTGAATTTTTACAAAAAATGTACAAACAAATAATTTGAGCAAACAAAAAAATACAAGAAATTTTAAAAATCTAGGCCTAAAATCGGCTTTTAGACTTTAGCCCCCCTCTCTCCCGCCCCGAAGTTGAGCCAAGCGTCTGTCTGGCTACGCCCTGGGGTTGATTGATTCATTCATTCATTGGCCTTTTGGGGGTATAAAATGGGGAACGAGTTGCAATGCATTTTGTTGGCCAACAATTTCAGTCATTCGATTGTCCAAAGCCTTTTCCATTTTGGGAAGCCAAGACAGCAATGGTTTATTGCCAATTGATCCCGTCTAAAAGAAGGGGCCAAAATATGAATAATATTATTATTTGGTATATTTTTATATATCACATTTATATTGTATGACATTTACTCCTATGCTTATAAGCGATTTCAAATTCATATTGCATCAATCCCAAAGGCCCCCCTAAAAGGATTCATAAATATTTTTTTTGCATCTTATGGTAATTGATTAGTAGGGCTGCCAAAAATATGGAAATAAAATCACGAAATAGGGCCATAAATATGGATCAAAAATCGCAAAATATGGAGGCAAAATGCAAAATATCGAAATATGGACATAAATCGCGAAATATGGAAAAATATTGAAAATATGGATTTAAAAAACCATCCTTGAAGCTTCATATCCCACAGTCCAAGAAAAAAATATGGATTTCCATATAATTGGCATCCCTATTGATTCGAATGTTTTTTTTTTAATTTTGAAAAAAGTAAATTTTCAAGAACGAAAATGTTTTGCAAAATGAAATTTTATTATCTATTTAAAGCTTTTTAAAGGCTGTTGTTATTTTTGCAGGGGGAACTTTGGGCACCATGAAATTCAAGATAGGACATATGAAGATTAGTACACTACTCGAGACTTTAAGTTTCTCGAGTCGAGACAGAGACTTTATTACAAAAGCAAAAGCAAGTATTTATTTTAATTTTTTCATTAATTAAAATTTTAGGCAGATTTACAGTAGTAAATATTTAGGACATATTTGGCATTTTTCCGATTTTACGGCACATTTGAGCCGGTGTTAGTGCATTTCTTAAAAACCGCCACCCATGCGCGTTTCGTAAATCCGCCACTTTCACTGAATTTTCGACTAAATCAAGTCATAACTTTCTCAAAAACAACCAAATTAAATAAACTTGGAATCATCCGATAGCTCTTGGATAGCTTTATTAGCTTGTTAAATTTCAAAAAAATTTGTTACTTTTTTCAAGAGTTATGGCCATTTTTTCCACTTTTTTTGGCCACTATTTTTCAAAAGTTATTGAATTTTTTTGAAATTTATAAGACTTGTAGAGCAAACCAATGCTTATTGAATGATACCAAGATTGTTTAAATTGATTGCTTCTGAGCAAAGTTATGACTTGATTTAGTCGAAAATTCAGTGAAAATGGCGGATTTACGAAACGCGCATGGGTGGCGGTTTTTACGAAATGCACCAGCACGATTTGAGCCGGGATATTATATTTTTTCAATTTTTATGGCTTTATATTTTTAACATTGGCTTTATGGTGCCCAAACTTACATGTCGCCGTTATTTTGCCATATATAAAATATTCCATTAAAATGATTAAAATTAATAATTTTAATTGATCAATTAATTCCAATTAATTACAATGCGCGTTTTTTGCATCAAATTGTGATAAAAGCAGCGGAAAAAGAAGTAAAAAACCAACATTGGCTTCACACTTTCCAACTCCCAAATTGTTGCCGTGCCGTTGGCATTATATTTCTGTGCCATTTTTTCGTAATTGTCAGAAAATTCGTTAATTTCTTTTACTGTATTCGCTTTCAACTCATTGAAAAAGTCGCAATGTGTTTTGAATTTCTTCTCAATTGTCATTTCGATAAATGCCAAATTCAATCCAATTAATTCGCCCACCGAATGGTCGCTCGCTTTTTCGGCGAATTGGTCAATTGTTTCAAACAAAATTTTTGCCGATTTTATCGCGTCCGTTTCGTCAACGGACGGAATGCCAATAAAATAAAAATTACATTGAACAATTTCACGTAAAACTGCGGCATTTCTTAGCTTTTTTTGTTTTTTCATTGGACTCTTTTTGGCATTTACGACTGAATAAATTAATTGTAAAAGTGTTTCCAAATTATAAATTCAATTTTTTTTTTTACTAAATTCACAGGTTACATGACAGTTGGTCACTGAAATTTGTTTTTGTCTTAAAAACGAGTTTTAGGGGGTTTCGGGGTCGCTGATCACGAATTTGACATTTATTTCGACCAATTCCGAACCTCGGACCCAAATTCGAACAAAAGTCGAAAATAAAAATCGAGTTAAATTTTTGTTTTGATTTTTCGATATTTTGTTCCAATTTGGGGAAGGAGAGATGTGGTTAATTTTGTGTTGTTATATCTTTTGATCGCCAAATATTGGAACAGGTAAATTTGGACCCATTATTTGAAAAAAATATATTTAAAACAAAATTCCTTCTACACTTTCCAATATTTTTTGTGCTTTCTTAATAATTATGGGAAGATTATGATGTATATTTGGTAGAGACCGGACGGGAACGGGGCCCCGGCGGGGATTTCCCGGGGGCCCCGTTCCCGTTCCCGGGTTTTTATGGAAGATTACCGGGAACGGGGCCCCGGCGGGGATTTCCCGGGGGCCCCGTTCCCGTTCCCGGGTTTTTATGGAAGATTACCGGGAACGGGGCCCCGGCGGGGATTTCCCGGGGGCCCCGTTCCCGTTCCCGGGTTTTTATGGAAGATTACCGGGAACGGGGGCCCCCGCAAAACGGGGATTTTTATAACGGGTTCCCCGTTCCCGGATCATCATCGGTCCCCGTTCCCGGGGTTTTCAAAATTCCGGTCTCTAATATTTGGTAAAAATTAGCTTATTTAGACCGTTTAAAATTGCGATCAACTCAGTCTGCCTTTTTTTAATTTCAATTTTTTACAAAAAATCCGACCATATAAATTTGAGTTTTTTGACTTTTTTACCGAGAAAACAGAACCAAACTTCTTATCCTGTCTCTAGTTGGAAGTATGTGAACTTATTTGTTTAAATATTATTTTTAATAATAAAATTGTATTTTCAAATATTTCAAAATGCTTTTTTTTTTCCTTTTTTTTTATTACCCTTTTTTGCTTTCTCCACAGTATCCTCAATCGAAAATACAGTTGCTTCCTTTTTTACGTCATACTTTCTTGCTAGTTTTGTTCTTGCTTAAATTTAAGATGCAAAACAAATTATTGTCACTTTTTTGTAAGGGCAAGATCAAAAAGATATTTATTATTATTTTGTAAATTAATTAAAAATTAAATAAAAAAAATAGCGAAAAGTTATTGTGCCGACAGATGCGGAGGGTGGCCGATCATTTCGTCAGTGGTTTTGTTCATTTGGGCAGTGATCAAATGGGCAGTGAAAATCTCAAAAAGAATTAATAAAAGATAAAAATGGAGCCTAAAATTTCCAGAGTTAGTTTTCTTAAACCATAACCCCCTAGGCTACTGAAAACCCAACCAAAATTTTTTCTGAAAATTTAACCCTAGTTTTCTTTTCTGAAACCTAACACTAATTTTTCCATTAGTTTTTTTTGAAAAAAAGAAATAGAAACCTTAAACAACTAGGGTGTTAGCTTTTCAAAAAAAAAAAACTTAAGTTAGATTTTCAGAAAAAAATTTGGGTTGGGTTTTCAGTAGCCTAGAAGGTTAGGCTTTTAAGAAACTAATTATGGAAATTTTAGGCTTCCTTTTTTTATCTCTTATTAATTATTTTTGAGATTTTCACTGCCCAAATGAACCACTGACGAAATGATAGGGAACCATGCGGAAGCCCCCTTGCCCCAGTGGGGGTCATTTTGGTGCGGCCGTTTTGGTGCGAGACGTGTTTAAGACGTCATAACTTTTTTCTTAGTAAACTAAATTTCACAAAATTGGTATCATTCGGATGCTCTATATGGTTAGAAGATAGTAATAAGCATTTATTAAGCGATTAAGCATTAAGCAAAAAAGTTACAACATAAAAACTCAAAAAAGTCTGAATTTCTGTAAATTTTTAATCTTAACTTTTTTGTAAGTTAGTAAATTTTTTTGGTTTTTAGCCTCATTTATAGAGTTCGTAAAGACCTTTCTAATGATACTGATCTTGTGAAACTTAGCTCACTAAGAAAAAAGTTATGACTTCTTAAACACGTCTCGCACCAAAATGACCCGGTTCGCCCTTGCCCTTCCCCCCCCCTCCGCTCTCTTCCAAAAATTTTGGAATTAAAAAATAATTTTTTAATATCTCAAGTTTTTCAATTGTTCAACCCCTTTTTGGTGTGTTTAAATGGTCGAGCAGTTCTGTGATTCCTTCAATTGTTGGTGCCTCTGCCTTTGGTGTGTGTATTTTTGTCGTTATTTCGTCATCATTTTCTTTTTTGATTAAAAATAAACAAATTTTTATTGCCCCGAATTGTTTAAGAAAAACGCGTCATAACTTTCTCAGATACAAACCAATTGACCAATCCTGAATGTTCTCTATTAGCCTGCTAAATTTTCGGAAAAAATAAATAAAAATTAGGCCCTAAAAATCGAAAACCAATTGTTTTTTTGTTTGATTAACTTTTTTGATTTTTAACGAAAAATTTAAAAATTTTGCAGAAAAATAAAGAAGATACAGAGCAACCGATTGATACAAAGATTGTTTGATTGGGCTGTATCTGAGAAAAGTTATGACACATTTTGTCGTGTTCAAAAAAGTACGAGTCGACAGTCGTCCACCATTTTTGTTGTGCGGCGTTTCTGTCGAACGACGCGCGAAAAGTGTCACTTAAAAATTCTTAATTAATTAATTAATTAACCGAATTATTAATTATTCTTTATAAAAAATGCTATTTCAAAATTTTACCAATGCTTAAAATTGCTGTCACTGCTTTGAAATAGGCCATGAATTTGTTTTTTCCAATTTTCTAAGAATGAGAAAAGGTCACATAATATTTTTCCATAAAATGGTTCTATTCAATCTCATAATGCCAAGTGGAGAATATTTACGTGTAATCTATCTGCTGATCATTATTTATAAATTATAATCAATTTTGCCAATTTTCATCAGCTTTTTTCCCACTAAAATTAGAAAAACAAAAATTTAAATTTAATTTTTTATAGAAAGCCAAGTCAAAATGTTAGCGAATCGGGCAGTTTAGCGCGGTCGGAGTCGCTATTGCGCCCACGGTTCGGCGTTTTTTCAATTTCTTGAGGGCTACTAGAGTTCATAATCAGCTTCCGAAAGATACTAAGTTTTTTGGTTGCCTAAGAAAAAAAATTGGCTTCCTAAAATTTGGCTGGCGCCGAAATGTGAGCGCAGAAACTTTCCTGCCCTGTTAATTTTGGCACTAATTTGAATAGTGTAGTCGGGTGTATGAAGTCTTAAGCCTCATTGTGCTTTTCTAATTTTCAAAATAAGGGCCTTTTTGCGGCTACCGGTCCGAGTGCCGAATGGCACAAAAAAAGCCAAAATGGCTTTTGTTAAAAAAATGAAAACATAAAAGCCTAGAACCTAGTCAAGCTTAAGCCTATGCCAAAGTTTAGACCTAAACTAAGCCTTAATTATAGAGTAGTGTCTGTTTAAAAAAATCATCGGAACTCGGCCTTTTCGGCACTCGGACATTATTTACACTATTCGGCACTCGGAATTTCGGCACTCGGAGCGGAAGCGCTTTTGGCAGCCAGTGAGGCCTTTGAAAATGTTTGAATTTTCCGCGACTTCGCAACAGGGGCTTTTCTTTGGCACATATTATTGAAAATTTTTGACATATCTTTTTCATAAATTTTCAAAATTCTTCATTTTTCTGCTTGGCCCATTTGTCAGAAGAGGCAACAAAAAATATGCAAATTGGACACACATGGATTGGTTGGTTGGTTTCACTTTGCCTCGCTTACCCCCACCGTCGCCCGATTCCTCGGCACATTTGTGCCATTCGCTTCCATTCCATTTGGCCATTCTTTTGAAAGACGGACAGATAAGTTGCGCCTTCCCCCCCCCCCCCCCCCTCCTAAATCTTCTCGCCAATTCCCGCCGGACATCCTCCTCACTTTCCCCTCCCCCCCCCTATCCCATCCATCCCGGCATTCATCCATGGCACTATGGCTCATCCTTCCAACACTTCCCTCCCCGCCCAGTCATTGCCAAATTTATCTCCTTCATACGCCCTCCTCCAGGGGCGGATATTAAGGCGCTGCTTCTCCTCATGCTTTCGCTTTTTGACAGATGTCCTAACCAACTTTGTGGGCACTCTTTAACAAAGTCCGAAAAAATGTAAGGGATGGGAAACGGGCAGAAAAAATGAATACAAATGTATTGGGATGCAAAGTGCTGTTTGGATTCGGATTTCTATCTAATCAAGGGAGAGAGGGCGGCTCTATTACAGGGAAGGTGTATAATTTGTAAGAGAGGCTACACACTATTTATACTATAAACTAGGATAGGTCGGGACGGGTGGCAAAAACCGGGGCCGGGATTTTCCGGGCCAGGAAAACTAAGGACCGGGGCCCTCGATTGTCAACTGGGACGGGGACTTGAAAACCGGGATTTCCACTTTCCGATTCCGACCAATCCTACTATAAACCAAAAAATTATGAATTATAAATAAAAAAAATTTTCTTCCATCCCGTCAAAATCGGCTATGCCATTGTTGCTCTCTCTCTCTCTCTCTCTCTCGTAGCCAACAAAATATTTCTCACCCTGCTGCTTTGGGGCAGTTGTTGCCCCTATCAATCAATCATTTATGCAAATTGTGGTAAAAATGGTAGTGGTTGCCCACTTTCTTAGAAGAGACGCGCGCTTCTGCGCCTGTCATAGTGCCATGAAAGTCACACCCAAATTTTGAATGGGCCCCGGGGGGGGGGGCGGAGCGGAAGCAACAAATGGAAGTGAAACAAAACGCCACGACAGATCGGCACCGGCGGAAGTCATGTGAAATGGATTGAATGATGGAAAGAGGAGGCAATGAGGGGAGTGGAGGGAAATGATGAAGACGGGAAAGCCGGGGGGAAGAATTGTCGAACCGACCGAACTCGCGTCCGGCCACCAAATGTAAAAGAGAGTGAAGGGGAGGAGATGATAAAGGATGGGTAAAGGGAGGAAGAAATCCGAGTATGATAATCAAGACCCCGCTGATGAACAAGGGGCGCGATCTGCTAATACCGGACATTGGCCCGAGCCCGAAATCTTGTCGTTTAATTCTTCGGGCTCGAAAACCGTCCTTTAAACACGGTTGTTTTTTTTTAATCTCATGAGGCACTGGGGAGAAAGATGAACAGAACGAATTGGGAAGGGATGGGAGACAAAGAAAAAGGAATGAACAAAAAGGAGGAGAAAATATGGAGGATGAAAAGGAGAAAAAAAAGGAAAACGGAAAGACAAAAAAAAGGAGGAAGACAAAAAGGAAGAGAAGAAGGAATAAAAAAAGGAGGAGAAAAGGAAGAGAAGAAAAACAGGAAAAGAAAAAAGAAGAGAAAAAAAAGATAAAAAGGAAGACAAAAAAGAAGAGAGAAAGGAAGACAAAAAAGAAGAGAGAAAGGAAGACAAAAAAGAAGAGAGAAAGGAAGACAAAAAAGAAGAAAAGAAGAAAGGAAGACAAAAAAGAAGAGAGAAAGGAAGACAAAAAAGAAGAGAGAAAGGAAGACAAAAAAGAAGAGAGAAAGGAAGACAAAAAAGAAGAGAGAAAGGAAGACAAAAAAGAAGAAAAGAAGAAAGGAAGACAAAAAAGAAGAAAAGAAGAAAGGAAGGGGCTGACAGAAGGGGAAGAAAAGGGAAGGGGGGGGGGCGAGGAGAAGGCCTCAAAATGAGTGATTATTTTTGGGGACGATGACCATTGGATTGGGTTAGTTGGTCTCTGTCTGTTGCTGCTGTCGCTCTTCTTCTTCCGGCAATGCGCTGCTGCTGTTCTTTGCTCGCCGATTTGATGAGAAAATGTGCGGCACATGCCAATGCCAACGCCAACTGTTGCAGTGCCATAAAAGCGGAGACGGAAGGAGGGGGGAAGGAGGAGGAGATGAATTATTGTCGGAAGAGTTGGGGGGCTTATGGTTGAAGATGTACAATATTTAACTGTGAATTAAAAGGATAATTTAAATTTTGGGAAAAAAATGAACGCCAATTTTTTGGCATTTTCTTTATCATTTCATCGTCATACTCGGTCGATTGAGTGCTCATGATTGAGCTCCAGTTGTTCGCCCTCTCTTCATTAACAATAAGAGGAGAAATTTTAATGTTTTTTTGTTTGTTTGAAAATCTATCCTACTTTGTTTTTAATAAATACCCCTAGTTTTTTAAGCTAACCATAGTTATACTCAATCCAAAATTTGGTTTTTAGTGTAATCTTAGTTTTTCAATTAAACCTTTAAAAAAAACTCTTCTTTTTTAAAAGCTACAAATCCTTTAGCTCTCGATCGACCCCTATCCCATACCGGTTTTTTAAATCTTGAATTTCTCAGTTTTTGGCATTGAAATCCAAAAGAAAACATTAGTACAAATATTCCCCAATGCCGGCCTCCTAACATTTTGAGTCTATTTTAAATAAAATTTCACATTATAATTAAAAGCCTTGCAAAATTTTTCCAAAAACTCTTTTTTATTTGAATAGAGTATGTCTGACTAATAAAAATTTTTTAGCAAAACAAACACTCAATTTGTATATAAAAAATTGATGCCACGGGGGTAGAGTAAGTCCATTTGCCCAAAATTAGAGGCGCAATTTCGCCGATTAGATTCAACATCTTTCCGGCACAAATGTGCGTCGCCGCCATTCCGTCACCGTCCAAAGGGCTCGTCCGTGCCCTCGTCCTGCCCGTTTTCCACGTCGGCAATCTCTCCTCCCTCCTTCACCCCCCGTCCCAACTGTCCCTATGATTGTTGGGTTTATGGTAGGTCTCTCTCTTATCCCGCCCCTTCTCTGCTGCTGATGGGGGGTGCCCCCGCCCGCCGGCGTGTGCCGTCCTCTCTTCTCCCCCTTTAATTCCGTCCCTCAGGGCATCCGCCGACGACGGCATCAACCGAAACGGCACCGGCGTAGGGGAGGCGGTCGGCCACGACGACGACCACACGAACAGGGGGCGGGCGAATGAGGCCCCAGTGGCGGGGCCCTTGGGCTGGCAAAGCAGCCAATCGGCGCCGCCAATTCCCCCCGGGCGTCGTTCCTCTCCCTCGTCCCCGGCCTGCCCACATCGGTGCCGTGCCCATCCGCCCATTCCCCCCTCACCCCGCTATCCCCGCGGGCAAACCAACGACGGCACAAGGCCATAAAAGTATTCTCGGAAGAATTGGGGCTCTGCTGGGAATTTGCGCTGCTCCCTCTCCCCCCCCCCTATTCCCCCAGTGTTGTTGGTTCAATTCCCAATCGCCTATCCCCAGCCCCCTTAGGCCCAGCCGAAAAAATGTACCACCCGGTCGGTTTGTTCGCCGGATTTGGCACAACATCAGCCGCCGCAGCGGTGACGAGCGGCGCCACCACCAGTGAACAGCAGCAGCAGCAGCAGGCGGCGGTGGCGGCAAACAGTTTGTTACGCTCGGCAGTTGTCAAAAATGAGGCGGCACTGCTGCACGGGTGTTGGCCAAGCCAATTGGTGGATGTGGCCAGGTGTTTTAGGGGGACACAAACAATGCTGGGAGGAGGGGGAGGAATTTTTGAACAAATTTTACTGTATTGTTGTGCCTAAAAAATCGAATCGAAAAATAGGCGGCATGGAAATCTGAGTAAATTTTTTTTTTTCAGTATACTACGCAGGACTAAGTTTTCAAATTTTTCGGGTTAGTTGGTGAAATTTCGAAAATTACAGGATCGAAAGGGGATGGGTCGGTAGGGAAAATTCGGAAAACGCCTTATTCAAAATGTTTATAGGGTGCGAAATCATACCTCAACACGAAAATTTTTGTAAAAATTTGAAATGCTAGAGGGAGGGGGGGGGGGAATTTGAAATTCTGAGTTTTCGATAGCTTTCCCGCCGTGGAAAGTTAGTTTTTTAAGAAAAATGTCTCCAAAATTTCAGCGCCCAACTGCAACGTGCCCATTTTGAGAACCCTCCGCCGCCCAACCTGCGCAAGTCCAACTTTTTCCATTTCACAGTCAATCTGTACGACCGGGACAATCAGCCCATTGAAGTGGGTTTGTTCTCGAGCCCATTCCGTCAGAAATGGCACTCCCGGTGCCAAAATGCCAAAAATTTTGATTAGTCTCCCCAAAACCTGATCTCAAATTTTGGCTAAATGCCGACTGGAAATTATAGGAATCCCGACATTTTCTGATTTGTAATTACCGCTTTGGCCTAAATTTAGAGCCATACCAAATTTTGGAGTTCATAGCAAATTTAATTTCGCGCCAAAAATGAACGCAGAATTTCAAATTTTTTGTTCCGACTATAATTTAACCAGGATTATTTGCGCTAAAAAAGGCCATCTTCACAGATTGAGCAGGCCATCTTTGCTGGTTTTGTGGAGAAGGAAAAGGAAGTGCCTGGGGAAAACACGCGCAACGGAATTCACTATCGCGCATCATTGCTTTTCTCCAACGGTCAGAGTTTTTTTTTGTTGATAATTTTGCGTGAGTGAGAGGGGTCGAGAGTCTCGACGACTGAAAAAGTGGGGAAATCTCGCCAGGAACCCAAGCCTGGACAAGTCACCGTTCCCGGGCTATTTTGGATTAGAAGCGAAATTCTCGAGAGATTGGTATGAGGGTCGGTCCAAAATTTCGACAAAGAGTTGGGATGTGAAACTCGAGAGTCTCGAGACCGGAGGAAAGTGCCTAATGAAATGATTATGGCCCGGCAAAGGAAGAGGAGAGTGGCGGTGGTGGTGGTTGTCCAAGTCTCTTGAACACATCCCCAAATAAACTCCACGGCCTTCCTCAATGCTTCATCCGCTTCTCCTCCTCCCCCCATGTAATTGACCGTAATCCAATTAGGGCGGTCGGAAAAGCCCATTTGAGGGGAGGGGGGGGGGGCACATGCGACAAACAAAATTTAGGGGATAAGCCGAGCCGAGGAGAGAGAGGACCCACCGGAATGAACTCTCCTTCTTTTTGGTCGGGTTTTTGATTAAATCCCGGAAGAAACCCCGAAAAATACTAACCGTTACGGTCCTTGCTTCCGGCAATCCTCTATTCTTCTTCAGTGCTTTTTCTGCTCCTCATCCTTCCACCTCTTCCTCTTCTTTGTTCTTCTCTCTTTTCTTCTCTCTATCCTCCTCTTCATCTCTTCCTCCCCCTCCCCCTCTCCCTCCTTCTCCTTCTACCCATTCCTCTTACTCTTCTTTTTTCTTTTTCGCCCTTTTCTCTTCTCCATCCCCTTCTCTTCATCCACCTCTCTCCTCTTCATTTTCTTCTTTCTCCTTCTCTTCCTTTCCTTCTTAATCATCTTCCTTCCCCTCTTCTTCTTCCTTGTCCTCTTCTCTTCCCCATTTTCTTCATCTTGTCCAATTTTAACGTTTTCCATCTCTTCTATTATCGCTCTTCTTTCTTACCTCTTTTCCTCACATTCTCATCTTCTTTTTTTCTCATCCTCCTTCATCTCATTATCTTTTTCCTTTTCTTTTTACTTCCTTTTTTCTATCTTTCCCAATCTCTTCTTATTTCATTGTCCCTTCTCTTCCCTTTTTTTCTCTCACCCTCACTCTCCCCATCATCCATCTTTTTATCTTCTCTTCCATCTTCTGCTCACATTCTTTGTTATTCCAATTTTCATCATTTACATTCTTCCATCTTGCACTGTTATTGCTCAACCTCATTCATCCCATTTTCTTCCTCCCCCCCTCTCCCCAACTCCGTCCATTTTGACTCTCATCCTTTTCCTCCTCTTGTACCGCCCCCTTCACTCCCCCCCCCCAGTGTCCCTAATTAAAAGAGTATCCGCTAATTCGCTTAGTTTTGGCCCCGCCGGCCAGCGGTTGCCAAAACATGTGAAATTGGACCTCCCCTTACTTACACCAGCCCACTATAAACAAAACAGCACCATCACGAGGAGGAAAGACTGAATGAGTGAGGATGATGCGCGAAAAGCATGAAGAAGACGAAGATGCGTTGAAGAGAATGTGCCATTCCCCCCCCCCTCTTCCCCTCGGGGCCCCTCCTATCTTTCCGATCTCCAATCTTCTCCCGCCCCGCAGGGCGCCTCCATTCTCGAGCCATTACTGCCGAATGTGCGCGCAATAAAAGTGCGCTCCCACCACCAGCGGCAGTAACCCCCAGTCCCTTCCCCCCCGGCGCAAAACGTAATTTCGCTAATTAAAAAATGAAGGCAAGTGATGGCCGGGGGTGGGGTGGGTGAAGAAAGGACAATTCTTCTTGGTTGGCCCATGCCCACAAGGGCCGTAATGCCACGGCCATAAAACGGGGGAGGACCGCCGCAGGGGGAAAGAGAGCTTTTTGGGGGGACAAATATTTTGTGTCTTTGGAGTGAAGGGACGGGACTACTTACTGCTGCTGAATGGAATGGGCCAAGGAGCAAAATGAAAGTCTCGAGATGGTCTGCTTGGATTAAGTCGAGTCACCAAATTGAAAACATTGACTCAAACTAATGAGTCGATTTTGTGGGAAATTTATGAAATCGGGGCCTCAATAATGCCTTAATCGGAATTTGATTCTGTTTCTCGACTCTCGTAAGTTTGTTCACGAACTCTAATTTTTTATTTTTTGTGCCAAAACTTTGAAAAATACCGTAAATCGGACTCATTTGTGCTTTACCACATTTGTATCATTTTTGGCCTCTCAAATTCTTTTGTTTTTGACTTGGTTCCTAATCAGCTCTTGCTTAGCCCAGCGGGGCTGCTTGGGGTATACCCCATGTTGCGGCCCGAAACCCGATACCCGAAATCCGAGGTTTTTCGCGACCCGAAACCCGAGGTTTCGCGACCCGAAACCCGAGCTTTTTCGCGACCCGAAACCCGAACCCGAAAATTTCCGAGTGCCCGACCCGAAACCCGAACCCGAATTTTTCCCGACCCGCGGCAACACTGGTATACCCCCCCCCCATCGTCGGGAGGGAACAATGAAGACACAAATAAATCATGCATTGTTTTTGGGAAGCCAAAGTCATATATCATCAACGGTGGTAGCGCACCATCCTTTTGCTCCCTCCTCTCCGTCCCCCCCCCTCCCCCCGGGGGATCATCGGATTGGATAATGAGGTGCAACCGATGGGAGACTCATTAAGAGGTGGCGCCGGGGGGGGATGGTGCACCAATTCATTATAATTGTTTATGTGCGTCATTATTGGTGGGCCTTTTAATTGTCCGTTTTGTCCCCAGAGAGCAATTTGGGAGGTGCGATAATACCCTCCTTCGTGAAGACTGACTTTTCGAGCTCGAACTCCGGTTTTGAAGGGGGGGGGGGAATTTCAAATTGCTTAGCTCATGGTACAGTATTTCAAAAAATTTGATGGTACAAAATGTTACGAATCGCTTGGCTCTTGTGGTACAATAGTTAAAAAAAAATTTCCGAAATTGAGTTTCGGTTAAAATTCTCATCGTTAAGTCAGAAAATCTATTTTTCTAATCTCGAATTAAATTTTGTACTAAATTTGTTCGAGTTTCAATTTGGAATATGGTCATTGTTCTTGTTCAAGACTTTCTGTAATACCAGGCGATCTTTGGTTCAAAGAAAGTGCCATATTACTAATGACCCCCTTTAATGAGCCCCGCCGAGCAATTAATGCGGGTTTTTTCTGTGCCAGGCCTACGCACCGAGCAGGACTTGTACGTTCGACTAATTGACAGCTGCACAAAACATGCAATTGCATATGAGGGGCAAGACAAGAACCCGGAGATGTGCCGGGTGCTGTTGACCCATGAAGTGATGTGCAGGTGCTTTTTCATATTGGAATTATGCCAAAAATTGCGGACCCAGAATTTCGGTGGTCGAAAGCCAAGAGAGGCTGGTCGAATGCTAATCCGGCATTTAGGGTTTCAGGGGTTAGAGTTAGGTTAGTCGGTCGGTTTTTGTCGAATAATAAAAAAAAAGATGCTGTTTTCAATAGATTTTTTCGTAAAAAAGTTGTTCGAAAAAGCAAAATCTAAACTTTGCATCGGGACTCAAACTGCCGGTTTGGGTTCGGGCCTGAACCCTGACCCAAAAAGTTTTCGGGGTCTCAACCCGAACCAAAATGGACACAAATTGGGACTGAGTAAACCCTAATTGCTGCTGTGTATTACCCAAATAATAGCTCTAATCACACTAATAAATCCCCCCAAAAAGTCGCTGCTGTGAGAAGAAAAGTTGCGGCAATCGGAACGAGACGCCCAGCGACCCGGTGATCATCGACAAATACTTCTTGAAGTTCTTCCTCAAATGCAATCAAAACTGTCGGTTACTGTAGCACTCATGCAAACATACTGTATTATAACGGTTCCAAAATATTTTTGCAGGTCTAAAAAATGCCGGAAATCCGAGGGATATGCGCCGTTTCCAAGTGGTGTTGTGTGCCTCACCTCGCGTTGATGTTGACGTTTTGGTCGGATTTTTTTTTTTTACTTGAAAAACAGGGGGGTGGGCTACGATTTTTTGTTGGTTTTACTCCCGCTTAGGGTTCTCGGTTTTTGGAAATTTTGAAACCGAACCGCCCGAACCGAAATCGGTGGTTTCGGTTATTCTAAACTAGGGTTCAACACCCGCTACCCGCACGATACGGGTTTTTTATGGGAAAAAATCAGAAAAAACCCGCATGCGTGTAAACCCGCAGTCGTTAAAAGGCGGTACCCGCCCTACCCGCACGCAATTTTTAAAAAACCCGTTACCCGCACAGAGCACTACCCGCATGCGGGTTTTGAACCCTATTCGAAACCGATACCGAAACCGAGCAATGCGGCAAACCGAAACAGATACCGAATTTTCTCTATTTTTCGGTTTTGTTTGGTTTTAAACTGTTAACCCTGAACAAATCAAACGCGTCGGATTTAAAATTGTCGAATTCCCCGCATTTAGGCCGTGTCCGACAACATGTTCGTGCACAATAACTCCAAACATGGAAGAAGAGGCAAACGGGGAAGCAGTGAACCGTCGATGGCCGAAGGTGAATAGCATGGCCACATAAAAGAAATGGTGCCAAAGACAAAAAAAAAAGGCATTGGCCTTGGCATTTAAAACCCGGCAAAAAAACGCCGGATTAACTTAGCTCAATTAAAGGCCATATGCCTTTTTAGTCAAACCAAATGCCATTCATCAAGGTCTTAATCATTTATCTGATATTGATTTCGGGCTTTTTTCCCACAAAAATTGGGACGTAACCCCGAAAAATGTTACGGCATTGGTCTTGGCCGGCCATAAATTTAAGTTTGCATAGGGTGGGTTCCGATTTTCCCAAAAAAACTGGTTTCTGAAAATTTGATCGACTTTTTACATTGTTAAGGTATAATAAACAGTAGTGCTGTGCGGGATTCCCGGTTCCCGACTCTGGAAATTTCCGGGGTTTTCGTATTCCCGCCCCGGTTCCCGAATTGAAAAAATTTCCCGGTCGCGATTCGGGAATTCCCGTCCCGGTTCCCGGGTGCATTTCCCGTTTCCCGGTAAAAATCATTTCCCGCACAGCCCTAATAAACAGAGGTTTCTTTTTTCAATGAAACTAAACAAATTTTCAAAAAAACGTGTGGGTTAGAAATGCACCTTTTTCAATCGGTCCGGAAATTGCGGTTCTCCGGAGGTGTTCCCCCGTTCTGTCCCCTATCGTCTTGCATCAAAAAGGCAATTCATTTTCCTTCCCCATACATCTGTCGCCCGCCACACTTTCCATGCCCCAATTTATATATCAAAAATAGCATCAAAACCCGTCAACTTCAAAAAAAAAACGCCATCCTTAAATGCCCAATTATTTTGCTCCTCCATGTCCCAAAAATGTCACCCAAAAATGCCATCTTTCCCCCCAAAATGCCATCATCGCTATTGTCCCCAAAATGCCATACATATTCATTCATTATGCCTGTCCCCGTCCCATCTCCCCGGCACAGAGATGGCATTGGCACCCTCCTCGTCCTCAACCGCTCACTCCTCCTCCTCCACTACTGTTGCTATCGCTTCGTCCTCCTCCTCCGCCGGCACCTGTGCCGGTGCCAATGCCATCATTCCGTCCATCAAAATGATTTTCCCGGGCGAAGTTTGGTGCCAAAGTGGTGGCACTGCAATGATCATTGGTGAACAGTTCCATGAAGGCATGCAAGTGATGGTCGGCAACACAATGACATGGCCCGAGGTCAGTGATTTTTTTTTTTGCCATTACAGTACACGCAAGGGTTGTAAATTTTTTTTGAAATATTTATAATTTTGAAGCTTTTTAGGCTTGGGTTGGAAATTTTGTAATTTGTTTCTTTTGAATCCGATTTTTTTGTATTTTTTTTTGGTGTTATTCAATTAAGCCTCAGGAAATTTTTGCCTTGCGATGGAAATTTGAGCTTCTAAGGTCTGAAACTTTTAGGCGTTTTTTTATTTTAGACGACCTTGTTTTATTATTGTTGTACATTTGGACCTCAGGAATTTTGGAACCTTTTTAAATGAGTTTTTAGACAAAATTAATAGTTCTAAAAAATTTTAGGCCTATGTTCACGGTTTAGATATAGAGATGGGAACAGGACCGGATCCTGTCAGGATTTTTCCGGACTCCTGATCCTGGTCCGGGTGGTCAGTAATCCTAAAAAGAGGGTTTTTATTCCGGAAAACCGGTCCGGGGTCATTCCCGAATCCTGATCGGGATTTTTCACAATTCCCGTCTCTATTTTAGACACTTTAATTTCAGTAGCTACTCGAATACTCTAAATGCTTAAGTATACCATTTAAATTTCAAAATTTTCGAAATTACTAAATTTTAATTGTCGATTTTTCTGAAACTTTTAAGGCGAAAATTACTTTGGTTAAGATTCTCATGCCGTCCCCCCCCCCTCTCCCCCTTAAAGATGGTCACTCCACACGCGATCAAAGTGAATGTGCCGGCCCGGGCCAGTCCGGGCGCTGTCGACGTGATCGTCTGTTCCCCCAAGGGGCAGCCAAAAGTGCGCTCCAACGCCGTCCGCTTTTCATACGTTTGTAAGTGAAACAAGAAACTGAAAACCTAAAATGGCCTGAGTTCGGGATTATACCGTGTGGAATTGTGTTCGGTAAGGACCCAAGTCATTAGGTTGAGAAAATGCCTAAATTTTGGAAATACCATTGGAACCACAAATTGGGATTGTGTGAGCCCGGCGGAAAGGATCAAAGGACCTAACTTCAGTCGGGTTTTCATTGGATATTAACCATAACCTGACTTTTTTAGAAAATATCAGGTTAGGATCCCCACAAAATTAGGCTTTTAATCCCAGAAATTCTTTCTTGACACATGACTCAGAATTTTGATTCCTGCTTTTTCAAAATATTGCGCCCTAGGGGTCAAGATAATTTAGAAATTTCGAGCCTTATGATCCCTTCGGCCATTTTCTTAGATATCTCGAGTTTGAATGGGATTTTTTTTGATCGAAAATTATATTTCATGATCAGTAACCAAGAATGATAATTAAGTGATCATTGATCAATTATTGATCCGTTAAGCGCTGTCCGAGCCGAGCATTGATTACGGATTCCAGCGGTTGCAGAAACTGTTGCCAAAGTATCCAACTGATCCAGAACGATTGCCCAAAGAAGTGATTTTGCGAAGAGCAGCCGAATTAGCGGAGGCATTGTACACCCGGTGGCTTGATTCACTTCCATTATCCGTGCCAACTTTATGGGCACCTTGGCATTTTATAATTCGGCATTTATGGGAAATCTTGGCATTCTAATTTGGATTCCTTTCTCCCTGCACAATTCCTTCGGGTATCTTGGCATTCTACTCGACACTTTATGCCAACTTTATGGGACATTTTGGCATTCTAATCCTTCTTCCTTTGTTCGTGCCAATTTCGGACAATCCCTGGATAACTTGGCATTCTATTAGGTTCCTTTGTCAGTTGCCAACTTTATGGATATCTTGGCATTTTATAATTCGGCATTTATGGATATCTTGGCATTCTAATTAGGCATCTTTATGGGAAATCTTGGCATTCGTATTTGGGTTCCTTTCTCCCTTCCAATCCCGACAATCCCTTCGGGTATCTTGGCAACTACTTGATACTTTATGCCAACTTCACCCTCTTCCTTTGTCCGTGCCAATTTCGGAAAATCCCTGGATAACTTGGCATTCTATTAGGTTCCTTTGTCAGTTGCCAACTTTATGGGACATTTTGTTATTCTAATTAGGCATCTTTACTCATGCAAATCCTGGCTCATCTCATCTTCCATGTTGTCCTTGGCATTTTCGAATTAATTTTTTTACCCATGTTCAATTCCGGGTCTTTTTCCTCTTCTACTTTCTTTGGCGGCATTCCTTTTGATGAGCTTTCACCATTTTCATTGTTGCCTTTTTAAAGGTATAGTCCGGCGGAGCAGCTGAGCCACTATTACTCCTTCGACTCAGGTCCGTTTTTTTTTCAAATGTTTACTGGAATTAATTAATGCATAATTACCATGCCAATTAAAAAAGCACGGGAGCCTGACATGTTATGATCTGGAAGGCATGGATTCGGTACGGTATACCGACCGGCATATACCGAAAATACCGAACGGTATACCGAAAAATACTGCGGTATACCGATCAGGGACGGGCAAAATTTCGTTTCGGGTTCTTTGCGGAGTTTCGCCCGCCCCTGATACCGATACCATGCCAAACATTAATACTTAGTATGACAAATAGAATATTTAAAACTCGAAACTGCCAGCGCTTTTCTCCCTCTCTCTCTCTCTCTCTATTCAGAAGAATTGTTTAGCGGCACGGGAATTGCCCCAAACTCGAACGGGTAATCCCTATCCTACCGATGCCTAAATTGTCCACGACTCATTACCGGGACCAAAATTTGCTGTCAAATCCTCCCTGCTTTTCACCAATATTGTGGCCTAAGCCAACCAAAGTGGCGTTAGCATTTTCACCCCTTACCGCCTCCGAGCAGATTTGGTAGCGGACTATGCCCGTGTCCACACGTCGCCCCGGGCGCTGTACGCGGCCACTGGTGGCAACGCGGCAATGGCCGGCCTTGCGTCCAGCGCGGCCGCAGTGTACGCGCCCTATTCCAACGGAAGCGCGGCAGCCGCGGCTGCCAACTTCCAAAATTCGCTGGCTGGTAAACTTTGGGAGCCCACCTTTGGCCGCATATGGTGGAACAGTCCTGAGGGGTACTGTAGCCCTAGCACATGGTATCGTAGCCGAGATGGGTGCCCTTTGTTGTATTGGCCTCAATATATTTTTATTAATATAGCCGTTGGGTTGGCGCTTAGTATAATTGACTCTTTCTTATCCCTTATATAATTGACTCTTTCTTATCCCTTAGTACCATTGGAATCCTGTCCCTTATAGGATTTGTACTGTAATGTCTCTTCGGTATCATATTCCTTAGTGGTCAATGGTATCGTAGCCATTTGCCCTTAGTAGCCCTCTTGGGAATACTGTAGTAGCCCTTTTGATTGTCAATTTTTGTTTTTTTCTTTGCCAAAGGTTTCGCCCCCTTTGGCAATCCGTTTGCGCTTCAAACGCTGCATAAGCCGGGCGCTTATTAAACAGAACGCCAAAAATGGAAAGAAAACGGCGCCAAGCAATGGAGATGATCTCTATCTATTTCCTCAGTCAGTTCATCAGTTGTGAGACACACCAAAATGTTTTTCCGCTTCAATTCTTTGTAGGAAAAAAATGGAATAAAAAAAGATTTGTATCTTTTTAAGGAAAAATAAAATATTTAATTGCCATACTTTTTTACATTACATTTTGCCAGTTGTGTCGACAAATTAAAAAAAACTATGGTTACTAAGAAAAAATTACGCTGCCGTACGATTCGTCCGGTTGACGATTCGTCCGCCCAGCCAAATGAACGATTCGTCCGCCCAGCCAAAAACGAACGATTCGTCCGCCCAGCCAAAAACGTACGATTCGTCCGCCCAGCAAGAAAACTACGATTCGTCCGGACGACGATTCTAAAAATAATATTATTTTTTGGCCCCTTTTCAGGTTGGGCGGACGAATTGTCGTCCGGACGAATCGTCATGTTGCCAAAAATTATCGCAACTCCAATACTTTTAGGCACCATAAATTTATTTAAATTTTCTCCTCTACATCTCATTTAATGGAAATGCTGACTTTTGAGCCGGATGATTGTCATACTCAAATCTCTTCGTCCACCCCAAAATTCATAAAATTTTATTTTAATATTTTTTACAATAATAATTTTTTTCAATTCCTTTCACGAAATTTTCCTATCGTCAACACAAACCAAGCAAAAGACGCGCGAATGAATTGGGGGAACAAATAAATAAAGAAAAATAAATGGTGCGTTTGGTGGTGCAATGAATGGAATGGGTGGAATGAATGGTGGTGAACAAAAAAATTTGGGGGGAGGGGAAAGAAATCGCGCAAATTGTGGCGGATTGGTCACCGACCTCTTCAGGCCCAAGCCGATAAACAAACAGCAATCTATGGTCGAGAAATTGAGCCCGAGAAATTAAGTATACATTTTTGAAATTGGCCAAGAATTGAAAAGTTTTTTTTTTCGGCATTTCCCATTAGCGGGAATGGGCTAGCCAATCTTTCTTCGTCCTCTAACTGTTGTTTCTCTTCATTTTTCACACTCTCTAATATGCCCTTATTTCTCTCTTCAATCAGTCCCATTTTTCCATTGACAAAAAATTTTAAAACAGAATGTTTCACATTTCAATAAATCATTTTAAAACATAACGCACATTTTTTTTTGCCAAAAGACTCATCTGTCCGGCGCTCTGCTGGAGTAAAAAAGAGAGAGAGAGAGGCGCGAATTGCGGAGGACGGAATGGTCCTCAACTTCTTCTTCTTTCAGTCCACAGTCAACCAAACACCATCAACAAAATCATCATCATCAACAACAGAAAATGTTATTTTCTGCGACTAGTGTATGTGGGGGGAAAGGGGAGATGGCCTCCTCACCCAATTGCTTGTTAAGACAAGGGGAAAGAAAAATTGGGGGGACAGAAGATCCCACAGGGGAAAGGGGGGGGGGGCGGGCGGTGGTAATGGACGGGCGGGGACAAGGACCCCGCGGGGGAGGGGGGGGGGGGGGGGGGTAATGGGCGCGGAGAGAAAGACCCCACGGGGGCGGGGGGTAATGGTCGGCGGGAAACCGGTTGCACAGGCAGCAGAGGCAGCGCGGTAAAAAAATGTCCGCGCGAAAGCCAATTGCTGCGCTACATCATTCTCATGTGTGAGGTGGGCGGGGAGGAGGAGATGGGACTACTGCTGCACTATTGCAGTGAAAGACCCAATTGACTGATCAGCAGAGGCGAAAGAAAAGCCATGGATTGATCAGGTGCTATAGGTCGTTTGTTAAATCCACCATTTTTTCCCAAATTTTCCGAACATAATCCGTCATAGCTTTGTTCAAACGCAACTAAATTAAATAATCTTGGTATCATCCGATTGCTTTTGATTAGCTTTATTAGCCATCCTAATTTCATAAAATTTTATCTAGTTTTAAGAAAGTTGTGGCCGTCAAAGTGCTAAAAAATAATAATCTTTTAGACCATATTTTCTTAAAAGTTAATCAAATTTTTAGAAATTTGGAAGATTAATAGAGCCAATCAAGAGCTATCGTATGAAACTAAGATTGTTTAATTTGGCTAATTTTGGGCAATGATATGACAAATTATGTTCGTAAAATCCGTAAAAGATGGCGGAATTTAACAAACGTCCCAGCACGGATTGATCAGAAGAGGAGAAGCGGACGACGACGAAACACAGTGCCGTTGGTCAGAATGACCAGCTTAGCTCTGCTGAATGATCAAAATGACACCAATGACATTGATCAGAGGAGAAACCGAAGAACAAAAATTCAAAAAAACCCCCGACGGGAAATCCTGCGAATTTTCAAATTTCAGAAAAAAAACTCACATTTTTCTTGATATTTTTTATTAACAACAAGTGGGCAAGCCTCTTTATACATTGTACAAAGTTTTAACACACCATTCTCGGCATGGTCATTACTTTAGGCATCAAAAATTGTCAAAAAAAAAGGGAAAACTTTATTTTGTTTTCGCCCCTCCTAATAATACACTGTTTATTTGGGGACATCAACATACCCATAGGCCTCCTCTCTGCTCTTTGGTCGCTAAAAACAACAAATGTCGGTGTCCCTCCCTCGCCAAAATATGGCGGTCCTTTTGGTTTATTATTTCCTCTTTTTAAGCCCGCCCTCTTGTTTCTTTCTTTTAAACCAACTTTGGGTTTTTTATTTTTGAATATAAAGTCTTTTTTTTTGATAAATACTTTTTAGTGATTTGCCATTTTCTTGTTGCTGTTTGAGCTAGGGTTGAGCGGTACCGGTACTTTTCAGGTTGAAAAAACGGTACTTTTTGGCTGGGAAAACCGGTACTAGTACCGGTACCGAACCGGTACCGGTCAAAACCGGTACTAGGTACTCATTTGTACGTTTTTTTCAGTACCAGTGCCGGTACCGCTCAACCCGAGTTTGAACCCTGAAAAGACGGCAATCCAATTTCAGTATGCTTTTGGCATTGGAATGTGGCAAAATCGGTATAGTTGAGCATATACATCTTGATTGTTCAGTACAATCTGTATATGCCGGAATGTCGACATTGGTATCCCTGTTCAGTGACCATGGCCAATTCAGCATCTCTTTCAATCAATTTGTGACCCTATTATTTCGAATGAGTGTTGGGTGGGTCGTTTCGTAAAAAGGCCATTTTTAAAGTTTTCTGAAAATAACTCGTCATAACTTTTGCCCAAAATAAACCAAATTTAACAATCTTGGTACCATCCGATAGTCATTAGTTAGCTCTATTAGCCATCAAATTCAAAAAATTTGAATTAAGTTTTGAGAAAGATATGGACAAAAACAATTTTATTTTTCATTTTGACGACCACAAAATTCTTAAAAAATTTGAAATTTTGATGAATAATAGAGCTAACTAATAGCTATCTGATGATACCAAGATTATTAAATTTAGTTGATTTTGGGCATAGTTATGACCAGTTTTTTTCAAAAATTTAAAAAAAAAAAGTCCTTTTTACGAAACGACCCAACGCCTTTCGAATGCACCAAAATTTACTCACAACATGAGGTGGAGGAACCTATATTTCCGACATTCAACCCCTCTACTCAAATGCATTATTTTCCCTCAGCAGAGCTTCGATCTGATGGGCCATAGTATTTGTATCTACTGAAAAACCGGCATTTGCCAGCTTTATCCAAGTCGGGTTTTTGTCGAATTTTTCGAAAATTTTGCTACCATTTTAGACTTGGTTTGCCAAATTTTTAGAGTTAGACCGTAGAATCCTTAAGCCAAATGGGCCTCTCTGTTTGCATTATTTATGCAAATTTATTTTGGGCCAATGATTGTGATCCTGCGGCTTTCCTCCTTTTTTCCCGACTAATACTAATTAGTAAGGCTCGGCAAAAAAGGCACCAAAAATCGCGAAAAAGGCACTATAATAGGCACCAAAAAATGCAAAAAAAGGCATGTAAAAGGCACAAAAATCCTGAAAAAGGCATGAAAATAGGCACTTTTAATTTTTTTTTCGTACATTTTTTCCTGCTAATTCAAGCCAAAATTTTTTTTAAAACAATTTATACTTAAAAACACATAGAAAAACAGTTTTTTCTCTACGCAGAAGACATGCGAAACAAATTTAATATTTTAAAAATTAAGCAAAAAAAATTTTTGAGAATCAAAATTTTGGATAAAAAATTGATTTTTAGGGTCAATTTTTTGAAAATTTTTTCCATTCTTAGGGGTTTATTTTTACCAAATTTGTAAGGCCAATTTTTAGGGGTCTATTTTTCATTTTTTTGCCTTTTTCTCTTAAAAAATTTATCAAAATTTAGAAAAAATGCACCCAAAAATGCCAAAAAGGCAAACAAAGGCATTATAAAAGTCATCGTAGAAGCCTCAAACCAAGTGGAAAATGCGTTATTTATGCTTAATATAACGAAACTAGTGTGCAGAAAAAAAAGGCAAATGCCTCAAATTCCGAGCCCTACTAATTAGTTACAAATTAATTCCCCATTTTTTTTTCTCTTACGCCAACATTTGTAATTGCTTTTTGGCGTTACGTCTGCTCTCTCCAATTTTGGTTTTTATCATCCCAATGCTTTTTCCTTTCTTTTTCAATCAAATATTTCAACCAACATTCTTCCCAATTATAGCATTCATTTTATAATTAATTTGTGTCATCGTCCGTCCGTCCGTCCGTCGGTTGGCGGCCGTCCCTCCCCCCCGCCTCCGCCCGCCCCCTCCCCACGCCCTATTTCGCGCACATTCATTTGTCTTCGTCTGAATCACCCTGTCCAGCCCAATTGTCAGTCCGTCGTCGTCGTCGTCGTTTTGTACCAAATCGTAAGAAAAGCAAAATTGGTTTGACTCCAAGTGAGTACCGCAATTCCCATCAGCAACTTATGTACTAGAATCAATTAGAATAGTTACCTTGTACCCCTGAATTGCCTCCAAGTAATATTTAGATGATAATTTAACACTGAGGACTCAGTTGTACGGGACTTGGAAATTCCGGCCAATAGAATTGAGTCCCAACAAATTCTAATCAATTAATAAGGCAAGATTAGAAAGACCAGTTGCATCATGGGCCTGATCAGTTATAAGTAAAAAAAAATCATTGTGATCAGAGTTTGCCGTGAAAAAATCTGATCACAACTCGGGATAGTCAAAACTAGGATCTGTGATCACTGTTTAGACCAGAATTTGATCGTTGTCCCGAATCAGTGAAAGCGTTTGGTGGGGCTGAAATGCTCGGGAATAAATCGCCTTCCCCCCCCCCCATTTTGGTTACTCTCTCCGCTCGTTCAACCGTCGCCCCCTTCGTACAGCCCAATAAACAGCAAAACTCGACCTTCCCCCCCCCCCGCGTCCTCCGCCCATCATCATCAGAGCAGTAGTGGTCGTCCGTCGATTGCTCACCTTTTTGGTCACCGGCGCGATGCGCGCGCCTCGCCTCGTCCACCGCCCCCCCCCCGCCCAAATTCATTCTTTTAAATGCATCGCCTCCGTCCCTTCACTCACATTCCGAAACCATTTATCAACAACAGTCAGATGTCGTTATTCCCATTTCGAATTCCGACCACTTCAATTTGAATCCCGATCACATGGACCAAATTTGAATTCCGATCACTTCAGACCAAATCCGAATTCTGATCAAATGCGTCTTCCTTATAGTCAATCTTACCCTTTTAATTCTCTGCTGATCAGCACTGATCATAAATTTTGTGGTACCGAAGTTATGAGCAAAGTCATTACTTTTAGTTTTGTTTTGATCACTTTTCTTTGGGTGGATTATATTTACTGGTCTCCTCTCCTAATCAATCGGGTTTTCCTCCTTCTGCTTAGATCTCTTCTCATTGGATGCAATGAATGATCGCTCACCTTCATTATCACTCACTTCTTCTCTGACTTTATTTGATCATACGATAACCAAGGTCAACCTTATCATAATCAATCCCGTAAATCTCTGATTAGACAAACCCTCCGATCATTTTCCTAAATCGTTTTTTGAAAGACAACTGATTGCTTTTGATGCTACAATCATCTTACTACCTGATTGCAGAATTCGCCGATCACCGTTCCCGATAATATTTTCGGAATTTTCTGTCGTCCGAACAGTTTCCGATCGCTCCAAAAACCGCTTATTTGGACCCCAATAAAATGTCTTTTTCCCTTTTTAGGTCAATTTGATCACAACAAATTTGATCCCCCCCCCCCTTAATCCCAATATCCTGTCAACTTTTCTGAATAATGTCGGACGACTACCGTAGCTCCATTGGCCCTCGGCCTGCATTCAACCGCAACTCGAATGCCTACTCCAGCACCAACGGTCCTATCTGTAAGTCGGGGTTACGGGCTTGGAAAACTCGGCAATTTCGCTTCCATGGAATAGTTTATGGTAGAGAAATCCTTTTACATTGCCTTAGGCAAACTAAATAAGCCCCGCGCGACCAAAAACATTTAAGGGTAATAAGTGAGCTGTGCTAGTTTATTGCCAGAGAGATGTATAACCTAAATGATTTTCTTTATTCTCATGTAGAGACCGGAATTTTCGAAAATTTCGGATGCTGATCGGGATCCAGATTCGGGAACCGGACCGGACAAGATGCCGGGATTAAAAATACTGTTTTTTCCGGACTCCGGGTCCGGATCAATTTTCCAAAAACTCCCGGATCCGGAACCCGGGAAAATCCGGTTGGGATCTGGTCCTGTTCCGATCTCTAATTCTCAGGCATTGTATAAATTTGCCATTAATCTTTTTTGTCTGTGTCTATATTATTGCATCCACTCTCTCATCCAATCCCTCTCTTTCTTTTTCGCGACTAACTCAAGCGCTTTCTTACCAAATCCCTTTTTCCCCTGTCTTCTTATTACTTCCAATCTCTATCACTAAATCCCCTCTTTGCACTCTCGAGATTATCGTGAACTCTCGGACAAAATTCTTTCTCATAAGCCCTCATTTCTCTGCCGACACTCTCGCACATATACTCTCTCCATCCCTCTCTCAATAAATCACCAAATTACTTCTTTTCTCATACTCTCTCATCAATCACTCTTTTTCTTTTGTCGGCGCTACATACGCACTCTCTCGCCAACTTTCTGCTGTGTTTTCTGTCAAGACTCTCGCGCTCACTCTCACGCTCTGCCTCAATTTTCTCGTTCCCAAATTTACCTGCCGCTCAGCAGAGCAGCTGGGAACGAACGGATAATCCCCGCTCGTCCGCGGATCATCGATCGGCCCGTGAGGGCCTCCGCCGCGTAAAATGTATTACCATCATTTTTCGCGCATTTTTCTTGCGCATTCTTTCCGTCCCAAATTTGCCCTCCCCCCGCGTGCCGCGTCCGCTAAGAAATGCCGGATTCGTCTGTCCACGCGGCATCCGCTTTATCCTCCCATCATCATCATCAACATCACCGTTCCACAGCGAGCGGCAACCGCGTGCTGAAAATTGTCACGGAGACGATGTCGTCGAGCACCAGCGGGGGCGGCGGTATGTCTCCGTTTGGCGCCAACGCGGCCCAAATTCGCGACTCACGTGACCGCGAGAAGAAGGAGCTGAGTGATCTGAACGATCGGTTGGCCAACTACATTGAAAAGGTCCGTTGATTGAGTGCGAAGGAAAGGAATGACCCAACTGAGCGCAGACCAATTCAGGTCCGCTTCCTGGAGGCCCAGAACCGGAAGTTGAAGGCGGACTTGGACATGTTGCAAGGACGCCGAGGCAAGGACACGATCACGATCAAGACGATGTACGAGAGCGAGATCAATGTGAGTCCCGGGCAGTGGATCTGGGGGTTATGAGTGCCCGAAGACTGAATTTTCCGGCTCAGACCCCCCTTCCCTCCCGGGCCTTTTCCTACCCCCGAAAATCCCTTTCCCGAAAGTCTAAGTCGCACCCGAACAAAATTTCCGTTTAGACGGCCAAAAAGCTGATCGAAGACACGGGTCGCTCAAAGCGCGAGTTGGAGGAGAACGTGGCCAAGCTGCAACACGACTTGGATGAGCAGCGACGCAAATACGAGGCATTTTGGCATTTTCAAAAAAAAACCAATTGTTTTTTTTTTTATTAAATTTCCCCCCTTAAGGAAGCCGTGCGTTCACGGGCCGGTGACCGTGAAAAGTTGGACGATTTGTTGGTCCAACTGAGCAATTTGGAGGCAGAGATTAGTCTGTTGAAACGCCGCATTGCACTGTTGGAGGAGGAGTTGAGCAAACTGCGCAAGGAGAATGCACGCCTTCAGGTCAGTCACTGCCGAAGGGAAGGTCACTGATCAGAACTGGCCAAGAAACTGATCTATCAGATTTTGACTTGTAAAAAAACCCTCAAAATTTATTGAAAAACCCCATATTTGACTCCTAAAATTATAAAAACATCATATCTGAGAGCCCTGTGAAGATTACCATAGTCTGGAGACATAACAGACGGTATTCACTATGTCCTTACGGCATTTAGCTTAGTTTTTTCTGATCACTTTGGGCCATAATAAGACACAATCTGGGCCATTATTACATAGATCAGCTTAATGTTGCTATAATATCTTTGTTTCTCAGTCCGACCTGCAACGCGTGCGTTCCGAGTTGGACCAGGAGACGCTGAACCGCATTGACTACCAAAACCAAGTGCAGACACTGCTCGAAGAGATTGACTTCATCCGACGCTCGCATGACCAGGAGATCAAGGACCTGCAGGCGAGTGACGACCAATGAGGCAGTAGCTTTCAGGGTGGGATCAAAAAAAGGGCAACGAAACTCGAGATAAGTCTCGAGCCTTTGCCGACATTGGTTAGCGATTGAATTTCGGTCTAAGACCAGAGAAATCGACTTGGTTGAAGGACTTTTTCCCCGTTAAATTGCTTTTTATGGTTTTTGGTACAAGATTTATCTCTTTGATTGAATTGAAAATTTGAAAAACTATTAGAGTTTTCGAATTCGGGAATCGATGATCCCGAAGATTGAAGTCATGACTCAAATAAGTGTGGCATGGTAAAAACGGATAATTTACCGATCACCGATCAATTTTGGAGAAAAATCGCCAAAATTTTCGGTAATCGATATCTACAAAAGCTCGACGGAAAATCTCGAAATATCTCTCCATGCTTGTTAAAGTCTAATGCCACCAGCCCCCCTTTGCAGGCGATGGCCGCACGCGACACGACCAGCGAGAACCGCGAGTTCTTCCGGAACGAGTTGGCGTCCGCAATTCGCGACATTCGTAACGAATACGACGCGTTGAACAACAAAAACCGCAACGACATTGAGTCGTGGTACAAGTTGAAGGTGCAAGAGATTGAGACGCAAAGTGCACGCCAGAGCATGGAGCAGGGCTACCAAAAAGATGAGCTGAAACGGTTGCGCGTTCAGCTGACGGATCTGCGCGGAAAATTGTCGGATTTGGAGGGGCGAGTAAGTGGGCTAGGAGGAGAGAAAATGTGGAAATGGAGAGAAAAAGAGCGATAGACCGAAAGAGAAGGGGGAAAGAGTCATAAAATGGGCGAGAAATAGCTTGATGATCAGAGAGAGGGAAGGTAAGGAATCGAGAGAGGCAATAAAAAAGGGAAAAAAGAACGCAAGTGATGAGAGAAGGAGAAGAAAAAGAGAGAGCAAAGGGTGGAGAAAGAGCGAGAGAGAGAGAGTGTGTAAGAGCAATGAGAAAAATAAAAAGAAAACTGGCAAAGCAAATTTGCCACAATAAGAGGATGGGAATCGCCATGTTGGTCGCGGCCAGTTTGTCGCTTACAGTTAGTCCCGAGTTTTTCGGCGCGGACATTTCGCGACGAAAATCTCGGGACGAACCGTACGCGAAAATATGGCCTTGACGGACCAACCTGGACCCAAAAGGACCGCTTGTTTCCTTAAAGAAGTAGCTCAGTTGGTTAAAACATTCGACGCTTTGGCGTAGGTTCGAAACCCATCGGCCGAGTACCCTTTTATTTCCTACATTCCCTACCCCCTTACCACGCACAGAACGCACTGTTGGAGAAGCAAACCCAAGAGTTGAACTATCAGCTGGAGGATGACCAACGCGCTTATGAAGACGCGCTGAACGCAAAGGATGCCCAAATTCGGAAGATGCGTGACGAGTGCCAAGCACTGATGGTTGAGCTACAAATGCTGCTCGACACCAAGCAAACGTTGGATGCCGAAATTGCAATTTACCGCAAAATGTTGGAGGGCGAAGGGGACGGGCCCGGCCTCAAACAGTTGGTGGAGCAAGTGGTACGCACCACTGGCATCAACGAAGTAGCAGACACAGGTGTGAGACAGAAGAGAGAGAGACAAAAAGAAGAGAGAGGGCGGTAAGGAGAGAGAGAGAGAGAGAGAGGGAGCAACTGTACGGTACCGTATGGTGATGCCATGCTACTGTATGAGGAGGGATCATACAGTAGGCGCGTTTGCATAGTGATCACTTGATCAAATTGATCTGAAGACCACAGTTGTCTGACATTATCAATCAATGATTGTGATAATCGATTGATTCATTGAATTAAACGGTTTAATCATTTACTGTATGATGAAACCTATTGCCTAGGCTTCTCTGATCACATCAGATTTTGAATGCCGTATACCAAAGTCTGATCATGGCTGATCACTCAAATTGTTTGAATGTCTTACATTAAACATATCATCTGACTGATAACTTTCACTTTAACCAGCCCTGTCTTGTTGCAACAGGGTTTAATTGAAACCATACGATTAAAACACAATGCCAATACTAAAACAAACACACTCAAATTCAAATATTATACCAATGCCCTTCGGCTACAGAAACGATGCGCGTCGTCAAGGGCGAGACGTCCTCCCGTCAGTCGTACCAACGGTCGGCCAAAGGCAATGTGTCAATTTTGGAGACGTCCCCGGAGGGCAAATATGTGGTGTTGGAGAACACCCATCGTTCAAAGGAGGAGACCATCGGCGAGTGGAAGCTGAAGCGACGCATTGACGGCAAACGCGAAATTGTCTACACTCTGCCGGCCAACTTTGTGCTCCGCCCAATGGCCCGTCTGAAAGTGGGTTTTAACCGCAAAGCGATAGGTTGATCGGACACAGCTAATCAATATTTATCAGTCTATCAATCGATAAACTTGCCTATAGGCAATCGATGGTAGCTGATTAATCGAAGATTTCCCCTACTAATTAATTCATATTATTTTGATAAGCTAATCACTTTTTGTTACTTCATGAAACGAATTAAAGTGACCCGTTTGATCAGACACAGCTGATCAATATTGATCAATCTATCAATCAATAAATTTGCCTATAAGCAAGCGATAGTAGCGGATCAACTATAGAACTCACACCTGTTCAATTTCTTAATCTGATTGGTTATCCAAATTTTTCGCAATCTGATTACTTAATTAAAATTTCATAAATCAATTCAATCAGATGATCTAATTTGGCTAATCACTATTGCACAGATGATCACTAATAGTCCAATCAATTTTTCAAAACGCTTAAAGCCAAATGATTAAAAATAATTTGATCAGTTCATCAGCAAAATGATAATGGCATCAAACGGTTGATATGCCTGCCTAATGAACAGATTAAGCGTTTTGATGCCAAAATTCATTTCCCCTCCCTTTTTGCCAGATTTGGGCCCGCAACCAGGGCGGTCTGCAGGCCCCGCCGGATCAGCTGGTCTTCGACGGTGAAGAATCGTTCGGCGTAGGCTCCAACGTGCAAACCATTCTCTACAACCGTGAAGGAGAAGTGCGTAGTGGTGGTGGAGTCAGTCGTCGTGCCAAAATGCCGACGAACGATGCCAACTTTTGTAATCACCGCCCCCCCCCCCCCTTTTCCAGGAACGTGCAACGCACATCCAACGTTCAAGCCAGACGGCTGCCTGATCACGCTGATGGTGTGCCTTATGTCGTCAGAAAAGATGGAAAAAGTGGTCGAAAGCATGGATCACTGATCAGTTCCGGCGCTATAATTCTGTTATCACTTTTCTTTTAACTTTTTTTTTAGCTAAAATTTAATATTTCTTTTTTTCTTTGGGTTGCTGATCGATCATTTTGCTTTGCCAATATTCAAAATGCCGCTTTTTTGGGTAATCGATTTCTGATCGATCACTCCCATCTTTCCTTCATCAATTCCAAATTGTCTTTTTTGCTGATCATTCCCAATTATCGCTTTTGGTGAAAGAGTTTGTTCCCCCTTTGCTGCCGTAGTGAGTAGACACATTAAAAATTTGATTACAAAATAAATATAACATATCTCTCGCCGGAAAACATGTAGCTTTTTTGTAAAAAAAACTATTGGAATTTGGCGCCCCCCCCCCCCGGGGGGCGGAAGAATTTGCATGTTTAAAAGGGATCAAAAAATTGTCGGGGATTGTACAAAAACAACAACGGATTTTAACAACCTAGCATTCACCAGCCGCCACACTTTCTTCCCTCGGGGTGATTGACCATCCCTAGCCGTCGTCACCCACGGGGCGCCTTTTTCCCCCTTTTTTCAATGGGAAAATCCCTGCGACAGGGTGAGGGCGGGGGAGGGGGGATATTTGCGCCTGCGGGGATGGCATATGGAGGGGATGGGTGATGGACGGGGCGGGGTGAGGGGTGTAGGGAAGTGGGATGAAAACTTGAATTTTGGGTGGGAGGGAGCCCGAGGGGGGAGGCGGTGGGGATGAGCGCAGATTGTGAGAGTGAAAAGGGACGGGATGGATCCGGTTTCTAAGGAGGGGGCGGGGGTACGAGTGGACAGCGGACAGACAGAGCCAGCCGTCGCCGGCAGGCATAACCTTCAGCAGTGGAGCAAGCAGCTGGCAGCAAATAGAAAGCGGCTGGCATCAACTGCGGGTGGTGGTGCATCGCCGATTCCAATTGAGTACCAGACAATTGAGTGCTGGGGATAAAACTTTCCCTTTTTTGGGGGGTAAAATCCGATTTTCAATCAGTTGGTATCAATCATTTGACAGCTCCAAATGAGGAGTGTAACACAAAAGCACTGATATATTTTTAATTTTAGTGTCATAATCCAATAGACCAAAAGCTGCCAATAATCTAAGAACATGCCACAATTTCAAAAGGGCCATTCACAATTACCAAATTATGCAAATAATATTCGTAAATTAAGTTTTTGGCATTTTTATTGTCCTATGATTTTTTTGTAAATGGATGACATTCTGCTAATATAAAACCTCTTGCACTGTCAAATTGATACCAAGTTTGTTTAATTTGTTTGTTTTCTGAAGGAAGTTATGGAGCGTTTTTTGTTGTGCTCCGCACTCATTTGTCTGGCACTCAATTGTCCTGCTCCCGACTGTCACCAATCGCCCAGCCACCGAAATGTGTGGTAGTGGTAGCGATGGTCATGTGGTGAAGGACACACACACACACACACCCACCCTCATTTGCGTCAGCAGCGGCGATTTTGGAAAGTGAAAATGCGCCGCCGCAACGCCGTGGGGGAGGCGTCAAAAGTCCTTGAGAGATGGCGCGTCGCGGCGGGCGCGCCCAAGGCGCCGGGGGGCGGGGGGGGTAATGCGCGGGATAAATTCTGGTGAAGGTTGAGACAGCGGGATGTACACAAAGGGACAATGTACAAGAAGAAGAAGAAGAAGCATGATTTCTCAATTAGTTGGGTGGGCTATCGTGCGACAAATTTTGACAAAAAACTGGTCCGGAAAAGTGGGCGCATCGATGCCTCCTCCGCTCTCTAATAATTGTGCCTTTCGTTGAACAAATTCCAAAAATTGTGGTCCGAAATTTTGCAGCCTCTTTCCCCTAATTGGCATTTCCTTAAGAAAATTTTCAAAATTTGTCCGAATTCCAAAAGAATCAAGTGCCCTTAATTGATACGGAATTTTGTACCCTCTCGCCCTACCACAATTTCTTCGAATTCCAATTCCCCCCCCCCTACGCAACCCGCTCACGGCAAGAATTATTATCTTTCCGTTGACAAATTTTCACTATTTTTCTACCACCCCTTATGCCTCCGTGATGGAAAATAAAACATCAGCAAATTCCTATTTTTGGCCATTTGACCAAAGAACGGGGGGGGGGGGGGGTCATTCAAATTTCGTCCTTTTCTCTCCCCTCCCCTTTTTGTCCCTCAAATTTTTGTGACATTTTCACCATAAATGTACAAATGCACCACCTACACATGTTCACGGGACCACCGACGAGGAGGAGGAGCACTCGCACTTTGCTGAAGGAGGTTTTTCAACAAAGTCCCCGCCACCACGACCATTCTCCCCCGAGGGGTTGGATAATGGCCCTACTTAAATGAACCAAAGTCAAAAAATACGCCATTTTTAGCTACCAATAGATACACTTAACCTTTTCTGTAATAATTTATATTTATTTGTTTAATTGTTGGACCCATTTCAAATTTTGCAGATTTTTTTTGTAAATTTTCAGCGGGTTGAGTTTGGAAAAGGGTTGAAAAACTGTGAAAACTACAATAACTAGTCTACAAAAATTTTGTGAATTTTTTCTTTGCGTTTTTATCAAAAATGATTTAAAAAATAAAACACAGAATTTTAAGAAAAATTTCAGCCAAGGAGTTTTGTCAATTTTTTCAGAATTTCACAAGCCCATCCCCCAAATTTGCACCTTTCCTTAATTAACCTTGCCCTCTCCTAATTGCCATCATTTGTTTCCGATCCGAATTTACTCTGTTTCCACCGTCAAAACATTTTAAATCCGCCAAATCCGTCTTCTTCTTCTGCGCCACCCCCCCCCCCCCCCCCGCATATATTCCTCCATCAAATCGTTTGTTTCACTTCTTTCCCCCATAAATCCGCAATTAGCGCCCTCCCCCCCCCCCCCATCAATCGATGATTCCAAAATAATTGTTGTAAATTGTTACCAATTTTCTCGAATTCTCAGTCAATTTCCGCTTTAGCCTTTCTAATTAGGCTTAAATGCATGCCGCACATTTGCTGCATTTTTATTTATTGGCACAATTCTTACGCCCCCGAGGGCTTTTTCATTGTACCGTACCGCATTTGATACTTCCGGGAATGTGCTAAAATTTTGGGCAATTAATAAGCACTTTTGAAAAAAACAAAAACAATTAATGAAAGTTCATTGAAGCGAACGAATTTATCGTATTACGTTTCATCTATAATTACAGTATTTTCAATAGAATTACTGTATTTTGAGCTTTTGTATTATTCCCCACCCTATCAAATTACTCTGAAAAATTTGTCAATTATCAACAATTCTAATACACTATCCCTCATTTTATTGTTTTTCGATTTTCATAAAAAATGAAAAAGCCAAAAACAAAAAGTTTATAAACCAGGGATGGGATCTGTCCTTAGAATCAAAGGACAGTCCTTTGAAATTTGGGCCTCGCCGCTTAGAAAATTGAAAAAATCTTTGGCTTTATGACTGACTAAAAGAATTCTAATTTTTTCGCAAGAAATTCTTCAAAATCCTTTGAAATCAAGCTTGACAGATCCCAACCCTGTTATAAACAATTAATCGGCAGATGAATTTTGGTGCACCGCCGAGTGACATCCCATAAATTAAATGGCGGATTTCAAAAAAAAAAAAAAGTTAAAATGCCAGATTTGTCGGCAGAAAAGGGACAGGGGATGATTAATCGTAGAAACCATCGCGCCCGAAGGGATTTTCTCATAAATGCCCCCGCCGCCTAATTTTTTTTTTCTCTCTCTCTCACATTCCTTTGGTTTGTCGGCATGTGAATGGTGCGGATAAAATGGGATTTTTGATCATTAACAGAAGCAGATTATAAATGGGCATACATATTTTGGAAGCTTTCCCCGGCGGGGGGACGGGGAGATTTGTGGGCGGAGGCGGGGGGAGGGTGAGCCCCGTGGCGCGAAAGGGAAAAGCGGACGACGACGACGACGACAAGCGCCCGCTTTTGGGAGATGATGGACGGACGAGTGCTTCAACCGGACGTTTCTTCCACTTCCATTCCCCCCCCCCCCCCTCCCCTCGGGCGATCCGATCGAAGCCCATTTGCTCTGAGTGCTGATTCGGCTGATCAGATCAAGCAAGCTGTTCCTCTCACGGAATTGGAACACAAAAAACGCGTGATCGACTGATCAAAATGTTCCCGCCGGTGAGATTCGCTCTGATTCTCTACCCGACTGGCTTTGCTTCTCTCTCTCTCTCTCTCTCGCCCTACTAAACATTAAAAACTGTACTGATCAGTCCAATTCGAATGATCAACTTTTGTTTTGCCCGGGGCGATTTTGCCAAGTTCATTGCTCTATGCTGATTATGCTCCTCTTCCTAATTATCCTTGAACCAAAAATGATCTGCAAACAGCAAAAATGCCAGCGGTCGCGCTTCGCGATTGAAATTTGCCGCGGTTGCAAATCGCGGAAAAAAAGCCGGGCGCGTCTCACCCTAATGAACCCCTCCAAAATTAAGATCATTGTCCCCCCTTCCCTGGGGTGAACGGCTAGCTATCGAAGCTCTTTGCTCCTCAGGAACCGATTTTTTTAACAAATCATTGGCGCAATGACCTGAACGCCCAAAATGAACGCAAAATGACGCAGAGAATATATATAATTTGGATTATTGCGCAAACCGTATCGGATTCTATGCAAACAGTACCTGTAGCGCTTGCAAAATTGATCATAATGCTCTACGGCACGCCACAGCCCCAGAAAAAATGATCCGATCACAAGCACCGCCCTAGCACCAGCTCAGTTGTGATCAGAATTGCTTCCGGCGCCTTTGATGCCTGTCTCTCACTCTCTCTCCCGACTCTCTCTCTCTCTCTCCCCTCAATCTCTCTCTCTATCTGTCTGCCTCTCCCTCTCCCAATTCTCTTCCCTCTTGTATATTTATGGGATATAATTCCCTTCTCTCTCTCCTCGGGCATGCTTTATCCAGCAGGCATTTTTTTTATCGCCCTTTGCATCCCCAATTAATTGTGCATGCGCATTTCGTCCTTCCTTCCTTCCTCAAAATACATTTGTTTGTTGTTAGGGTTGCGCCCCGACCCTTCGGGGACCGGAAAGTCGCGGGGAACGGGGAGCGTCGGGGATGGGATGTCGGGATGGGATGTCGGGATCGGGTCGGGGAAAAGGCCAAAAAATAACGTCGGGTCGGGCGGGTCGGGGCGTAACCCTATTTTTTGATGTTGTTGTTTTTTTTTTGCTGGTTGTTTCCCTTATACATTTATTTTTCCTCTCCTTTTTTCCTTCTTTTGTTTTCTTTTACTCTTTTCTCACCATTTTTTTTTTCTTCCTTTTTCTCTTTCCTTCCTTCCGTTTTTTTCTCTTCCCTCCAATATTTTCCCCCTGTCCTTTCCCACCAGAGGCTGCACGAAATAAGAAATTTTGAAGATTGTTCTCAAAAAATCCTATCTTTAGGGGGTGTGTTTTCGTTTCGTGTTTAGTGTAAATTTACTCGAAACACGAAACGAAACAGGCCAAATTCACGAAACGAAACGAAACACGAAACGAAACTGGCTATTTTTTTAGACGAAACGAAACTCGAAACGAAACCCAACAAATTTTACGAAACGAAACGAAACACGAAACGCCCAAAAAAGCATGAAATTCACTAAACTCGAAACGAAACGAAACATTTCGTGCAGTTCTGTTTCCCACCCTCTCTTATCCACTTTCTTTCCTCTCTTTTTCATCTATTTCTTCCTTTTTCCTTTTCCCCCTTCCTCTTCCTCCTTTTTCTTTTCTCCCTTCCTCTTTTTCTTTTCCTCTCTTCCTCCTTTTTCTCTTCCTCCTTTTTCTTTTCTCCCTTCCTCTTTTTCTTTTCCTCTCTTCCTCCTTTTTCTCTTCCTCTCTTCCTCTATTTTCATTTTCCCCCTTCCTCTCTTCCTCTATTTTCCTTTTCTCTCTTCGTTTGCTCCTTTCTCTCCCCCCCCCCACCCTTTTTCTTCTTTTCCCATTTTCCCATATCCTTTTCTTTCTTTCTTTTTTTTTTTGTTCAGCAGATGCTCCATTTTTCGCTGGAGCCCTTACTCCGTCGTCTCTTCCATCGCTATGGTCAATTTGTTCACAAATTTCGTTGGCCAATTCTTTTGGTAATTAATTGCCCTTTTTGGCCCTATAAGAAAAATGGGACTGGGACGGAAGTTCCATTCAGGCTTTTTCGGCCCAGCCATGGTCCTGTTTTCCGGTTAGTCTGTTCCGGCAAATCCCGAAAAAATTTTTTTTTAAAACCAAGAGAAGTCTTTAGAAATTTATTTTGTTTTATTTTTTTTTTTTCATTCTTTAAATCAAAAATTTATTTTAAGAATAAAAAAAAATTAATTTTTTTTTCGTTTTTTTTGGTTTAATTGTTTTTTTCCAAAATTCCGGTAAAAGCTGCTAATGACTATTCCTCCGGCATTTTAGGCTCCCCCGTTGATTTCACTGTGTTTGTCCGTCGGATTTCTTTGGTTCAGCGAATTGGAAATGGACGACCCTGGTCAGTTGCTTTTGGTTTTACGTTCTGATCACATTGCCACTGATCAACGGAACTGATCACTGATCATTTTGTTAGTGATCAGTCTCGTGTTAAGCAGTCTTCAGCTGATCATTGAATTAGCTTTAAAATAGCACAATGTTATTAGCGATCAAATTGATAAGGTGGGTTTCAATCACACAATCAAATCAGTGATCAGATAATGAAAAGCTTCCTTCAACCCTATCACACCTTAGATCAATTGAAAATTCTTTCAATTATACCAGAACGGTGATTGATCATATTAGAAACTTTCTTCCATCAGACATAAAAAAAATATATTTAATTTACGTGAATGAATTTACCAATCCTGATCAGTGAGTGTTTGAGTGATCAGGACCAGGGCTGGACGTAACTAATTTTCAATTACGGAATCCGTAACCCGTCATTACGGCGATTTTTTCAGTTACGGCCATCCGTAATCCGTCATTACGGAGGTCCCAAAAGGCCGTAATTTGGCGTAACCCGTAATCCGTAACTCCAAAAAGGCCGTAATTTCGTAATCCGTAATTACGTCCAGCCCTGATTCAGGACCCAACCAATCAAAGAGCGTAGATTTAATTAACGTAGCCTAATTAGACGTCCATTTTTTCATCTTTTAGCATACGTTTTTACGCCTCGAGATGCCAGGTGAGCATTTTTGATTTTTAATTTGGCATTCCAATGCAAAAAGTTTGGCACCTTTTTAAGGTGGAAAAGAGAATTGGGCACTTTCTCAAGGCTTTGGCCATTGGAGGAGAACAAATTCATTCCTGGAAAGTCATTTGAGACGAAACGTTTTGTTAATGTTTTGTGCAAAGCCAAGGACGGTGAGCCATTTTTTCAAGGATTAATACAGGCAATGGCACGGATTAGCAAATACAAATCCAAGGACAGATAAGACGATATTCAAGGACTTTCTTGGAAGTAGGAACTTTTATTTCCAAGAATTGAGGAGGATAGATTTTCAAGGACACCCTTGGCACCAGGGATGTGCCGAATCGGAATTAATCGGGTTTTTGACCATAATCGGAATCGGATAATTGTAATCGGATTTGGCCACAAAATCCGATTATTACACCCCTAAGAAAGCGACTTTTAAAGAAAATCTTATAGCGAGAAAAAATGAAATAATAAAAAAAAAAGTGAAAATTATAATTATTTCGAATAATTTAATCACCACTGAGTGTTCGATGTTCGATATAGATTTATAATTTGGTGAAAAAACCGGGATGGCTTCTTGAAAACAATGAAAAAAAACAAAATTAATTTCGTTTCATTTCGAAAATCACAGGTTTTTTGCGTTTCGAATTTCGTTTCGGGTCCTTTGCTGAGTTTCGCCCTTCACTGATCCGGAAGACGTTTATTGCCTGATAACGTTGAAAATCCTATTTCGGCATCACAATCTCAAAATCTATGAATTTGAGTATTAAAAATTTTTTGAAAAAAAAAATACCATTTTTGGGAAAAATCGGAATCGGAATTAATCGAATTTTGGCCATAATGGAATCAGTTTTTTAATCGTATCGGATTTTTGGCCATAATTGGCAATCGGAATCGGAATCGGATTTGTCCGGCTCGGCACATCCCTGCTTGGCACCGAAGGGAGAATTTGAGCCTTTGGTTAGCGCCCTAATACTTACATTTTTTTAGTATATTCTTTGGCCTAACAAATGGCTTACTTGGGCCGACAAAATCTCGTTCTTATAGGAAGCCAAAATGATAAATCTTGACTTAGACCCTAACAGAAAATCTCAGCCCAATAAAATCAGGGTTATATTTCAAGGAAATTTGAATAATTTAGGAAACTATCATAGAAATTTTTAAGAGTCATATAATAAAGTCTGGAGTTAGTTTTCAAGAAAATTTATATAATTTATGAAATTTCATAGAAATTTCCAACGAGTTTATATCGAATCGAGATTTGGTCTAATTTTGGCTTAGTCGGTCTTTTGTTATTGAGCCATCATAGCAGATGAGCTGTTAAAATACCCAATCCCTGTGTAATGGCTGTTTAAAATGGCTGAGGGAGCCAAAGAGCTGTGGGAGCAATTAGCAAGAGGGGCCAAAGATAAAGGAAGATGGCCCCTTAACAACAGTCATCCCTCCAGCGGTGGTTGTGGTCTATCGGTTAAGACAACGGATCCACGTAGGGGCCCCGAGCGGCGGTTCAAATCCGGCCTTGCACCCCAATTTTTCGCCTGGATAGTACCCTGGAATGCCAAAATTTGAAAACCCGTTCTTCCCCACCCCCCACGCCCCATTACCACAAATTTTTGATTTTTTAAGGTGGGAATATTTTACGACCCGAAATTTTGGACGAAATTTCGCTGCTCAACAAATTTATTGCCCAAAATTTAACGGTGCCAACGGCGGATCGTCACTTCAATTTGAGCTACCAAGACTTGTGCTTGAGCTATGATTGGGTGTGCGGCAGCAATGAGCACATTGAAATGTTCCGGCAAATGACCCAAGTGGGACGGGTGATCGACCTGCGCTATCCGAAGGGCGGAAACAAGGTCAATTCGACAAAGATGTTGGGTCATTTTGAAAAAATCACTACCAATCATTGGCGTTTTGTAAATCCGCCATTTTTAAAGTTTTTGCGACATAAAATAGGGAATTTTGCACTTTTTTGGGCCCAACAAGAGCAATCGAGTGAAATATGTTGTTTTTTTAAATCAGTGTACTGATTATGCCTAAAAATTATTTTGGAAAATAGAACACGATCTGTCCCAACAAAAAAATTGGAAGACTAGTTTTCCTTGTCCAAAATTTATACCGAAAAGCGGAGAAACCCGGAATTCCGATGCCCTAAAAAGCGTTCTGAAATCAAAAGTCGGGTTAACCAGCTTTTTCGACAAGAGCAAACCCGGCAAGACTATTTTTCTCAAATTTAACAACAAAAAAAAAATATGTTTGATTTTCTGATCACGGACTAAAACTTCAGGGGGGAGTCGACAGAAAGAGACAAATGCGAGCCGCAAACTGAGACTATGTGAACGGCATGACTATGTTTTAAACTTGTTTTCGGTTCGGATTTTTTTTTTTTGGGGTTTTTTTGACCGAAAACCTATTAGCTGACCAGGGGTAGACCTGATCATCATGGGCCATGCCATCCATCATGGCCCATTTGCGGGTCTATGAACACGGTTTCACGGAATTTTCTTCATCGAATTCCTATTTGCGGGTCTATGAACACGGTTTCACGGAATTTTCTTCATCGAATTCCTATTTGCGGGTCTATGAACACGGTTTCACGGAATTTTCTTCATCGATTTCCTATCACCCGTCCGTTCTTTACGGATTATCCTCATAAATCTGATAATGGATTATGTCCAGGACACACCGGCATATTTGGGCACTGCCATTGGCGATATTCAATTGAATGACACGGACGGCACCGTGGTGGAGGCAAAAATCACCCAATTATTCTACTTCCTAAAACAAGACCCACCCATGGTACGACAATACTCCACTGGTGCGTAATTTTTTATATTAAATTATTTCAAATATTATTTAATTCATCGGGAATACCTTTATAAATGCTCTTTTGCCAATTATACGAAAAGCCGAAATTTTTGTTCGAATTCGGGTTTGGGATTTGATTGATCCATTGAGTCTTTGCGGGCATGCACTTTTAAGCTCATTCCTTAATTGCCCGTCTTTTTGTCAAAACGGTCTGAATTTTGTTCGAAACAACGCCCAGTGGCATTCCTTCGGTTTTATGTATACTCATTTGGCCAAACTATCGAAATAAAAGTAAATCCAAATCTCCGACTCCATGTCCTACTTTTCTTGATAATGCCTTGCCATTTTTTTTTCTTTAAGATTTTGAATATGCCGTGGAACGGTTCCTTTTGCATGCCTTTGAGTCTCCACTGATCTCCATCTCATTTGCTCATTATCAATCATTGCAGGTCAATGTTTTGACAAAATCACTTAAGAGTCGTTGACGAATTCTCGGGAAACGGTGCCGAGAATATAGCACAGCTAAGTGACACAATTGTGACCATGGCTTGAAAATCACTAAAAAATTGCCGCCACTCGACCGCCTTGCGTTTCGAGACCAAGGCGCTAGCCCTGAAACTCGAGACCTCAAAAGTGTAGTCTCAAGACCGAGCCTCGAGTCGAGTCTTGAGACCAATGTTGTTGATCCTCGTTATTGAGACTTTGTCTCTCGAATAAGACAAGGACTCAAAAATTATTAGACTTTTTTGTCTTGCAACCGAGAATCTTGATGATCTAAGTCGTGGCCTGACACCTAAGGATCAATTGTTTCCATTTTTTGTTGGGCTAACTATCTTGGGAGATGCATCCGATATACCGTAACTTTACCGTAACATAAGCCTGATCAATGACAAATTAAAGGACGGCCTTGACGAAAATGCCCGACGTTTTGTGCCCAACTTTGTGATCAGCTTCGTGCTGTTGGCACTGTTCTGCATTTGTTGCTCATTCACTTTTTTGCCCGCCGACGACACTTTGTCCGGGCCACGGCCCAAACATGCCATTGATTGGGTCCGCTCAAAACCATACGTCGCTTGTGCCGGTCCAGTTTTATTGGCATCACAAAAATCGCATAGACTCACTAATCAATCTGATCAGTTGTGTCAACAAAAAAGAAAGCGATTTTGATCAAATTCCTTAGCTAGAATTTAGAATTCGAACACTCGATCTGTTAAACTCAGATCATTAAGAGAATCTGCCAATAATGGTTCCGATTAGACAATTGTTAAAATAATGCTCGGAGGTTAATCTAGGACAAATGATCAACAGTAATCATTTGAATTAATGGAATCCGACTATTCAGATCAATTCGAATAAAACATTTTAAATCGATTAGATATCAATGAAATAAAATTCCAATTCAAAACATTGATCATATTATACTGATCAGTGGACGATCAACTCCATAAGTCAATTCAGGTCTGTTCAACACTCTTTTGGCATTGGTCTCTTCCTTTGGCTTTTTGCTTTTGCTCGGCATTCCTTACAATGTGATCAACACGATCATTCCTTTCCTGGTAAGCTCCATGATTTGGCACAATGCCTTTAAATTATTTTATATGGCAAATTCTCTGATCGCCGTTTTGATTAGACGCAAAAATCAATTCCCATCATTCCGATCATAGATTATCGCGGTTGGCATCGATGATATGTTCGTGATGAACTCATGTTGGGACCAGTCTGATCCGGCACTTCCGCCCGATCAACGGATGGCACAAATGATGCAAAACGGCGGTGTGGCGGTGTCCATCACCAACATCACCGACATTTTGGCATTTCTGATCGGATGCATCACCGAATTGCCGGGCATCGAATTGTTCTGTCTGTACGCCTTTTCAGCTGTGCTTTTCTGTTACGTCTATCAGGCAAGTCGTCAGATGAGAGAATTTCGAGTTTTTAACCGTAAGGGAAAATGTCGAATTTTTCTGGAGAACATAAATGGTTACACGCCCGATGAGGTTCGAACACACGACCCTTCCATTCCATAGAACACTCTAACCGACTGAGCCATTAGAGCAGACCTAAAAAAAAATTTCAAAGAAATTTTCGAAAAGCCAAAAAAGTCAAAAGATTTTCAAACCCCTTAATTTCTTTCTTGAATTTTTTTTTTCTTATGATTGAAAATTGCAAATACCGGAAGAGGAGGGCGGAAAGGCCCCACGAGAGTAAATCATCCGAATTTTGCGTCGAATCCTGGTTATCCTGACTAATTCCCTTCCGGGTCCACCCACGCAAAACCGGCAAAAATGCCAAACCCATCAGCTTTTCCCTTTTAGCTGACCTTTTTTGCCGCCTTCATGGCCATCATGGGCAATGTGGAACAGCAGGGCAAGCATTGTTTGCTGCTCCGGCGAGGGGCATTGAAGCCGGCACGGACTTCCGACTCGACGGCAGCCATAAATCCGAACGGAACACCGTCACCATCAGCGTCAACAACCGATGTGCCGTCCCAGTGCGGTGGCGCAAGGAATTGCCAGCATCCGCCGCCGGCAACACCGAGCACGGCGCCGATTAGTGATCAAGACGAAGTTGATGATTCGTCAACAAACAGTGTTGAACAGCAGCTAGATGACCGAGGCCAAAGCATTTGCCATATTACGGTGGCTGATCAAAGGAGGAGAGTTGGCACTGATCGGAATTGGGAGGATGCGCAGAATCGGAGAATTCTTGATCAGAACGGGTCGGCTGCTCAGAGTCGGAGGATTAAGCCGAATTGGAGAACTGATCAGACCCAGTGGATTGATCACAATGGGAAAGCTGATCAGAATGGGTTCACAGACCCGAAGACTGACAGGCGAATTCGGAGGACTGACCATAAATGGGAGATTGATCAAAATCATCTGACTGATCAGGATCAAATAACTGATCAGAATCGGAAAAGTGATCGGAATATGAGGAATGGACAGAACTGGTTAAGCAACAAGCATCGGTTGTCTGCTGATCACAGGATTGCCAGCACATTTGTTGCCTCTTCATCTTCTCCATCCTCTGCTGATCACCTTCATCCTGATCATGGTCACCATGATCATGATCATCACCGTTCCTCCAACTTTTCTCATCGCTTTTTTGGCCGTTATTTTGGCCCTCTGTTACTCCATCCCATTGGTCGTGCACTGATCAGTGTTGCCTATGTGCTTTACCTTGGCTGGGCAATCGTCGGCTGTCTGAACTTTCGTGAGGGGCTGGAGCCAAGCCATTTGGTCACGACGGACCATTACATTGCCCGTTACTTTGACGACATGAAAACATTTTGGAAGATTGGTCCTCAACTGCACATTGCGGTGATTTGAGGGGGAGGGAAGGAAGTAATTGATCACTTCGCCACAATCAGTGCCGTAGTTCAACTTTGGGTTCGGCAATTAGGGCATTTGTTGACCCGATGTTCGACAAATCCCTGAAAGCCCGGATTGCAACAACCATCCCCTGGGGATGAGGGACTTAATCCTTACCAAATTGATCTAAAAAGGTCTGAAAGTTGAATAAAAGCATCCCTCCACCCGATCCCACTAGGTCCTTCAACCCGATCCTGATTTCGTTGTTTCTTGACACTTTGGTTGTCAGTCCCTGATCCTGTCCTTGATCCTGATCCCATCGACGACAACCCCATGTGCCCGGGGGAAAGACTAACACAGTCAAAAAAAAAGGGACTGGACTGATCACTCAGTGATCAAATTCGAAGCTTTTTTGAAAGAACAACTTGATTATTAGAGATTTTTGGCTATTTAAAGGCACTGCCCGATCACTTTATAATTAAAAAAAAAGATATTGTCAAATCTCAAATTACCATTATGATCAATCCTCAACAAAAATGTGACTGTTCACTTTCTACCATACCGTTCAGGTACTGAATCCGCCAAACCTCACAGATCCAACGGAGCGCCAAAAACTCCTGAAAATGGTTGAGGCCTTTGAAGGCACTCCATACACAATGGGCAGAGAGGTGAAAATGTGGGGACAGTTTTGGGCAAAAAAACTGACCAGGACAGGCATTTTTTTAATCATTTATTATTTTTTGTTTACAAAATGAATTTTTATTTTTGCTCAAAATATTTTAAGCAATTTTTTTAAATTTGGGTTTAGATTTTTTTGGTTACCAAATTATTTATTTTTTTTAATTTATGAATTAATTTAATTTTCTAAATTTTGGATATGCTTTAAAAGGAAAATTTTCACAATTTTTCAGGGGACTGTGTTCTTTTTCTTGGAATTTCTCAACTATTTGGATCAACTGAATGCCGAGCCGGAGAACACGGACCGAATATGGCACAAAAAACTGCGCTCATGGCTTAAAAACACGGGCGGGTCCAACCAATGGGAGTCGGACATTGTGTACACGGAAACGGGTGCATTCCGAGCGTACCGATTACAGGTGGAACAAATTGGCAAATTGGGGGGGGGGGGTATTATTAAGGGTAGTGGAGGAGTTAAATTTTCAAAAAAAGTTTAGCAAAAATCGTATTGAAAATTATAAAAAAAAATTTCTAAAAAAAAATTCATTTCTCAATAAAATTTCCAAGCTTTAGAAAATTTTGTGAAGAAACCGGTACTTTCCCATTATGTGACCACAAGCCAAAATTTTAAAAATGAACAAAGGTCAAATTGTTAATTTATGCGGTGGAAATGTGGATTTGTGCCCCCTTTGGGTGCTAGGTCGTTTCGTAAAATTAATCTTCCAAATTTCAAAAAATTTGATTAAGTTATACGAAAATTCGGACTGTGAGAATTAAAAATAAAAATATTTTTGGATATATTTTTCTTAAAACTTACCTAAATTTTTTGAAATTTAGAAGGTAAATAGAGCCAAATAATAGCTATCGAACCATACCAAGATTATTAAATTTGGTTGTCTTTGAGAAAAGTTATGATCGATTATGTTAGGAAAACAAGTATAAAATGGCAGTTTTACGAAACGACCCAACACGCCCCTTTGTTGATCTTTTAAAATTTTGGCTTGTGGTCACATAATGGGAAAGTACCAAGAAACCATACAAAGGGGAACAGATTTGGAGGGTGACGGGAAAGGTGAACATTTGTCTGGACTAGAAATAGTGTGTGACACTGTAAAAAGTTACCGAGGTAAAAATCGATAAATTTAGCGATTATCGTTTTCGAGTGATTTGGGCGTGGTAATCGGTAATTACTTCTTTTTACCCTTATGATGGTTGCCAAAAAATCGCATTTGCCGTACACTATTTGAGATGGGCTCACTCGGTTTTCGACTTTTCGGCTTAACACATTTTACCGAAAAAGCCGATCACTGATCTTGTAAGTGTTTCTCTGAATTGTCTACCTCATCAATCAACTTTCTCATCTGAGTTTGAACAAAAAATGCCCAGGGGGGCTGTCCTGGTCAGAAAAAATCTTAAATCTGATCAGAAAAACTCTTTGAAAATTCAGTCCCACTGATTGACCAGAGCATTGTTGGCAATCTGCTGGGTTGGTAAAAGCTATTTTTGGATGGTTTTCTACGGATCACTGATCAGGAATATAATGACCTACCAAATTCAAACGAGTCGATTGGGAACAAAAAGAATTGCCGTTAATCTAAGGGCCATAAAATATTTTGTAAGGTTGCCATGAAAAACATTGTGGAGCCGAACCAGCACAAATTGGCGGCAAAACTTCTGCGCGAAATTGCCGATCGGCAACCCTTTCGCCTGGAGATTTACCACGAGGCATTCCCATTTGCTGATCAGTATTTGATCATTTTGCCGTCCACCTATCGAAATGTAGGTTTAATTATCCGATCAAAATTGGTGGGTTTTGTGAAATTTCTGATCAAAATATCTCTTTTTTTTGTCACTTTCATAATAAAAATAAAACTAAGGCAGTATCCCGACCCAAACCTTCCGAGGCCAATATTTTCGGGGTCAAAGATACAGGGGATTCGACATGTCAAGGGTCATTGAAAGGTCAAAAAAAGCTGGGCCTGATACGTACGTCGGAGCGGCCGTTCCTAATCAAAAAATAGCAAAATCCATCGTACACCACATTTTGTCGTCCCTTTAAAAAAGGTGTTGATCTCGCTGTTGTGCATGACGCTGATCGCACTTTTGCTTATTCCGAGTGTCCCCTCCGGTAATTTAAATGCACCAAAAAAAATTTTTATAATTTATGGAAACCAATTTTTGAAGGGGGGGGAAAGGAGGGGTATTTCACACTAAAAAACGAGTTTTTGTCATTTTTCAAATGCCCTCCCTTCTCTTCCAGCCATTCTGATCATTCTCTCCATTATGTCCATCTGCACGGGCGTGTTCGGCTACATGACCTTTTGGGGCGTCAATTTGGACGCGTAAGTTGGCCGTCTCTCTCTCTTTCTATTCATTTTTGACAAAATTAGCTTATAAGGGGAAGAGTCTAAAAGGTCCCCGAAATTTATGAGAAAGGTCAAACCCATTTCCGCATGGTCTGTCGGAAAACTCTGTAAATTTAACGGTAGAAAATGGGGCCTTTCGGGTGTCTTGTCCGGAACCCTGGCATTGGACTAAGGGCAATGTTTAATTTTTCGTGGAAGCTCCCGAGCTTGTTAGGGTTCTTGGGAGCTTATGAATTTTAGCGCAAAAATGAAATTTTGCCTAAAAAAGCCGGCATTTATCGCATTTTCGGAGTAGGAGTTCGTTATCCTCCCTGCCTAAGGGTGCCATTGGGAAAAATTGAGACCAGCAGAAGCTGCGTGTCTGAAGCTTGCCTATTGGGGACCCTACCTGATGAAATCAAAAAATGCATACCAAGAGTGGTAGCTCAGGATTTTTAGGATTGGCGGTTTCTATAAATGATTCAAGGCCGAAGTGATAGGTTTTGGTTACCGTACCCAATATGAATTATGAAATATCAAAATTCCTCGGAATCGAACCGAGCCCGAGGCTTCTTTAATTTCTCTAAAACCGTATCGAATTTCCCGGGGTTTCTTCGCCTCGTTTCGGTTTAAACCAGAGCTCCCATCGAAAATTTTCCGAAATAAGTACATCGATGGTCAAAAATAAGTTTTAGGGGTCAAAAATAAGTACATTTTTGAAAACGTTGGTTTGAAGCCTAATCTTGTGTTTTATTCCAACATTTTTTTGGCAATTCCGGCTTTGAAATGAGAATTAAATTTTTAATTTCAAAAAAGGAAGGGTCGGAGGTGCCGATAGGCGCCGCCGGGGAAAATTTTGAAAATTTGAGTGCAATATGTTAACAGATTTTGTCCAAAAAATGTAAATTTTTGTGATAAATTCTAAGAAAAACTAAGCAGTTAGGGGCCGGTGGTGCCGATAGGCGCCACCGGGGGAAATTTTGAAAATTTTGAGTGTTTTTTGGTAACAGATTTTCTCCAAAAATAAGTACAAATTAGAAATTTATAAGTTTTGGACCCTCCAAATAAGTACAATACTTAAAAATAAGTACAAATGGGAGCTCTGGTTTAAACTCAGCATTGCCCCCCCCCTTTTCCTCCTTTGTCAAGTGTGTCAATGATCTCCATCATTATGTCCATTGGGTTTGCGGTGGATTTGTCGGCGCACATTGTGTACGCATTTGTTAGCGCCCACGGGGACAAGTCACGGGAACGGGTGATCAACGCATTGGAGCACATTGGATGGCCAATATTCCAAGTATGTAAACATGGAACACTATTCAATTGCAAGCATATTTTGATGCCTAATTTTTTCATGCCAAAATCCAAAAAAAAAAAAATTTCAAGCTATGAAAAAAGTTCTGGCCTACAGAACAGGGCTGGGCCAGTTTCGGATTTCGGATCTTTTGGGCCTTTCGGATTTTGTTTTCAATTGAAAACTTTTGGATTTTATTTTTTGGTTTGGCCCAGCCCTGCTACAGAGCCAAACCGGCCAATAAAAACAATTTTTAAATTTGTTAGATTAAAAAAATTAAATGAACCATAGCAAATACTATATATGTTTGGTTGGCAATTTTTTTAAATGTCCATTTTTGGGAAACTATCTAAACAAAAAACTTATTTTTTGGTGCACTTTTTAATATTTATGGCTAGGGTATATTTTGTATAAAAACCCAACAATTTTGCAGCATAATTAGATAAAGAAAGCAGGTTAAAATTGTTTTTTTCAAGAAAATGTTTGTTTTTAAAATTTTTTTACAGAAAGGCACACAAATCGCAATAAATAAATAAATAAATAAAATAATCATTGAAAATGGGCACATTTTTAAAATCCATCCATTTGGACATGTAGAAACAGTTCAACTTTGACAATTGACAAAGCACAGCCGACCAACAGAAAACGTTCAAACTAAAAAAAAATGTATAACGACGTACTGCAAAAAAAAAAAAAAAATTATGGGAAACCCTAATTTTCGAGAAAAAATAATTAAAACTCGAGACTTACTTTTGATGATTTCACCTTCCGGCACTTCCTGCAATTCGTACACACGAAAATCATTGGGATTCTCCACCATCACAACCACTTTCTGTGTTAATGATTTTTTTTATTTTCAAAAAAAAAAGAAAATCGGAGGATTACACTTTTTCGATTTAAAGATAAACGAATTATGGTTTGGAAACAGCTCGCCCGAATGATATTTCAGATTCCTTTTCGGTGACCCAGAAAATCACGAAAAAATTTCTTACGATTTTAAAGGAAAAAAATTGTTCAAAAGGGTGGTTAGACGACATTATTTCAAAATTCAATTTTCGGCTCGGCTGGCCAGGCCAAAAAAATTACTACTAAGACCGGGCGGGTTTTTTGGAAAGTTTTTAAGAAAATCCTGTGACCAAATTCCCTAATGAAAAGTTTTCGGTTTAAAAAAATAAAAATCGCAAAAAAAAAACCTGCTGCTTCATGTCCATGGCCTTGGCATAGGCAATTCGCAAACATTTGTCCACTGGTCGAATGCCCACATACATTTGGCTGAGCCTATACGAGTCCTTGTTCGAGTGTCCGTAATCCTCCCATTCCTCACTTCTGGTGTGACCAAACAAATCTTGGGACATTCCAACAGAAATAAGCTGAAATTAATAAAAGAAAATAAAAAAAAAATTAGAAGGAAATGAGAATTTTGGAAATTTTTTTTTTTAAATACGAAATATTGAATTTTTGGCATTTTGTAAATTTGAAATTTTTTGAAATTTATCAAGCTATTAGCAGATTTACTACAACTCTGGGAATGGGCCAGGCTCGTTTCGGCCCCCACGTTTCGGCCCCAAGAACGTTTCGGCCCCAAGCCAAAAATGGTAAAATCGTACCCAAAATTCCCCTAAATTTTTTGAAAAGGAGGTTAGTTTTTCAAAAAAAAACTTGGGGTTAAGTTTTCAAAAAAAAAGTGATTTTTAAGGGCTAGGAAATATCACAATAAAACTTTCAAGAGTTCTTTCGGCCTTTGCATTTGTCGATGCTATCTTTGAACTCGCATCTCCAAAATTTTGTCACTTCATCAGCACTCATTTTAGCAAAGGTGTAAAGATGGCCTTCATGAGATAATTTTATTTTGTGTTTTTCGTTTCAATTGGGTTAGCCATGTAGCTAAAAGTGCTCATCAAATTTTACATAAAAGGTAAAATAATTTATTGAAAAAAGAAATAAAGAGTGTCGAAAAATCATTTGGTTTTGCTTTTTTTCCTAAAATAACTTTTTTCCCCCTTTTTTGGCTTGGGGCCGAAACGACCCCGGGGCCGAAACGTTGGGGCCGAAACGACCCCGGGGCCGAAACATGGGGGCCGAAACAACCCCGACCCCTGGGAATAGCCCTGGTCCCGAACTACTCTTTCTGATCAGAGAAATTGCAATGCATTAAAAGTAGTTTGACAAAATGCTTTTCTTTTTAAATTGTCAATCATTTCCCATTTCATTTTTTCAGGGCGCTGCCTCCACCATTGTCGGCATTTCCGTACTGTACACTGTTGATGCGTACATTATTCTGACCTTTTTCAAGACAATTTGGTTGGTGCTTAGAATCATTTGTTTTACCGTCGAACCCCTCCCTCTAAATCGATTGGGTTTTACTGGAAGACGAATAATTATCGCAGTAAATAGAGACCATCTATAACTGTAGAGTAAATTTGTCATAATTTACTGTAACCCTTTTTACCGTAAAATGGCTAAGTTCCTTCTAAGATATAGCTTGAAAATGCGAAAAGTTGTGAATTTTTATTTAATTTTCCCGGACTCCTGAACCAGGTGCCTTCTTCAGGCAATACTCGGATCAGGATCCCGGAAAAGACCCTGTCATGATCCGGAGTTTGGGTTTCCTAAAATTGACTCAGACTGAGTTGGCAAAATGGAGTTTGCCCCATTTAATTTATATGGAAATTTATCGCGCTAATTTGGTGTCATGTCCGAATAACAAATTAAGCCCAAATTTTGCTCTTAATTTTAGGCTGACAATGGTCATGGGTTTGGTGCATGGGTTGGTGTTCATTCCGGTGTTGCTCAGCTTTTTGCCCATGAAATTCTTTCAAATTCGGCGGCCAAAACAACAACTACAGAACGCCAAAAATTTGGCAAATGGAAATGTCGGCACAAAAAGATGACAAAAATGAATGGGCGAATGTTTCAAAAAAGAACGATGCACCGGTGAATCAAATTGAGAAATGATTGGGCGAGACCAGTTTACAACCAATGTTTATGCCAAATTTGGTGCGGGGACTAGGGGCTAAATTTTACAGATTTTTTTTTTGGCATTTTTAATCCACAATTTTCTTTCGCTACGACTTGTGTCGACAATCCGAGTCTTGAGTGGTCGAATTGTCGAACAATCCGATTTTTTTTGAGGCGCCAAAGTGTATTTAGTATTAAGCCTAGGATTGGTCGGTAAAGTCTCTAGGCTTGTGGGTTCCATTGTTTAAGCCTTTTAGGCTTTTTTTGTGCCATTTGAAATTCAGAGTTTTTTTTCTGTTCGACATTCGACCTCGGTACCCTTTTCATCAATGCTCCCTTGGCCCCCTAATTCACAACTGAATACGACGGGTGTTGTTTTTTTAACAACAATTTTTGTTTGGCGCTTTCAAAATCTAAATTCCATGCAAATTCTTGACCAAAGATGGTAGATTTACATGTTAGCCGTGCCCATATAAATTGTTGCACAATTGGCTTGGTGTAAAATTGGGTATTGTAAAATAGGGTATGAACCCATTTTTATATTTTTAAGCCCAGTTTTCCAATTCAGTATCGACAACCGAATTGTTGAGGAACAACTTCGTTTTTTATCTTCCCTATTTTATTTTTACGAACGGCAGCAAAATTCAGTTGGGTTTTTTCGCTAAAATTCGAACGGAATGCCGAAAAAAGTTCGACTAAGTCGATCTCTAATATTTATGCACTTTTTTTTATTGCTCAAACTCATTGAAAAGGCATTTTTTTGTTTGAACAAAATAAAAAATGATAATTTGATTTTGAATTGAATGGGAAGAGAATATTCCATTTGAGACACATTGGACATAAGTTGGGGATCGGGATTCTAACCAATTTCCATTTTCTATATAAACAAATTCTGCTCAAAATTTTCACCAAACCCGGACTAGCATGTCTAATCCGGATTAAAAATCCAAGGGGTTCGAACATTTGAATTTGTCTGCAAAAAGCCGATTCTCTGTTCTAACAAATTCAAATTCTTTCGCGTCACATCCCCTCTCTAAATCCAATATAAAAAAACATTAAAATTTTAGGGATGCGAAAAGGATTAGAATTTTCCAAATTTTCATTTGGCGAATTCCTTATGTATATATTTTTTATTTGATTTGCAAATGCCAATGTTTGGTTGTACCATTCAGCCGTCATTCTTCTCTCATCAGTCGTTATCTCTTGCGGAAACGACCTGTTCACTGATCTCGGACATGGCATTCAATGTGTGGTTAAGCCCTTAAGGGGTAATTAATTAACGCACTAATTACTTGTTGATGTTCATTAAAAAGTAAGTTATTAAGCCCTTAAGGGTTATTAATTAACTGATAAATTTAAACTAATCACTGATTATAATTAAGCCCTTAAGAGTAATCAATTAAAGTACCCTGATTAACAAGTAATTAAGTCCTTAATGGGTAATTAATTAACTACTAATCATTAATTAATGTTCACTTAAAAAGTGATTAAGCTATTCGAGTGATTTAAGCAATTCATAATTCTTTTTCACTTATTATTCATTGTTTAAGCAAGATAATAAACTAGAGTTGGAACCCCGACCCTGACACTTTAGGCAATTTTTCGGGGTTTTCCCCGACCCCGACGCTTCCAACCCCGACGTCGGGGTTCCAACCCTATAATAAACAATTGATCCCTTGTTACCCTTAAAAGAACTGAATTGATCATTTTAATCCACTTTTTCATCAAATAATGTTTTAGCCACAAATCAGACTGTGGCCATTCTGCTGAAAAACCCTTAGGGCACGCCGATTTATCAGCCTTACATTGAATGATCAGGCCCTGGTAGATAGAACTGTATTACCTATGTCTAACGAGAGACGGATTAGACTGATCAGTGATCAATGACAGTGATCAGAATGACCAGCAGCAATTTTCTTCCTCTTATCATCCCATCCTTAAAACTTACACTGTCCGATCATCGACTTTTTCGGCTGCACTTTCTGCTGTTGCTGATGTTGTTCGACATTATCCGTTGTGAAGAGAGTTTCTTCGTCATCCGGATAATACACTGTTTCGTCGGCGTTAGGTCCCTCCAGCAAACAAAAAAATAATAATTAATTACGGAATTTTAAATAATAACTGTTTAAAAAGCTTTCAAGGAGGATAGGGGAGGGACCCTTCTGGTCCGAGTTTTCGAACGACAAATACAGAATAATGTAAAAAAAGGTCCGAATGTCGAACGATTTTTAAAAGATTACAATTGTAGGACTAGCTCCTCTTAGTTTAGGTTTAAACTTAGACCTAAGCTTAAGCCCGGGTTTTATTTTTTAAAACAAAAAGTCAATTTGGCTTTATATGTGCCATTGAAACTCGGACCGGGAGCCGTGAGGCGGCTTCTTGGCGCGGCCCATGGCGCCGTGCGACATAACTTTTCTTATACGTAACCAAATTAAACTTGCTTAGCATTATTCTATAGGATTAAATTTTTTCTATTAGCTTGAAAAATTTCAAAAAATTTGATTAAGTTACAAAAAAGTTATGGCCATGAAAGTGTCCAAAAACCAATTTTACCAAAAGCTTGGTACTTTTTCGATCCTAACTTCTTTAACTTGACCTAATTTTGGAAATTTTGCTTGCTTAAAAAATTTACCAAGAGCTGTGGGGCTTTGGTCTAAATTATCTCACCCTCTCCCATAATTTGATTTTTCTCCCCCTTAGGGAATCGCATTTATTCCAACTCGAGGATTGATTTATTCCCATCCCTCCCGCTGGGGGATTACCTTTATCCTTTATAGGCTGCCATTATCAAACCTCGGGGATGGATTAATCCTCCCACCCCATGGGATTTCATTAATCCAATCCCCGGCAAGGAGTTAATTCAATTTTTTCCCGGATTTCATTCCTTTGCCCTTAAGGGATTTCTTTTTGCCCCCCCCCCACCTTTGTCTTAAGCAATCGCTCTTTTTCAACAAATTTTCTCATTTCCCGCATTTCCCATCGCTCCTTCGCCTTCGGGTTCAGCGTGTGTTTGAACAGTTTCAGTGCCTTTTCCGAGAACATGTCCCAATACCTTGGCAACTGTGCCACTTTTCGCTTCATCCTTAACAAATGTTTTTTGGGGGAATTCCATTTAATGCCTTAACTTTTAAATTTAATTTCTTTATGCTTTATCTCTTTCATTTCTTTATGCTTTATCCTCTGTCTCTGTCTATCTATCCCATTTTCTCTTAAACAGTCTCTTTATCTTCTTCCCCATTAGTTCTCATTGGGCTTTATCCTTTCTCTCTCTCTCTTTCTCTTCACTCTCTCCTTCCCTTTCCCTCTCTCTCTCCCTTCATCTCTCTTTCCTTTCCCTCCTTCTCTCGCTCTCTCTTAATCTCTCACTCTCTCCCACTCTTTTTCTCCCGGTTTTTTCGTTGAATTGGTCAAAAAACAACATTTTTTGGCGTGACTGCGCCTATAGCATCGCTAAACCATTTAAATCTAATAATAATTTATTCCCCCCCCCATTCCCTTTTCACTTACCATTGGTCCCACTCCCAGAACGGTTTACACATGATGGTCGCTTTCTGCCATGGTAATTTGCCCTTCATACAGTATGCCATCAAAATGCCTAAAAAAGACTCGTGCTCACAGAGCTTTGTCGTTTCAGTCCAGGCTAATGAGTCTCAGACATCCGGGACTATTATGTCCAGAACCCAACCGGACTCATCTCTCCAACACTCAATTACCCCCCATTCCTCGCCCACCCATTTCTTCACCAACCAATTGCCCAAATGTCAACATTTGTTGCCACGGTGTACGACTCATTCGGCACTTTGTCACAAAGTTCCGGTCCGCTGTACGAATTGACGGTCTCCTGATGTCGGACCAATGACCCGGACGGTTTGGCCAACCACACATCCGTCAATTTGATCTTAGCAATATTTTAATGAGAAAATTTTTATTCCCGAGATTTTTGGTCTAAACTCGAAATACTTTGTGCCAATTATCTCGACCAATTTTACGGTTGGCACTTTTTGGTCTCGAATCGCGAGAAATATAGCCTTCTTATCGCAATCTACTTGTTCGAAATGAAGCTTGATAAAATTTTTCTCCCAATTCGAAGCCCAATTATTGGCATGTTATTTCGCGTGCCTTCACTGTAGGGTTCAAAACCCGCTACCCGCTCGGTACGAGTTTTACGTGTTTTGCGGGTTTTTTATGGAAAAAATCAGAAAAAAGGGAAAAAACCCGTTTGCGGGTAAACGCGCAGGCAATTTTCTGCTTGGCCCGTACGGGGTTTACGGGTTTACCCGCTCAAATTTAAAAAACCCGTTACCCGCATAGGCACTACCCGCATGCGGGTTTTGAACCCTATTTCTTCACTGTTTGCACTCGAGATTCTCGCGCGATTTAAAACAAAAAATTTCCACTCAGATTATAATGTTTACCCGTGTCAATTTGTTTGTGTCCAAAATCAGCACAGATTCTGCCCGAATGTTACGGTGCACCAATCCTTAAGCCATACAGTGTCATACTGTATTTCGAAATTACTGTTTTCAAACTCGCCTTCTCCGTGCATGAATTCCACCGCAGCAAGGACCTTAAAAAGAGGGCCAAAAATATGCCAATTAACATTGCTTTTGGCCAATTAACAGCTGGCCATTATTATTCTATTGTCCAGCAGACAGGTCGTTGCCACTGGGGTAGGGTTAAATAAAAGCCATGGCACATATCGGACGGATTACCAGGAAAATTTGGCATCCTTTATTTGGAGTTTTCGGCTTTTTCGGTAGCCATTTTTGGGGTTCGATTTTTTTTTCGGTTTTTAAATTATTTTTTCCCCTTTTTTTTTTGTGAATTTATTCAGCCCTTCTGCTGGCATTTTAGAAACAGAATTGTTCAAATTTTCTTCGTCTGATCAGACGAAAATATAAATGCGTTATATTCATTTTCAGGGCGAATTTTCATTGCCGATCTGTGATAAATAGGGCTGCCGAAAATATGGACATAAAATCGCAAAATATGGACATAAAATTGCAAAAATATAAAAATAAATTTTTCCAATTTAGGTTTTAATTTATTGGTTGAAATTGCAAATGCGATACATTTCTAAGTTTTTTTGGGGGTAAAACGCTAAGATATCTATTTTTTTAATCAGAAATATTAAAAAAAAAATTGCGAAAAATTTTTTGCAAAAACTAGAAATTTTTTTTATTTTTGATGGGGTTTTAGATAATTTTCAAGAACTTTTTTTAGGGGAGTATTTTTCGTTTTATTGCATTTTTTTATGACTTTTTGAAAAATGTCAAAATATGGACAAATGATATAGAAGTCCATCCTAGAAGCTTCAAATCAAGCTAAAACCATGTTTTTCACGCTTCCGCTCCGAGTGTCGAAATTCCGAGTGCCGAATAGTGTAAATAATGTCCGAGTGCCGAAAGGGCCGAGTTCCGAATGCTTTTTTTAAACTGACACTACTCTAAAATTAAGGCTTAGTTTAGGTCTGAACTTTGGCATAGGCTTAAGCTCGACTAGGTCTAGGCTTTTATGTTTTTATTTTTTAAACAAAAGCCATTTTGGCTTTTTTTGTGCCATTCGGAACTCAGAATTTTTTTTTGTTCTATTCGGCACTCGGACCGGTAGCCGTTTTTCATGCGTTTCAGGCCGTTCAGAGTTTAGGAAAAATATTGGATTTCCATATTTTTGGCAGCCCTATTCATAAAAGATTTACCTTCAGCATAATGAGTTTGGTCGCCTGCTCACTGAGTCCTGGGAAAAGAAAATTCGTCATTTTTTAAAAGCTGAAAAAGCACCTCCGGGATGGTTTGTCAACAATTCTCGAAGCGAAATTTGGCCCACGGCACACTCTTGGACAAAGAAGAAGGCACTTTCGTCATCAGTCTAATTACGGGTTGATTAATTTTGAACCGAGAATTGCCTAGGGACTCGGCCAGCCGAGTCCCGTGTGGAAATTAATTCGAATCTCGACATTCTCTGACTCAATTCTCCCACCCCCTCCCGAAAAATAATATTAAAAAAATTTTAATTCGAGGAAAGAGATTAGTTTTCGAAATTTTTTTTGAAAATCTTTGAAAATTTAAAATGATTTCGAGATTTATTTAAATATTTTTGCGGAAATTAATTCAAAAGAACGCTTAAATCGATGTTTGATGAGTCGCCACCCCCTTTTTACCTCATAACATCCATCAAATGTGTTCAAAATATTCGGATGAGCAGACAAAAAATGGGCCAATTGATATTCATGCGCAAAATCCGCCTTTAATACCGACAATTAAACACTGTAAATGCCTTTTGATTACTGTAATCACCGGTTTTGTGCCGGGTCGCTCGAACATCTTTAGGGAAACTTTTTGACGCGATTGTTTGTGCTCGGCAAGTTGAACGGTGCCAAAATTGCCGGACGAAAGCTGAATGGGACGAAATATTCGATCAAACAAATTTTATATTCGAATTCTCAAACTTTCTTCAGGAAAACGTTTCGGAAAAACGACTCGAAATTCTAAATACAAAAGTGGAAACTTCAAAACTCGAAAACAAATCCTAAATTCCAATAAGACCCGAAATTTCAAAACTCGAAACAAAAAACTCAAAACAAAATACAAAACCTCGAATTTCGAGACTCTTGCATTCCTGATAAAACCGGGTACCGTGGATATTTGCTACGGACATATTGATCAGCCCAGGATCCCGTTAAGCCACTTGCTGATCCCGATCCCGAACGACGGTGATCTGATAACTTTCTTCATCCATTCTCAATCCTGGACCTGTTTCGAACTCGCAAAAGCCCCGCCCACCACCCTGTACCACTTCCTACAAGCCTTGCCCACCACAGTATACCTCCTTCAGCATGTTGTAGTCGTTGTCCAGTGCCACCTTTTTGAACTCTAAGCCGCCCGTACCGCCAGCGACGCCGTGCCGTCGATCGCTCATTGTGCTCGAGCGGCGCTTTGGCACAGCGTCCAGCGACTGTTGCGACGCCTTGTGTGTCGCCTGATGCTGCTGAGGTTTCTGCATGGACGCCGACCGTTGTTGGCGTTGCACCGCCACAACGCCAAGCCGTTCAGAGGGCATTGAACCGGTGGACAACTTCAGCGAATCGCACTTGGAGACGGAGGCGCCGGTGGTGCACTGCGCCGCCAATGCCACAATGTCCGTCGATTGGGCCTTTAACAGTGCGGGGGAGAGGGGATCATGGGTGTGTGTGTTTTTTTTAATTTTTCGGAATTTATAAGGTTTCAAATCGTAAAATTAAAATTTTTTTAAATTTCGGAAATAATGGGATTTCAAATCAATAAATTTGCTTGCGACGGTATTTATTGGAGTCCCCAATTTAAATTTTTTAATTTTCTTGTTACACAGCGAGAATTCTCGAATTTTGCCTTCAGATTCGGAAATTTTCCGGTTTTGGCGTTCCATTTTGACAAAATACTCAGTTTTAACTAATGAGCCGAGAATTTCAGGCTTTTTGCTCCCAATTCGAGAATTTCTTATTTTGCGCGAGTCTCAGGTTTCATGAAATTCTCGGCGCTCGTTGGAGAAATTTCTTACTTTTTCTTAGCCTCGGGTTGTGAATTTATCCACCACCACCAGGCCAAGACGAGCTATGGGCGAAAATTGGGTGCAAAAGCCAGTCACTAATTGAGTTGGATTTTGTCTTTTCGAAATCCAAGAAGTTTGGGCAGGGGGGGGGGGGGACGGCGGCAGAGACTGACGCGACGCTTTTTAAAGTTCAAAGCCGTCGGTGCTCAGGCGTCGCTTTTCGCTTAGCCCATTATTCATCTCCCCACCATTCCGCTTCATCGCCCCATTGTTTGCGGCACTCGCACCCAATTGAAGTGGCCAATTGAGCCCTCTCTCCCCCTTGGCACACCCTTTCATTTTTTTTTCCTTTTTTTTTTGTGGGAGAGGGGGTTAATTTTTGACGACAAAAAAAAAAGAGGAAAAAATGGCCATGTGGCGGAAGTGAAGTTAGAATGGCTAGGCTTTGGCAGGATTTCTATAAGGGGCAAGACAATGAATGACCACATGACAGAGGCACAAATTTGCAGAGTTAAGCCGGCACTGTTCCATTAGTTGGGCGGGGGGGGGGGGGCGAGGGGGAGGCACAAGTCAATAGCGAATAACGCGGGAGGGTGAAATGTGTGATGGTTGTCCGCTGCCCTTCAAATGTCGTTAAACAAAACTTTTTCTTTTTTTTTGAAAATAAGTATTTTCGCTTTTTAAATATTTTATTGAACTAATTTCATTAAAATGGGTCCAAAGTTTTTCAAAAAAAAATTAGGTTCAAATATGATTAACATCTTTTTTTGGGAGCAACCAATCTCCTAGTCCCATTGCTAGTGATGCTCGAGAGTTTCGGTCTCGAGAAAAGTCTCGGGTTTTTTCTGGTCTCGGTCTCGGTATCGAGTCTCGGGGTTAAGTCTCTGCCCTCGAGTCTCGGGCTCAAGTCTCGGTCTTGAATCTTGAGTCTCGGGAAATTTTCGGTCTCGAGCATCACTACCCATTGCCTGCCGCTCAGGGCTGGGGCGCGGACGAAAAAATCCTGCGCGTCGCGAATCGCGGTTGTAATTTGCCGCTTTTGCGACACGCAAATCGTGGAAAAAAACGCCGCGAATCGCGCGTCGCGAATCACGTCCCAGCCCTGCTACCGCTCTCGCCCCTCTCCCTCCCCTCCGCTTAATGGGATAATGCCGGTGGTTAAGCCTGCTGTTGCGTCTTCGGGTGCCGTGTCGTAACCAAGCATTACGGTATGGTTTAATTGGATAGATGCTAAGCATTGATTAGCTGATTACCGTGACTGGTTATTTGAGGAATATATCTGTTGAGGCGATCTACCGTCTCCTCTCTTCTACAGTAGTTTCTATTGCATCCGGCAGATGTGTTTGTACGGGTGTCGTTCATTTCCGCGCCACCGTTTGCGCGCCAGACGTGTTTAAGACATCATAACTATTTTTCTTAGGCAACCAAATAAAACAAATTTTGGAATCATTCAAAAGCTCTTTATGGGTTCTATTAGTGAGCAAAAAATTAAAAAAATTCACCCTCTTACAAAAAGGTTAGAAATAAAAATGTATGGAAATTCTGAACTTTTTGCAATTTTCAAGTTGTAACTTTTTTGCTTAATGCTGAATCGCTTAACAAGCGCTTAATACTATCTTCTAAACATGTAGAGCTTTCGAATGAGTCTAAGTAAGTTTAATTTGGTTGCCTAAGAAAATAGTTATGACGCCTTAAAGGCGTCTGGCGCGGAAACGGTGGCGCGGAAACGAATCGATCCGGTTTGTACCGTTCCATTCATACAGTACCGCCTCCCCCGCCCTTCCCCATTTGCGCACCCTTTGCAACATTTGTGCACCAGCGCAACCGCTGTCTCTGTCCCATCGGCCACTGGCACTGGTGCCGTCCCGCCGCTCGTGCATTGACGCGTTTTTGCGCACGCCACGCCCATGTTGGTAATGTTCGTCCTCCACCAGACGGATGTTCTCCTCCCACATTTTGAACACTTCGTCCGAGTTCATGAACAGCCGCGACACATTCTCATCCCTGAAACGGTGACAAGCTCAAGCATGACAAACAAACAAACTCAACATTAAAAAGGCGAACTTCGAAATGCCGTTAGCCGAAAATTTTGTGAAAACCAAGTTTAGGTCCAAAAATAAAATCGGCGAATATCCCAGTTTAAATTACTAGAGTTAGGCGGGATCGGGACTCCCGCGGGATAAAGCGGGAATCCCGCTCCCGTTTCCCGCTTTTTTGCCCGAACGGGATTTTTTACGGGAGCGGGATAAAGGCGGGAATCCCGAACGGGAGTCGGGTCCCGTTTTTTCAACTCCCGATCCCGCTCCCGTAAATTTTTTTTTACCCAACTTTATAAATTACTAAGATTTCTCGAATCCTGATCGGGGAAATTCCCTTATCCGAAATCCGAAGCCCGAAAGGCACATTTTTCTCGGTCCAAAACCCGACCTGAAATTTTGCGCTGCTACGACTCGAAACCAGAGCCGACAATGATCGACTTTTGTAAGCTGTCTCAACTCGAAACCCGGCTTTTTCTCAAACCCCTGCAAAAATGGACTCGAGACCAGGATTCATTAAAATTACGGTCTCTAAGCAAGTATCTGTGTGTTTTTCTTCATCCATGACCCAAGACTGAAAAGTTTTTGTCCATGGTAACCAAGGCTTATAGTAAAGCAAATTAAATTATAGACAACCCATAAACCGTCATTGAAAACCCGCTAATTAGGCTTACTGCCTGATCCGGCACTTTGCTCACCGTGCCAATGCCGTGTCAGTGCCGGTGCCAATCACAGCCGCTTTTGCCGCGGAAGCAAACAGTGCGGCGACATGCAACGGTGAAGTGCCGTTGAACATGCTTTGCCGCAACTTTGCGGGCACTGACCGTTTTGCCCACGCACGATTGTTGGTGCTATTGGTGGCACTGTTGTTGCTGTTGTGCCGTGACGGTGACGACGAGTGGGAGGATGAAGCGGAATGCTTTGGTGACGGTGACATGGAACCGTCTCGACTGTCCCAACAAAAGCTGTCCGTTTCTTCGTCCTCATCCGCCGTTTGTTCGACCCGCTCCCGGCCGCGAGCTGGCACGCTTTTTTTGGATGCTGCCATTGTTTCTCTCTGATTTCTGTCCAAATTTGTGATAAATACTCGAAAAAAATTAGTGATAAATACTCGAAAACTTCAAAGTAGATGTTCCGGAAATTTATAAAGCCTTCTCCAATTTTTCGACATTAAGATAATCGGTTTCAACTGAAGGTACGGTAAAAGCGATTTTCAAAAAACTGTTTTTTTTTGCCGATTTTTAATTTACAAAAAACCCTAAATTATAAGTAAAATTGTGCATTTGATTGGCCCCCTAAAATTTGCGTTATTGGCCCCCCAAAAATTATCGCACAAATTCGATAGCCGAGTCCCTTCATTTTCGATTGTTTTCCTCTTCAAACAATTTATGCAGTGACGGCGGCATCCTACCAGCAAAGGGCTGATGATGCTTTTGGATGGAGGATTTTGGCCCTTCCAAATTTGGCAAAAGAGAGGCATTGAAAAGCATTGGGGAAGAGAAGGGACAGAAAGTTCGTCCCCTCCGGCGGGGAACACAATTGTCCGTTCGTCTTAATTTGAAGGAACGCATTGGGCCACTCCTCCGCTCGGCGGGCCCCTCCTTATAGGCCCTTGTTTCACTATTTTGTCGTGTGGGTAAATCGGATTACCACCACCAACCCCTCTGCCGCCCCCAACCGCAAAAATTTTTGAATAATGCCACGGAGGGGGGGGGGCGGAATGCCAAAGAATAAGTTAAAAAAAACCGGGGGCGAGATTTCTTATGGGATGGGGATGGCATTTGCAATTTGTGATGGAACGCGACAACTGGGACTGAAGAAACTATCTCTTGCACGGGAAAGTAAAGACTGAAATGGACACAAACAAAAAAAAAGGTAACCAACAAAAAGTTTGCCTATGAGCCGAGTTGGATGGATTCATACCGCAGGGATGCCGCCGATTTCCGATTTTTCCATTTACCATGTTTTTGGACCGGAATTCGATTTCTGAAAACAAATTTGGACGTCAGAATTCCGACTTCAGTTTTTTGAAATCTGAGATGGCGGCATCTCTGATTCATACCGTGACTCATGAACTGCATTATTGGCCCACGGGATTAGGAAATCCGGCCGGAGTGATTAGGCCACAATTTGACCCCGGAGCTGTATACTGTTTGTCGGTCACTTTCTAATCCCGATTTCGCTTTTCTCTTCTTCTGGTTCCCGATTTTCCTGCTGGTCTTTAATTAAATCCTATGGCGACACCCAAGGGCTCGAAACTAACTCGAGACTCGATAAGCCATGGACGACTATCATTAGCAGAAAAATATACCTAAATGAAAAAATGATGACAAAGAAAATGCGGGTGAACGAAGTGAAGCACGGATCAGCGGTAGTGAGGAACGGTAAACACAAATGATAATGAGGGGCTTAAGGGCGCCCCGGGGGAAAGGGGGAGGAAGGCACTTGAGCAATTAGCCCCCATTAGCCTTTGAGGGGGGGTAAAGGATGATGAGTTGGGTGAGTTGGTGATGTTCATCTCAAGTAGGGAGCCAAATGGCAAAGCGAACGATGGCAGAGGGAGAGTGAAAAGTTTGCCTGTGGTGAAAGAACAATGACCCGAGAAGGGACAAAGAGGTCGAAACTAATTTTGAAAAGGCCCGCAGGAACCGAACATTTCGAAATGACGCCGAATGCTCGAGAACGCACGAGAATCAGTAAGGTATCGAGCTGAAGTTGGACTGGTCTCAAACGTACGCTGAAGGCTGAGAACACAAATGTTGATACAAAGCTCAAATTACAGAGGCCGACATTTTCGACTAATCCCGAACGATAAGTGTGAGTCAAGATCACAAAGGTAGAGTCATGATGCCGAATTGACACAAATCAATGAACACCGGCAGTTATTGTCAGTCAAACTCAGCAGGAAACTAGTCCATTTCTGGTGCCGATTGTTTTTGTTTGTACAATACTTCTCTACCCCTCTGATCAATTTTTGTTTGTCCGAATCGCTTACTCTGATCAGCTCTTCCGAATCGCTTACTCTGATCAGCTATTGAGTCGCTAAACTGATCAGCAGCTCTCCGTTGCTTCGTCTCCATCCTGCCGATCGTTTGGAGTTAGCACTGATAAACTTCCACAGGTTTATATTTTGTACATTCATCACCACCGAAGATCACCTGCGCTTGCTGCTGTTTCTCAACAAGCTGTTCCCCCCCCCCCATTTTTTAGTGTTTAAACACTCTTCACTTCTCTCCTCCCTTCTTTTCTGCTCTCTCTATGCTTCATCTTTTTTTTGTCCCTCGCTTTAACTCCCTCCCCCTTGTCTCTGCTTTATTTTTCACCTGCCCTCGTCTCACTGCTTTATGCCCCACCTCCCTATGCTTCATCTCCCACCTCGCCTCTCATTGACCTTTGCTTTATCAACTCTCCCCGCCGCCTTATCACTATATCCCCGCCGCTTTTTCTCCCCCTCTTCCCACTGGCCCTCCTCTCTCCCCGTGCTCTCTCCAAGTGCCTCATCTCCTCCCTCTGCTCTTTGCTTTGTCTCTCCTTATCTCTCTTCCCCGTTTGTCTCCTGCTTCATCTTTTCCCTCTCTTTGTCTCACTGCTTTATGCAATCTCCCTATGCTTAATTCCCCTGCCTCGCCCTTCTTTGATCTTTCCGTTGAATTATCACTTTATCTCCCTCCCCCCTCTGCTGGCCCTCCTCTCCCCCTCCCTCTCTCTACTCCGCCCTCTGCTCTTTGCTTTATCTCTCCTCCCCATGTCTCTGCTGCTTCATCTCCTCTTCCCCCCCCGCCCCTGGCGCCCAATCTTTGCTCATTTCCAACGGCATTTGTTGTTAGCCCACTTATATGCCATTGGAAGAAGAAAAACTGTGCAGCACCAAACAAACAAACAAACGATGATGAACAAATTTTCTCTCAAAATGAGCACTGCTCCTCTCACTCCCTCCCTCCCCACTCTCTTCCAAATGCTTTTCAAATTTTTTCAAAATCCCTTAAAAATTAAGCCACAGACAAAATGTGGAAACTTTGTTGAAAGGGACATCTTAAGGACTAAAGAATGCATTTTTTTTTTTATTTGTTTACCCAGCAAATTGAGGGAAATGATTTTGTTATGCCCTCGGGACTTGAATTTTCGGAATTCGGAAACTGAAAATTTTGTCAACACTTAGTGCCGATTGAATACGGTTGGGTCTGTTTGGACATGCATTTTACGAGCCGAGATTGGGGGATTGGCACTTGAGTCGGCACCGAGACAGAGACACAGGTCCCGACTTCGCGCTAGAAAGTTAAGGCCTCAATGTTTAGAGTTGTAAATTACTGAAAAACTCGGGATTTTTTTTGCAATTTTAATTTGAAAAATTTTCATAAATTATCCGATGCTTTCCATCATTTAATTATTTTTTTTTAAACATGAAGGGCCTTCAAATGTTATCAATTTATGACACATGGTAAACTGATGAAAAGAATTTTGATGCTTTAAGTGAGCCCCTGGCCCAAACGATCCCCTCACTGGACCAATGCTCAAAAAGACGGAAATTTCGTCCCCGAAATTCTGACAAATTGTCTAAAAATAATTCTTAAAATGGACCCACATTTTTTTTTTTGCCATTCCTTTCGGCATTATAAATGGAACACAAAAAGGAGGGGGAGGGTCAAATTGACATCATTCATTTCGACACTTCAATTTTAAGAACATCATTTTGCCCGTCCCTCTTCTTCTTCTTCTACATCCATGCACACACACACACACTTTCTCTCCGATGATTATGTGCTGTTGCTCCCCGCCAGTTTGGTGGTCGGCGCTGAGAGCGCGGTTTGAATTCAATTTTAGCCCCCCGGGGGCCATCCCGAACAAATTTGCTCTTTTGACACCCTCTCGGCACACTCTCCCATTCCGTTTGTCCGTTTTTGACAAAAAAAAAAAAAAAAAATCTATGCAAAAATGCCATGGAATTGGGGGGACAACAACCAACCACCTGCTGCCGGAGGACAACGGCACGGCACACCGTCCGACCGACCGTCGTTGCCAAATGGCACACGCATTACACATTCCATTATTTTCTCGCCCCCGTTTCCCGCCCCCCCCCCGCACTCCGCTTATTGTTCGTTCAAACACCCAACAACACCCCATATCACTAATAGAGAAATGTTTGAGAGTCAACTTTTTCCGAGAGTGATGGCACACCGAGAAAAGTGCCGAAAAAAAAACTCCCAAGAATGACACTGGAGAATGCCGTAAAAATGCCCTAAAATGAGACCCGAGAAAATGCCGGAAAAAACACCCCAAAAACGGTATCCAACAAAAGTGCTGAAGCGAGAAATCACGACACACTCGAGACTCGCCATACTCAGAATTTTCGAGTATCACAATGATTTGAAAGCATAAAGGGACATAAGAATTACCCATCGTTAATCAATTGCTTTTATTTTAGGGATGGTGCCGGTTTCCGCTTCCCCATTTCTGATGGGTTTTGTGAAAAATGTTTTCAGATCTCCAATAATTTTTAGGCACCGGAATTATGATTCCCGAAAAAAATTGGTCATCAGTAGGGATGTGCGGGAAATAATTTTTACCAAGAATCGGGAACCGGGACTAGGGAACCGGGATACGAAAAACCCGGGAACCAGGACGGGAATTCCTGAGTCGCGACCGGGAAACGGGCAATTTTTTCAATTCGGGAACCGGGAAGCGGGAGGGGAATACGAAAAACCCGGGAAATTTCCCGAGTCGGGAACCAGGAACTGGGAATCCCGCACATCACAAATCATCACACGATTTCCCTGAAAAAGTTTTGCTATCCGAATTCGGGTTACCGATTCTGTTTTCTTGAATTCCAAATCAGCGCTATCCCCGGAAATTTGTATTTTCTAATTAATTTATCCGTCCCAAATTAATTTATACGTTCTGCACTTTTAAATTCATTTCCAAATTTGGTGGCCGGCGGGGAGGGGACCAAAAGTGCACAAAAAGTGCCAAACAAAGCACAATTTCCCATCGGCGTCCCCCCCCCCCCCCAATTTTCCCATTCGTCTCATTTTCATTTCTATAATGTTCTTCAAACATTGGTGGGCTCTCGGGTTAGTAGAAATATTTGAACTATTTATTTGCACAATAAATGATCATGGATAAATGTTGGTGGCACGGTGCCATTGACGGAATGGCGTGCCATTCAAATGTCCTAATAAAATGGGTGCACTTCTGGCAAAATGCTGGACCAAAATTGGTCTAATTAGTGACGAATTGGGGCATAATTAGTGAAGACCAATGGGCGCATGGTGCTCTTTGATTCGATGGAATTTCTTTGCCATTCATTCACAACCCAACACTAAATGGATTCATTTTCGGCACCTTTGTGCTGGACGAAAACAAGCCATAATTTGTTGATGAACAAAATTCAGCAAATTGTTTATTAAATTCAATATAATGCGCCGGATTTTTGTAAGCCTTTCCTCAATCAAAGTTTCAAATTTGCCTAAAACCCAATTTGGAAAAAATTTGTATTTTTAAAATTCCATGGAGAAAACCTTTAAATTGTATTTTAATTTTTATAAAAATTACGTGAATTAAACATTCCTTTAAGGTTTATAGGATTTTCAATTTTCTCATAAATTTAGAAAGCGCTTAAGAAATTTAAAAAAAAAAAATTTGTGTTTTGGCACTCAATCCGACCCACCCTTCGCCCCTGCCCCTGTCGGTTGCCAATGCCAATGATACACACAAAAACATATTAAATTCCAATTATTCGTCGCAATTATTTGTCATAAATAATTTATTAGTTACAACGAATTCTCTCCTATTTCCCGAAAAACCTGAAACACACTTTGGCACGTGCCGGCGTATGAACGGCTTTTGGCACTTCCAATTTAAGAAATATGCCGTGGAGGCATTTGTTCCTTCGCCCATCTCGGCATACACACCAGGGATGTGCCGAGCCGGACAAAATCCGATTTCGATTAAATCGCCGATTCCGATTAGGGCCAAAAATCCGATTAATTCCGATTACGATTCCGATTCGGCACATCCCTGATACACACATTCTTTCCCTAATTATCCGCTTGGCTTTAGTACCAAGAAATTTCATTTGCGTATCCCGGATACAGGATTGGAGTTCCAATAGAGATGCCTGATGAGGGCGTCAAATTAATCCGGTAAATCCGGCAATAAACCCTAGTCCCGGCCCGAGAGACCCGCATAAAAACAATGACAGTGACACGGACCAGGAAATTTGTCTAACGGGGTTCCGCCCCGTCCGACCTGTGATGTCGGCCAAAAACCCATGCCTGGTCATGGTCCCCTATGCCCCGCCCCCTATCCCACCGGTGTCCGGACAATCCGTCAGAGGACAATCTGTCAGTGAAGGACAACCCGTCAGTTAATAATGATTTTCAAAAAATGAAATAAGAAAAAAATGTTTTTTCCATTTTTAAGTTTTTAGGTAATAAATCCTACCTGTTTGAGGATTTTCGTTCCTAAAAATCAGTGACCTCGTGATTAATTGTCCTTCACTGACGGATTGTCCGGACACCCGTCTGGCACAATAGTGAACCATTGGCAGAGTTTTTCCGCTCAGATACATATAATTGTACGGCGCCGGATTTCATAAAAACTAATAATAGTCAAAAAAAAAATGGCTGACAAAGTGCCATCAAAATTTGGTTTTTCATCAACCGCTTCTTCTTCCGCCGCCGCTCGGAAGTGCCTCGTCGACCCATCCCCCTGTGATTGATGCACCGTCGTGTGTTCATCAGCAGCATAGTGTCCTCCTCTTTTTCCCTACCCACAACATTATCGTCCGCAGTTGCAGGGGTATGCGAAATTTTTGTATTTAGGGTTCAGAAACAGTCAACACCGAGTAGGGTTGTCGAGGTCGGGAAATTTTTTGAAACCGAACCGAAACCGGCCGTTTCGGTTAAACAAAAACCGAAAATGAAAAATAAGTAGTTGAAATAGTTTAAAAGATAAGTAAATTAAGCGATTTAATCAGTGATTTGTGATCTCAAAAAATGAAAATCCCTCACAAATTTATCTTGGCGCATTATAAAATTAAAATAGAAACCGACCTTTCGGCTAACCGAAACAAAACGATAATCGAAACCGAATTTTCTTGGGTTTTCAGTGCGGTTCAGATCGGTTTCAAAGCGACAACCCTTGTTAGGAGGCCTTTGACCATTAAAGACAGTCCGGGATCGAAATTCGAACCACCTGGGGCAACAAAACCCGGATACCATACGACAAAAAAATACCCTCCCCCCTGATCAAGGCCCTCCGGTTGTTGTGCCGTTGTTTTTATGTTCTTTTGCTGTTGCATTCGTTTGCATCGTCATCAGCTGCATTTGGCCTCGTACGGCTTCGTGTCCATGTCTCTGATTGTCACCGGCTTCGTGTTCACGGTGTTCGCCGTCTTTCACCGTGACACGCCAATTGAACCGACCAGCGCCAACTCCGCTAGCGGCCCAACCGCAGCAGCAACAGAAAAAAATGACGAACAAAATGATCAGGTTGATATATAGTGAAGAGAAGCTTCACTAAGAGAAGATTAATGGGATCAATGGAGGAGAAGAGTGATCCCTTATGTCGGGCAAAGTGGGGAGCCGGAGAGTGCAGGGTCGGTAGTTTAGCTGGTAGAACACTGGTCCGGAAAGCCAGAGACGCCGGTTCAAAGCCGGCCCGCCCCCAAGTTTTTCCCTCAAAAAGCTCCCCCAGCTCGATCATATATTCAAGGTAAAAAAACAACGCACTTCACCTCCCCCCCCCCCCGAAATTGAAAAAATAAATAAATAAATTTTTATCGAAAAATCGATAGTTTTTTTTAGGGTAGGTCGGTACCGGTACTGGTACCGGTTTTCCCAGCCAAAAAGTACCGTTTTTTCAAGCTGAAAAATACCTAGTACCCGTTTTTCCCAAAAGTACCGGTACCACCGACCTACCCTAGTTTTTTTAGAAGAAAAATCCAAATATTCTCTAATAAGTACGGGAGGGGAGGGGGCCTTACTGGAGAAGAGTGGATGTGATCATTTGAATTTTATCTGAATTTGATTCAGATACATATGGCATTCGAAATGCAACCTGACCATTTATTGGCATTGTAACCACGGTTAAAGCGACATCCCCAGTCAGGGGAGAAAATAAATTGCACCCCAAAAATTCAGTGGTTAACCTAGCCCCTTTGTGGAAATCGTTCTATATCAGGGTTCCCATCGGCCGAACTAGATTTCAAAGTACAGCCAACGCGATTTCAAAGGACATAAGGGGAAGAATTTGCGAATTCAAAGGACACTTCAAAAATTTTATTTTATGCAATAAAAATGGTTTTATTCACCAAGCGCGGGGGGGGGGGGGTGCGGAGGCGGTGCCGATAGGCGCCGCCGGGAATTTTTTTGACAATTTGGGTTATTTTAGTAACAGATTTTGCACAAAAAATAGTTGAATTAGAGTAAAATATGAGAAAATCTAAGGTAAAAGTGGTCCGGTGGTGCCGATAGGCGCCGCCGGGAAATTTCTTTGACAATTTGGGTCAGATCTGCTAATGGATTTTGGCCTAAAAATGAACATTTTTTTACATTTTTTGGGCAAAATTCCGTTTTCAAAGGACATCTTTGAAATAAAGGACTCTTCAAATTTTCAAAGGATGAAAGCCGAAAATAAAGGACGTCCTTTGAAATAAAGGACGAATGGGAACCCTGTTCTATATCAATTACACATATGCTCCGGTCTCGGTAAAAGATATTTCAAAAGTTGATTTGCAGCCATGGGACTGGATTGGCCACTCTCGGCTAGGCAAAATTTGGTTGGCCGGCCCCGTGCTGATGGTTGTCGGCGGAGTGCTGTGTGGAAAGGTGATCAATCAGTGATCATCGATAAATCATGCCAAATGATTTTCAGGTGATGATTGACTGGGGACCAGCGATGGCCAGGGGAAGGAGAGGCTCTTTGGACTCACAACTGGTGGACGAGGTGAATATTAGTGATGCTTGAGACCGCAAATTTTCCGGAACTCGAGACTGGCCCCCGAGACTCGAGACTGAGACCAGAAAAACGCGAGATCTTTCTCGCGTCAAGACCAAGACTCTCAAGCATGACTAGTGAATAATATGGTTTTAAATGTTAGATCCGGAAGGTTGTCCATTTATTTTTGATCTCATCTCATACGGCTGACGGCGGCGGATGGTTAAACGAACGTAAACCGAAAGCGGCATTTTGCGCCAATATGGCACTTTGACCAACAACCAAGACCGAAAAAAGGAGCCAAAGCTAAACATGGCTGGCCTTTTACCCCAAAAGCTCAAACGGAAAACCGGAAGCCAAAAATACGGTCTAGCCAAAAACCGGGCGCCCGGATTGCGGTCCGGGTAATCCTCTAATTAACCAACCGCATGATCAAACCAGACCGGATTTGACCAGCTGTTCTGCATCTGATAAATATCCTATGGCTTCTCCGACTCGAATAACCCTCATCCACACGTTGCTTCAGCTTGTCTTCGCAAATCTTTTGCCGATTGACGGTGCCGCCGCCAAAGCAGCGCGGACATCGCTGATCATGGCACACTCCGCGGCCGAACCGTCCAAACTGATGAGGACGGCACGCTTTTCCTGCACATCAGCCGCTTCGGTCTCCTCCTCTACTGCAGCAGCAGTCGATCACTTTTTGTTGGCATCATCGGCTGGCACAACTGCTGGTGGTGCCGTTGTTGGACTGCCCAACCACCAGAATTTGTCGTGCCCTTTGCTGCCACCGTCGTGGCCGCCGCCAATGTGTGCCCTGTACGGCTCCTCATCCTCAGCGTCCTCAATCAACAGCCAAAAAAGTAGGGGCATGCCAGCAAATAATGATGCTCCCATATGGCACCGAAATTTCGCGAACCGAGACTATGGCATTTCTCGAGTCGGACTTCGAAATCGAGACTCGAAACACTCGGGCTTGGTGTAGCACTAGGTGTTGGCCGGGTTTATGTTATTGCGTAGTCATGGGAATGAGAGGGAAGCAGATTTTATTGGTTTATTTCTTCTTGGGTTTCTTGTCATATCCCCATGGGTACAGCGGCCAGGCACGTGTTTAGAAGGTATGAATAAGCTATTGCTAATCGATTGGCCAACTTAAAAAAAAGTTACAACATGAAAAACACTAAAAAGTCAGAATTTTGGTATCTTTTGGTTCATACATTTTCTGTAAATCGACTATTCTTTAAGACTTTTAGAAGTCTAATAGAGCTCATGAAGAGCTTTCGAATGATAATAAATTTGTTGCATTTGGTTGGCAATGAAAAAAGTTATGATACTTTAAATGTTGCTGGGGCCGAAACGTGGGGGCCGAAACGACCCCGACCCTGGGTACAGACAGGTGGGGGCCGAAACGACCCCGACCCTGGGTACAGACAGGTGGGGGCCGAAACGACCCCGACCCTGGGTACAGACAGCCCTGGACTCTTTAGAGATTCAACACAGTGATATTGCTGCAAGCGTTAGGAGAGAATATGCCTTGAAATAATGACGTGACATAGGCTTAGGTATACGCGCCAACTTTTTAATCGGTACCCTGGGACAGACATGGAACACTTGGTAACTGAGAGGTAAACTAAAACGAGTGCACTTCGTTCCCCCCCCCCGCCCCCCGAAAATTAAAAAAACTTCTAATTCTAAAAATTTTTCTCTAATAAATTACTAGGAAATCTTTTCAGGCAGGAAACTTCAAGAAAAACTTAAAATTTTCGATTTTTTGGAATTTTTTCAAAATTTTTTAGAGTTCGAAAATTTTAAGTTTTTCTTAAAATTTCCTGTCTGAAAAGATTTCCTAGTAATTTATTAGAGAAAAATTTTTAAGAATTACAAGTTTTTTTTTTTAATTTTCGTGGGGGGGGGGAAACTAAGCGGGGGGGGGGGGGTGGGGAAACGGCGGGGGGGGGGGGGGGGGGGGGCGGGAAACGAGCTGCTCCGAACTAAAACATGTACGGAATTCGGCGTGCGGAAAATCTGTGATTCGGAGCACAGAACTGTAGCGACCAACAATCATCCTCCGGTTCAGATGGCGGATGCCAATTTGATCGCATCATATACGGCCCATTGGATCATCAGCAGATGCTAAGTGACAATGAAGAAGGCGACGAACACAGAGAAAATGGAACTCGTAATAATGCGGATAGAAATGATCAAATTCGGCGGAAGTCCAACAACAACAACAACAACAACAATTGTAATGCCAATAAGTTGGACAAATCCACACAATCGGAGGAACAATGGGGAGACTGTGCCGTCGATTCGACGTACGGTTGTGAACGGTGCGCAACATTTTGGCCAATTTTGGAGCGAAAACGTAACAATGAGGGCGAAAGAACGCAGGAAGAGGAGGAGAGGCCAAAAGTGATTGGCAAATTTGTTTTTGCCCAACTGTTAGAGAAACGGGCAGAGGGAGGAGGAGGAGGACGAAAATCGCCAAATTATGGCACAATTTTGACGGGCCATAATGGTGATGACAATGCGCAACAGTTGTTGACGGACAAAAATAATGCTGATTGTGAACAGATGGAGAGGAGGACAATGGATGATGTGAAGGAAACGTCGTCGCAAAACAATACAAACTCCAATAACAGCAGCAACAGGAGGACCAGCAGAGCCTGCTGTTCTCAGGGCGAAACTTTGATCATCAACGAACGGAGTTTTCTGATCTGATTGATATGCTTTTGCTAACATATTTAATTATGCATTTAACATAAAAGTGTGCTATATTGTAAAGAAAAATGTCGATTGCTCATCCGAAAAAATCTCATCCAAGCAACAAAAAAAAAAATCACCTCGATAACCCAAAGAATTCCATTTTTCTTTGATTTTTTTTGGACCGAGTTTTTCTATCAAGAGTGAATCGAGATTTAAATTAATTTATGAATTTAGGCATTGCAAAAATTACAGAATGCGTTTTTTTGGTAAAAGAGTGAATGGTTCATTATCCTCTCATTTCTTTTTACCTTCCTATTTCATTAACACCAGCAGTAGCAGCAAGAATAAATCAAAAGGCTTTACCAAAACAACCATTTTAACAAATCCAAAAAATACTGTTTATGAGCAAAATAATAAAGCTAAAAAAATATATTAAAAGGTCCCTACTGAGATCCCAACTTCTTTTGCACCCCCCCCCCTACCCCCGGAGCAGCTTCCCCCCTGCCTCTCCACCACCCAATTATCAACTTTCTTTTTCCTAAAATAAATAATCTTTGAAAGAAATAACTTTAATTGCTTCTCGAAATTCCTTTCGTTTTTTTTTTAATTTGGCGCTATGTTTTAAAATGTTTTTAATAAAAAAATTTCGAGAGGAGAGAACCAGGGATGTTGCAAAAGGAAAAATAAAAAGCGAAAGGCGAAAAGCGAAAGGCCCAAAAAAAGCGAAAGGCGAAAAGCGAAAAAAGCGAACCCAAAATAAAAAGCGAAAGGCGAAAGCGAAAGGCCCAAAAAAGGCGAAAATGCGAAACGCGAAACTTGCAACCTCCCTGGAGAGAACGTAGAGGGAGGGGGGGGGGGGGCAAAGTGCATTATTTCCTAATCAATCTTCATTTTACTGTCCGCCCATTTCCGCTTCATTTTCAAGACGCAAAAGTTTTCTTGTCGGAGTCTTGAGGATATCCTGAATATGCTGCACAATTAGGTCAATGGCAACGTCATTTTCAGCCCCTCTCGGAATGATTACGTCGGCGTACTTTTTCGTAGGCAGACAAAAGTCTTCAAATGCCTTAAAAGAGAAGAACGGAGTGTTGTGGAAAGCCTTTTTCCACACTGACCGGTTTCACCAACGAAAGGTATTGGTGGAGCACCTGGTCTAAGGGACGGCCAAGCTCCGTCGTATCACGCTCAACTGAACAAAAAATTATGGAAACATTTCAAAAGGGGTGACAAGGGGAAATGGAGGGGTTTTGAGATGGACCGAATACCTCGTCGTGCCAAACGAATGTCCGGATCAGCATCGACGAAACTAAACAAAAATTTGTATTATAGCCACATATGAATTAAGCATTCATAGACAATCATCCAATTAAATGCTAATTCTATAAAGCCTAAAAACAATAAATGTCGCTTTAATTGTTTTATATAAATTTTTGGTTTACTAAATTTACCATTAATTGGTACTTGTTGTGAGGATTGTCTTATAAGAATTGGAATTACAGTTTTAAGTCGAACATGTCCCTCAATTCCTAAAGTGAAATGGCAGCAATGAGCTCAATAGTGATTGTGAGATAAAGTCTTGGTTTCTTATAAATTGTCTTTTTTTGTACCTGGTCAAAGAAAATGAGAATACCCTCCACCAAAATGACATCCGCCGCTTCCAAACGGTGCGAAGTGTCATCAAGTCTGAAGCGAAAACAGACAAAATTGAAGTCCAAAACGAAATGAATGGGCAAAAAAAAAAGATTTCAAGGGAACCAAAGGGACGCGGACAATGGAAAGGTAAATCAATTGGCGCAACTCGAAGTTAAAACTTAAAATGCATACTTTGTTTAATGTTAAAAAAAAGACTGCAGTGGAGTAATATTAAAAATTGTCTCAAGGCGGCGATGTCCCTTTAGTTCAAAAACGCACCGTCGCTGTGCCCTCAGATCGTATTGTGGGATGACCACCGATTTGCACAGGCGCAGTTGTTGTAATGTGTTCAGCATCAGTTCGTGCTCAAACGCGTTCGGGTGGTCGAAGTTAAAGTCCCCCCGTCGCGCCTTGGCAATTTCATCCGCCGAGGTCAAATCACGGTAGAATGAATCCTGCGAAACTGTCACCACTCGCTTATGGCTTCCGTGCAGCTTCAACCTTTCCATGATGCGAGAACAAAGGGAGGACTTAAAACAACAAAACAAGAATAGTAAAATTAAAGAATACTTGTACCTCAGCAATTTCGACGAATTATATATATCGTTCGATTCATCTCTTGTCTCCAACGCCCGAATGTTTCTGCGGAAACGACTCGAAGTTACAGACGTTGGACTGAAATTTGTCCAAATGGCTTCGGGGCTGAACATTCCAAAAAAAATAAATTACAATGTGAGATATTGAATGGAAAATATTTTTTCTTATTTATTCATTTTTATAAGTTGGACGGTTCAGTCGCTAAGCATTTGGACATTTCAGTCCCAGGTCTGTAACTCGGCAGTCATCCGCAAAAAGTTCTTTCAGATTAAAGCATCACAGACAAGGAGGAAGGAATCGAATGATAATTTCGAACTCAGTGAGGTGAAGTATTATTCAATTGTTCCCAATGTGAACAAACTAAGACCTTTCCTGACGCGGTTCCTCCGGCAACACCGATGATGAAACAATTGGGCATTGTCCCCTGTTCTGTTATTGTTAACGATGTATAATTGAAATTCGACTATAACAAATAATTATGGGTGTGAAAAAAACGTTTGCTTAGCAATCAAAATGAGAAATTCGTTTAACAACAGAATTACCACCATTCTCAACATGAAAAATAATCATGAACCAACAACATAAACAAGCATAAGTCGTTCTCAAAATTTTCACGCCTCTGTTGGCATACTACGAATGATATCCGAATCGCCCGGGTCAGTGATCGACAACATGGACACACGGAAAAGCTTGCCGCAAGCGGTGCCCAGCTCGATGTTGTTGCCGTGGTATTCATGCACCCCCGTCCTGGACAGCATCGCATAGTACTCAATTTCACTGCGTCTAAAAAGGCATTTGTTTGTGGACAACCGGATTAGGATTATGACTGACGAACAGTTTAAATTAAGAACCTGAGAGTTGGCGTGTTGCTGGAGATAATGACCAACTTCGCCTTACCCGAGCGGAGTGTTTTAAGCGTTTGTTTGTAGCCCAGGCAATACTTGCCCGACTTTGTCACCATAGCCAACCTCGCATTGATGTTCTCCGCGGATTTTTTCTGTTAATTTAGCTTTAAATTGTATAACCATTAAGCGTGTGTTACCTGCTTTCCAATTGCCATTTTATCAAGGATACGAAGTCAAATTACCACCACAAATTTATTATACCAAATAAAAATTTTCTGTAATGCAAAAAAAAAGAGATAAGATCCTTCTTAAATTGAATATGGCAAACGATCGTATGCCACTTTCTCTTTTTGGTGAAGAAAAACAGAAGATAACGCTTTCACTTTCATGAACTCAGTTCCACTCTGCAATCTTCTATTTAAAGCCATAAAAACATATTTATGGGGTTTTCGGAATCGGTGATTTCAGATTTTCTCAGGTTTTTCTTTGGGATAGAGACAGGTAAACAAGAAAAAGTACGGGATAACGTCCCAGGTTTGTTTCCCTCTACTACCAAAAATTGTAGAGACACTTCATTTAACATATTTGTAATGGCATTATGGCATTCTGATTTAAATATTTAATTTTTTTTTTAAATAACGATTACCAGCGCCCTTCCTTTTCCTTAACCAGTTCTCACCAATTAACTATTGGATGGATTTAATTGTGCACACACCGGGCGGAAGTGTTCAATGCGTTTCGGGTGTTAACGAAGATACGACGTAATGCATTTTTTTTTGGGATTGAATAGAGAGATTTGGCAAACATTTGCTTCATTTTCAGCTGTTGCCAAATTGTCTACGCTCTTGCCCATGCAATTCGACAAAAAGGCAGTTTTGCTTTAGTCGCTAGAACAACGGACGGCGGTGACGCATCGCCAGTAAATTTTTTTCATTTCAAATTTTGGAGTTGAAAAATCTCAGCATAGGTCTGTCTACCTGCCAGAGGACAGGGGGTTTTAGACCACGGACTCACTTAAAACATCAAAACTCTTTCTCGTTTACAAAATGTCATTAAAATGATATCCTTCGAAATCTCTTTAGAATGGCGCTAATTGCAAAGGTGATCTTTTTGAAACCCAAAGGGGGGGACCCTTTTGATTTTTTTTGAAATTTTTTTATTTTTAAAATTGGCCAAAATCACTTTCCTGATCAGAAACACCAAAAACATTAGAAACACATTTATAATATAATATTGCATAATAAATAAAATAAAAAAATTTTTTTTGTTCAAAAAGATCAACTTTGCAATTAGCGTCTATGGAATCATTGAATAAAAAACTATTGGAAAGCAATTGAACAATTCTCGAAAAATTATTTTCGCAGTTTTCAAGTGAAGGCCTAAACATTTAATCCTTACTAACAAAACTAAACTTTTCAAAATTTTGTCAAGGACCGTGAGCATCGCTTCATGCCCGACGAGCGACCCTATGAATTTGTCCAAAAAATGGTAAATCCATTTTTTAAATTGTGCCTGAATTTCAAAAAACAAAATAAAGGTTCGGGGGTTCAGTCTATCATTGAAAATTCCCCCCAAAATTACTGTAATTGACAGCATGGCACCACCCGTGTCGCGTTTGAACTGCTCCGACTTGATGGCGGTGCAGAGGAGCGGGCACCATCGCTTGAATATGAGGCCGATGCTGAAATGGCAACAACAAATCCATCAGCCAATTCCTCCACAACAAGTAAAATTTTAAGGCAAATTTAGAGGACAAGACGTCATCGGGAAAAAATCGCCAAAAACTTAGAACTAATTAAGCGTTGAACGAGTTCTTCCAGCAACAACATTATCATCATCATCAAGCCGTTCAACACCGTCCACCACCACCTGGTGAAAACATTTTAATTTGGACTGCCAAAATGGTTTTAAGAAATTGGTGGTCTCGCTTTTCAGCTTGGGTCCTTGGTATGAAAAACTCAGGGTTTTTTCACCGGTTGATCGGCCACTTATTATTATCCTAACAGTCAATTTACCGATATATCTTAATTGTTAGGGGAATGCGCTTCATCCTTCCCAGTCTCAAAAGCTTTTTAAATACAATTTTCAAGAACAACCGTAATAAAATCCAAATTTTATAAATGCAAAAGGGCGCAGCACCTTAAAAAAATTATGAAATCATTGTTTTATTAATTTTTTTTCAATATGACATTTTTTTATTTTGACAGATTACAACGAAGTGATGGCCGAACGGTGCAATTCCCTTCGCCGTGGCGGCAGCGCCGGCGGTGGTGTCATTTGTTCGTCGTCATCAAACAATGGCAAAAGGCGGAGCCCAAGTTTCACCTTCCTTAACATTGCCAATTTTTCGCTGGATGACCTCTACGCGCGCACCTTTTCCCGGCCCGATTTGGAAGCGTTGATCGATATTCAACAGTAGGATAATATTAGATGGCATTTCCACTTTCAGAATTTGACACGTGGGGAAAATTGAATTTTTATACTTTTTCAAGCCATAATGGTATTCCAAAGTTCAAGATATAATTTGCCTCCAAAATTTTCCAGCCAATTTTTGGGACAGAAAAAAAAATTCCAAGAAAACCATTTTTTTTTTTTGGGGGGGGGAATGCCCCGGTTCCTAGGTTCAAGTTTTTTTTATGCAATCGGAATTCATTTGACAAAATATTTTAATCCGAATTTTTCCAAAGACATACAAAAATTCTTACCTTTTAAATTTGAATAAAACGGATTTTCTGTTTTTCTCCCTTTTTATTATAGAAAGACGCTGACAGCACAGAAGGGTGAGCTGGTCCGTGTCGAATTGACCCTGTTGGACTCGGATGAGCGCGAGTTGGTGCAACTGCGGAAACAGCACAATGTTCTGATTTTAACCCCCTAATAAAAAAAAAATTATTTGGCAGAATCTCCAAACGGTGCTCAATTCGATGCGAAATGCCAACTGGGCGGACCGAATTGAGGCAGAGAGTGCGACCGCGGAACGCCTGCACACCGCAATTGCCGCAATGCGAACAGCATTGGCGGAAAAGAAACGGTAGGGAATGAAATGGAATACCGTAACCTACAAAAGAGGGAGAGAGAGGTCCAAATAATACAATAACAGCTTGGACTCCAACCCATCTCCTCTCCCGGAGATACGGACATCGGAATAGAAATTGGTCTCCCTTCTCCATCTTTCGCTAAATAGCGAAATTAGGTTCTTTAAACCATTTTTGTTTCCAAATCACATTGAGAATAAAATGGCAAATCTTTTAGCAGAATTTGGATGCAATTCTTGTTGCCATTTTCATATGTTTCTTCTCCCCCACTGTCCATTTAAGGGAGCTGTTCGAGGCCATTCAACTGCAAATTACGCTGGAAAAACAGTTGGCCAAAGAAATGGACCGAGCGACAGTGGCAATGAATGGCGGGCCTTGCCAATGGGCGGAATGAATGCGTGATTCTATTTGATTCGGCGACATTCGATGCCTTTCCCCTCTTTTTTTTTTGTCTTTCATTTTTATAAATTTCATGGAAATTTAGGTGACAAATTACAATTTTTGATGAAGATTTTATTTGTTCCCCAAATCCATCAAGTGCTTTTTGAGGGTATTGGTACAAATTCGACTATTACTACAAATTGATTCATTCATTCATTATCGCAATCTAATATATATAATCAACTTTGCCATTTCGCATTGAAATTCTTTGGGAACTTTGAAGTCCTAATTTTTTTTTTAGTTGTAATTATTATTAATTTTCATTTTAAATAGCTTTTAGATTGCCGGGTTTTCTTCTGAGCACAAAGTAAAAAAGATATGCTGAGGATGCCAATTTTCGGAAAGTCACACAAGTCGCCGTCTGAAGTGCCCATTTGGGCGGGTGGCCAAATTCGGATGATGCGTCCCCTTTTCTCACCTTCAGATTGTGAAAAATTTGCGCGAGGCTCTGCTGACCACGGAACGGGGCCAACAGGACAACCGAAAGACGGAAAAGGCTGTTGAAGAGGTCGGCAGCATGGAATAATAAAATGGCAGACCTAACAAATTGCCGGCCCTCCAAAATTTTATATTGGTTTTATGCAAAAATTTAGCGGGAAAACCGCTGAAGTGGCTTTGGGAACGGGTTGTTCGTCGGAAATTTGCGTCTCCAAAATTCCCAAGAAAAAAAATCGATTTTTTTTTATTATCAAATTAATTTTTCTTTCAGGTCAACCGGTGGTTGCAGGCGGTCAAGGCGATCATCTACGGGCACGAAAACCAGGAACCGAACACGGAACAAATTTCACAGTTGGTCCAAGAAATTTACAACGCGTCGGTGCTGCCGTTGTTGGTCCGCCACTTGGCCAAATTGGACTTTGAGTCCAAAAAGGACGTGGCACTGATTTTCAACAATTTGTTACGTCGTCAGGTGGGGGGAAGGAAAGAAACCCATGTCCAGACCGATAACTATTCATAAAGACGGACGGCCAGTTCCAAATGCCGAACCCGGAATTCGACTCTTTTTAGAAGCGTAAAACTATTTACTGGCATGCGGCTTGGACTCCGAGAATACAGAATAAACCCAGTTTAAGACTTGAGTTTGCATGCAACTGATTTTCCGGTTCTAGCAACGAATCGAATTCAAAATTTGGGATTACACAAAAAAAAAACTAAAAAAAAAAATACTAAAAAAAAAATGACAAAAAAGATTTTATTTCTAAAGGACTAATCCATTATCCAGCTTTTTAACTGTTTTAATCTAATGCCATCCACCACAGTGTGTTTGTGTCAGATTGGCACCCGTTCACCCACCGTTGAGTATCTGTGCGCCCGGCCCGAAATCCTGATGGCATTGGTGCGCGGCTATGATCAGCCCGAAATTGCGATCACTTGCGGCACAATGGTGCGCGAATGTGTTCGGCATGAACATTTGGCAAAAATCATTTTGCACTCCGAACAATTTTACGGTAAGCAGTGACAATTGTACAGTAAGTTCTTTTTTTTTGAGGGAGCGCCAATAAAAAAAAATATTTCAACGGACAGACAAATTAAGTTTTAACCAATACTTCTTCCCCCTCCTCGCCAATGACAGATTTCTTCCGTTACGTCGAGTCCAATACGTTCGACATCGCATCGGATGCCTTTTCGACTTTCAAAGTTTGTGTTAGACATTCAAGGAGGTATCACTCGCCACCGGAGAGCCGTCTCTTCTGAAGAGAACTGCACAATTTCTCCTCAGAAGCAACAAAAATTTGGCTTTCTGTTGATACGGTGCTATGACGTTAGTCAAAAACCCTTATAATGGGCGTTAGTCAAAAAACCCTCAAAATGAAAAATTTAACAAAAATTATCTTATGACGAAAAGAAATCAAAAAAAAAATGTTGTCATAATTTTTTCGAACTTGAAAGAAATTATCTGAAAATTCCGCATACTAATTGAGAATACTTAGGGCTATCAAATGATATCAAGCATAAAAATTTGGTAGCTTTGGAACAAAGTTATGGAAAATTTTAGTTAAAGTTTTTCATTTTGAGTGTTTTTGACTAACGCCCATTATGAGGGTTTTTGACTAACGACCCGGCACCGTTGATACCATTCTTAAGCTCTTATTGCTATAATATTTTCTGACGTTCTAAAACATCCGGTAGGCACAGAAATGGGAGAGGCAGAAGAGAAAAAATAAATTGTTCTTTCGTTACAACAAAAGTACTTGAACATGTAATGGGTGCAACTCCTTTTGACGCACAAATTTGTTTTTTCATCCTCCCCACCCTCTCCCCAAATTTCCAAGGATTTGATCACAAAACACAAAAGTTTGTGCGCCGACTTTCTGGAAAAGCAATACGATCAATTCTTTGACGCGTACCAAAAGCTGCTGAACTCCACCAACTATGTGGTGCGGAGACAAAGTTTAAAGCTGGTGAGCAATGAGTGAATGAATGGTGAATAAATTGGGTGACATTCGACGGCATTTTTTTTCTTAATTTTTTAATAATGCCTATCAATTTTTTTTCCTTTTTAACAGCTTGGTGAAATTTTGTTGGATCGGTCCAATTTCAATGTGATGACCCGGTACATCAGCTGCCCTGACAATTTGAAGGTGAATTGAGATGATATACAGGCGCTCATAAAAAAAAAAAAAAGTTTAAATCCGGTCCGACCAAAAATCGGAATTTCTTGGTTTTTGATCAGATGCACCAATAATACATGTATTAATCCTTTTTTACAGTTGATGATGAACATGTTGAGGGAAAAGAGCAAAAACATTCAATTCGAGGCATTCCATGTCTTTAAGGTGAGTTTTGTTTGAATGCAGAATTCTTAGGCTATGAATCCCCGGGTTTTCTATTTTTTTTTTTTTTTTGTCAAAATCCAACCCATACTCGACTAACCGGCCAACATTCGGGTCCGAAAAATTGATTCTTTTGGACTCCACACAAACACGCACACAGGTATTTGTCGCAAACCCAAACAAGCCGAAGACAATTACGGAGATTCTGTTGCGGAACAGAGACCGGCTGGTCGACTTCCTCACCGACTTTCACAATGAGCGAACCGATGACGAGCAGTTCAACGACGAAAAGGCATATCTGATCAAACAGATTCGACAAATGCATCAGTGATATTTATATGCAATCATAAATAACTAATGAGTGTTGTGTGTTCCGTTCTTCCTTTGCTTGTTACACACCAAAAATAACAAAATTAAATCATTTTTCATCTCTCATATACACTACAACAACAATGACAACAACATTCATCACATCACCACCACCATTTGTTTAATACATACATATATATGTGTATCCATCCATTCATTGCTGCCTTTTTTGTTTGAAAATAAAAGTCGAAATTAAAGAGGACCCGAGAAAACAGTGAATGAGCGACAACAACATTGGGGGTGTCTGTTAACTTAGTTCGTCATGGTCTGTGTGCATTGGGCGAGGGTGATGCGACATTTGCGGCGTGGACTTTTGCGCCGCGACATTTGCGCCGCCCAGCCGAATAGACATTTGCGCCGCTGACACTTGCGCCGCGTTATTTGCGCCGCAGACTTTGCGCCGCTCAAGAAATTTTTATTTTCAGAAATTTATTAAATTTACGCGTCAAACCACAGTTTGCGCGTCCAATCATAGTTTACGCGTTCAATCAAATAAACATTTTTAAAAGGTGGGTTTTTTAAATCTAACCCCCAGTTTTTTTTTGAAAACCCACCCCCTAGCTTTTTTAAAAAGCCTTAACCTCAGTTTTTTTTTGAAAACCCACCCCATAGCCCTTTTGAAAATCCACCGCCTATTTTTTTAACCCTATCCCCTAGTTTTTTTGAAAACTGAACCTTAATTTTTTAAAGTTTTTTCTTAAGAATTAAGGGGTTAAGTTTTCAAAAACCTGGGGGTTGGGTTCATTTTTTCTAGTGGTTTATTTTGATTGAACGCGCAAACTGTGGTTTGACGCGTAAATTTAATAATTCCTGAAAATAAAAATTTCTTGAGCGGCGCAAATGTCGATTTTGCTGGGAGGCGCAAATGTCTGCGGCGCAAATAACGCGGCGCAAATGTCTGCGGCGCAAATGTCGATTTAGCTGGGCGGCGCAAGTGTCCGCGGCGCAAAAGTCCGCGGCGCAAATGTCGGCTAACCTTGGGCGAGTAGGGTTAAAAAGTATGAGCCCGGGAATCAGGGCTTTAACCGGTTTCCCCATCGGGACAACGACTTTACTCTATAGACCAGGCCCGAACTCGGTTTCCGAGGGCCAGGCACGTTTCGACCCCAGACTCGTTTAGGACTTTGTAACTTTTTTCAAAGTCAACCAAATTTCACAAATTTGGTATCATTCTAAAGCTTTAAGTGTTTAGAAGGTATGAATAAGCTATTGCTAATCGATTGACCAACTTAAAAAAAAGTTACATGAAAAACACTAAAAAGTCAGAATTTTGGCATTTTTTGGTTCATACATTTTCTGTAAATCGACTATTCTTTAAGACTTTTAGAAGTCTAATAGAGCTCATGAAGAGCTTTCGAATGATAATACATTTGTTGCATTTGGTTGGCAATGAAAAAAGTTATGATACTTTAAATGTTGCCGGGGCCGAAACGTGGGGGCCGAAACGACCCGACCCGTTTCCGAGCCGTTTACTTATCCAAAAATTTTTTGGACTTGCGCCATCAGGCAAAAGCCCGTCGGTCCCACGTGTCCGATCTTCTGTACCATTTGGTGTAAACATGTTTTTTATAGAAATTTCTTTGCTTCTTCCTTCCCTTTATATATACACATGTATGATGACAAAATATGTATTCGCGTAGCCCCCAAGAAAGCAACGCGACCATACATATAACACACACATAGAAAAAGAAAAGTATGACAAAATGAAAAAATAAAAATTTTTGTTTTACAAAATTTTTGCTAAATATTAGAAAGTGTGTTGTTTTGTGTCTTGATGAGTGATTGGATTTTTGTTGCTGCTTTTCTCTTTTATATACACATCCCCAACAGAGCAGCAGTCAATCGGTGGCAGCCGTTGTCACCGCCGCCAAATTTAAACCAAAAAAAAAAAAACGTAAAAAAGCCGTCCTCTGTCTGTCTGTCCGTCCGTCTGTCCGTCACTCTCTCTTCTCTCTCTCTTTCTCGCTCCCCAATAATATTCATAATAATAATAATCGTTTAACGATCAAGTGCCATGATCAGACGGTAGTTCTCTTCCGGACTGTGCGTCACCGGTCGCGAGAGGAAACCGCCGGTGCCAAAGAAATTCATGAAGCCCTGCAGCAAGGGAGGGGGGTAAAAGAGGTAATGGTGAGAGAAGGGACATTTCAATGTGACAGTAAGAAGTTGAGGAGTGAACCGGTTGCTTGGCGTACGGTCGAGTCAACCCCCTCCCCCCCCCCTCCCCCCCCCCCCCTCCCCCCCCCCCCTCCCCCCGAGTGACAATATGGAAAACGGTCGCCCTTGTCGGGCGAAAAACCGAAACCCCCGCCCAAGTCGTAACAAAAAGCCTAACTGAAAACCGGGATTGATACCACTTAAGTATGAAAGTCTAAATGTTTTTGCGGTGGTAAAGCCCCATAAAAGCCTTGAGGCGTAAATAAACCCTGAATTTTCAGTTTAAGAAATGAAAAAAATTTCTAAGAAAAGCGGCCTGACTACAGAGTTAAATTCTAAAAAGTGACTATCAACCACTTAGCTACATGAAAAAAAAATCCCTAAGTTCCGCAGGATGGAAAAAAACCCGAAAATCGCTCCTCACCGATTTAGGAGGGCTGACACCGGCGGCGTGTGGAGGCGAAATGACGATGTTATTGGAGGACATTTTTTCACGCCCAGCGGTCATGGTCAGCCCGTGGTCCTCGTGAATTGTCGGGAAATGTTGGCCCATGGTGGTTGTTGTGCCGGTCGTTGTAAATGTTTGGGGCGTACTGTTGCTGATGTTGTTGTTGTTGTACAATGACGCCACACTTGTGGCCGACTTGCGCAGACTGTCCGCCGTCCCCGCCCCCAGCGCTGCCGAAGTTGGGGCCCCAAAATTGCTCATGCCAATGGCACTTTTCCCTTTGGTCAACTGCTGCTGCTGGTGATGAGCAGCCGAGAAATGGTGGTGGTGATCACTGAAACGGGTTGAAAAATTGGGTAACGAAAAGAAACACAGAGGGGTAATTAGGTCATTTTATAAAAGCCGCCACACCTTAGGCATTACATAAATTCCGCCATTTTACAGATTTTCCGACAAAAACTCTTCATAACTTTGCTCAATCGTAAACAAATGCAACAATTTAAAATTTTGTTTAAAGTTTTAAGGAGAGTAGAGTGGTACCGGTACTTTTGAAAAAACCGGTACCGGTAATTTTTAGGTTGAAAACTCGGTACTTTTTGGCTGGGAAAACCGGTAAAAACCCGGTACTAGGTACTCATTTGTACGTTTTTTTCTGTACCAGTACCGGTACCGCTCTACTCTAGTTTTAAGTATTGTCAAATAGCTTGTTATTAGCTCTGTAAGCTAGCCAATTCAAAAATTTGATTTAATTTTGGGAGTTATGACAATAAAAGAGTTTTTGCGCCTTTTATGGCTACAATTTCTTAAAACTTAATCAGAAAATTTTTGAAATTTGGATGGCTAATAATTCTATAATCATTAACTGTCGGACCATATCAAGGTTGTTAAAATTTTGTTGCTTTTGTATGACGAGTTTGTCCTCGAAATTGGGATTTATGAAACGCCCATGGTGGCGATTTTTACGACCAAAAGGCGCATTCAACATTATGGCTCATAATAAGTGACTCAGTAAAGTGTTAATGAAGGCAAGGAAAAAACAGGATAGGTGGAGACAGTTAACTGCCTCAAGCCAAAATATTTATTACTGAATTTGGAATTGTTCCCAGGCGGAAAGACTTAAAATTGGGAAACGGAAGGACGCCGACTAAAATATTAAGTAAACGAAATTTGGTAGAATATGAAAAAGTAGAGTAAAAATTTAGGGTTCAAAACCCAAGGGCAGGAATTATGGCTGGTGATTGATTTCTATTTGTCTTAAATGTTGTTAATCAAATAAAATTTGAAAAAAATGATTTCTTTAAAATCATTCCACCCTTTTGCACCACCATTTTTGATGCAAAATTTTATCAAAAAATGCGACCGGACGGATCCGATGATTATATTCGGTTAGTTAGTGCAAATGAACCCATCCATTCCACCAACCCCCCCCCCCCTCCCCTCCTTTTTACTGTGTGTAAGGCAACAGACAGTCCCACTCAAATGTCATCATCATGATCATGATCAGACGGGGGCGGGGGGGGGGGGGGGGAGATGTGATTTAAAAGAGAAATAAATGAAAGACAGAGAGAATGTAAAAAAGGGAGGGCGGAAGAAGGGTATGATGAAAAAGAGGCTAATGTAAAAACAGAGTAAAGTATAGGCCAAACACTTGTGCCAATTGCATAGCAACTTTTTTTTTCTAACTTGATCAATCTGCAAAATGGGTACCATTCAAAAGTCAATTGCCAATTTACAAAAATGTTACACATTAAAACTCACGAAACTCAGTGATTTGCAAGTTCCAAACTGTAATTTTGGGCCAGTTACCATTACAGTGCCTTAAATTTGGCTCAAACCAAGTTGGCCTCTGCCTACTGGCTAATTGATGCCCTCGCCCCTCCACCCCTTGTGCCTTAATCGTTTTGCTTAATGACTTGGCCAAAAAAAAGAGGGGGGGGGGAGAGAGAGAAGGCGAGAGAGATTAAAAGGGTTGTGTCCTCTTCGACAAACGACCACCCCACCTGCTGCACACCCTTTCAATGAATTGAATAAAGTGAAACAAATGAATGAATGAGTAATGCCTGTTGCTCTGGTGGTGATGATTTGGGCGTTAAATTGATGACGATGAAAAATTTGTCATCAGTCAGTGGTGACACTATCATCACATTACCCCACGTGGGTGCCTGAGGAAGGGAGGAAGACAATTGGGTGGGGGGGGGGGACAATTCGGGGATTTATCGTTGGGGTTAATTAGTTAATTACCCTCCCCCCCCCCCGCCGCCCCTTTCTCCTGCTGATGATGTTTGGTAGTTGTTTTGCACTCGTTTCGTCGGTCGGTCAGTCATTCACACAACAAACAGTGACAGTGTTTGTTCTTTTTCCACCTATCCATCACTCTCTCCCCCAATACCAGTCAAGTCATCAGCATTAGTAGCAGGTGGATGGGTGCCTTCCTCCTAAGGCAATAACCTCGAGTTTTTTTTTTTTTTTTTGAGGGGCAGGGCAAGGGTGGGGGTTAAATGAACTCGAACACATGGAAGTTTTTTTTTGGGGAAATAGGGTTAGAAAATCAAAAAAAAAAAAAAGTTTTTTTAAAGACATTACTCATTTTTTTTCATCATTTATAAATGACAAATCAAATCCCTAATGTCTGTGAGTGCTCTGACTGCTGCAGATCTGAAAAAATATTTTTGGTCAAAGCATTTGAGCCTTTTTGGGGTTGTCAATGTTCCTTCTATTTGGGGAAGCATTCATTGGTCATTTGATCCCATCGCTTTTTGTCTGAGCGTTTTGATCGGTTGGTCATTTGACATTCAATGCTATTTTTGGCCAAAATTGCAACAACAAAATTTCCCTATTGAGTGATCAATCGACTTTTTTTAAATGAATAAAAATTCTGTCGATAGAAAAATTATTCAGTTTTTTCTTGACAAGATAATGAAAATTCCAAAATTACTGTAACAATTTATTTCAAAAACTTTTACGAAAATTACTTAATTTTTTATAAATACTTTTTTTTAATTATTTAAAGAAATAGTGCAATTTTGAAGTTGTTTTTAAGTACCTATTTTGGGGGTTTTTCCGGGTTTTAGCCAACTATTTAGTTAACTATTTCGCGTTTTTAGCACCTAAAAAAATCCACCCCTAATCATTAAATAAGAAGTCCACTATTTTTTCAGAAATACATAAATGGAACTTAATTATAATGGGTATAGGGGGGGGGGTGGAATTTTTATTCGATTTGTTAAACAAATTTTGACCAAAAATGGCCAATTTGGGGAATCTTTAAGATAATTAAAAAAAAATGAGAATTTGTTAGAAAATTTACTTGCCGAAAATTTCCCGAAATTTTGCCTAATTCTTCGTAAATCGGAAAATGGAATTCCGAAGACCAAAATTCGAAAACCGGAATGTGGCCCCAAAAAAGGTCGGAAAGCGAAACACCGTGCATCCCTGGTACCAATCACAAACAGCAGCACACAAGGGTACGGCAGAGAAAATTGATGCGCTGACACAACGTCACTCTTTCAAACATTTATAAACCCACGTGGTGCATAGAAAATGGGGGGGGGGGAGGGACAAGGACACATCAACCAAAGTTTGATTGAAATGGACGGGGGGAGGGGGGACACAGAACACGCGGCGAAAAATTGAAATGGGACGAAATGATGACGAAAATCATTAGAATGGATGGAGAAAGATGAGCAAACTCACAATCAAAGGCAACAGTAAATTGACAATAAATATTCGGGTTTGCCATTTTCCTCACCCATACCTGTGCAAGGGGGGGGGGTCTCTTAGTCGATCGTAAGGGTTCGAGACAGTCGATCGTAAGAAGTTGGGTTTTTGAAAAAAAAAAATCCTTAAAAATGGCACTTTATGCTAATTTCGTCAGCAAAATTGACATTACATTTTCAAAATTTTCCCCGGCGGCGCCTATCGGCACCGCCCCCCCCCCCGTCCACTAAAAAATGTTGTTTTTTGTTTTTTAATTCTGGCAAAAAATTCGCTAAAAATTAGGCCTTTTTTTGCATTTTTTGTATTTTTCAGCTTATTTTGTTTTTTTTTTTCTTAAAATGATGAGTTTGGAGGGGGGGGGGAAGGAAGGAAGAGGGAGAAGAATAAAAAGGAGTGAGAGCAAAAAAAAGTCAGCGAAAATGTTGTTTGAAAAAAGCGCGTCGCAAAAAAAAAGCGACTTGAAAAGCAACAACAAAAAAAGGTCTTCAATAAGGGGAAGAGTTGTAAAAATGGTCGATCGTAATGCAAATGGGCTCCGACCCCCTCATGGGGGGGGGGGGGGTCAAAGTCGATCGTAAGACCCCTTCACCGACCCCCCCCCCCCTTGCACAGGTATGCCCTCACCGCACTTTTTGTTCGGGTTCAGGGGTTAGCAATTGACCGAAATGACAAAGACGCGTGCTATGTAATTGGTCATTAAGGTTGGCAAAATTGTGTTTCAGTGAAGTTTTGATTGGAAAAGTGACAGACCAAAACTATGAGAAATCCATGCGGTTTAATTACGCAACAAAAAAGAGAGGAGAGAGAGTGGGGATAGTAAAGAGCGGGAGATAAAGAGAGAGGGAGAGAAAGAGGAAGGATTAAGAGAGAGAGAGAGAGTGGAAGTGGAGTAATAAAGAACGGGAGATAAAGAGAGAGGGAGAGAGAGTGGGGATAGTAAAGAGCGGGAGATAGAGAGAGGGAGAGAGAGAAGAAGGATTAAGAGAGAGAGAGAGAGAGTGGGGATAGTAAAGAGCGGGAGATAAAGAGAGAGGGAGAGAGAGAAGAAAGATTAAGAGAGAGAGAGAGAGTGGGGATAGTAAAGAGCGGGAGATAAAGAGAGAGGGAGAGAGAGAAGAAGGATTAAGAGAGAGAGTGAGAGTGGAAATGGAGATAATAAAGAACGGGAGATAAAGAGAGAGGGAGAGAGAGTGGGGATAGTAAAGAGCGGGAGATAAAGAGAGAGGGAGAGAGAGAAGAAAGATTAAGAGAGAGAGAGAGAGAGTGGGGATAGTAAAGAGCGGGAGATAAAGAGAGAGGGAGAGAGAGAAGAAAGGTTAAGAGATAGAAAGGTTGAAAGAGAGGGAAAAAGGGTGTGGGGCCTTCGATAATTGATCACTGAAGAAATTTTGAAAAATAATGAAAAATAAGTCACTTCCAGACACAAAAAAGAGAGAGACAAAAAAGAGAAAAAAAAGAGAGGGAGGGGGGGGGGGGAAGGCTAACTGCAGAAAAAGACGTCATCAATGAGTTTGTGTCACCATTAGAAACTCCTCCCAAGGCCCTGTTGGCCAAAGTGAACAAAACATGCTTATCAGAGAAGAGGAAGGGATTTTTCTTTTTTTTTTTTTGATAACCAATGAATGAGTTCTGGACGAGTTTTTTGGTCGTAACTTTCTTCTTTATCCACCAATTTGATAAAATTAATGTTATTCAAAAACTCATTAGTGTTTACAAACTCATTAAGCAGATATTAAGCGATACAATAACTCGAAAAAAAAGTTCGAATTTTTATTATGCAAAACGGAATATCATGAATTTTGTTTCTAACTTTTTTTTCAAATTTTTAATCGCTTCATTTAGAGGTTTCGAATAACATCAAGTTTATAAAAATGCTTGAAAAGATTACGACCAAAAAACTCGTCCGGCGGTGTTTCGGGCGTCGGTGTTTTGTGCTGTTCCGTGGCTTGGGAGGGGGAGAATTTAAAGAGTACACATCACTTCGTGTCCCGACATTTGCGGCCCCGACTTTTGCGGCCGCGACATTTGCGGTCCGACATTTGCGGCTATGTCCAAAATTGGTTTTAAATTTATGTTGCATTAATCCCAAAGTCCTTAAAAAGCTTTAATAGAGCCTAATACATGAATTTTGTCTGAGAATTGCGTTCTTAGAGATCTTTTGAAAAAAAATCCTAAATTATAAAAACATCCTAATGAATTACCTAAAGAGCCAAAAATGCTGTTTTCTCTATTATTAATCCTTTTAGGACATTTGGGATTAATGCAACCTAAATTTGGAACCAATTTTGGACATAGCCGCAAATGTCGAACCGCAAAAGTCGCGGCCGCAAATGTCGGGGTTCCCATCACTTCAGTACCGCACGTTTCAGTGCCAGCCGAAGTTTTTGTCTATAACTTTTTTATACATTGATGCAACTCTAAATTTTTGGTATCATTCGAAAGCTATATGTGATTAAAAGCTATTCGTAAGCAGAAGCTAAGAGATTAAAAAATTCTAGAAAAAGTTTTAGGACAAAGTTTAAAAAGTCGCGGTTTTTTTGCAAAATTTAAATTGTACCTTTTTCGAGAATTATTTCATCGCTTAGCTTCAGCGTATTCATAGATTCTAAATACTTAAAGCTTTCGAATGACATCAAATTTTTAAGATTTGATCGCCAACATAAAAATTTATAGCCCAAAAACATCGGCTGGCACTGAAACGTGCGGCACTGAAATGAGCTGTCCCGGAATTTGAAGCGGGGGGTCACAGCTGACCAAATAGTCAAGGGTCTGCTGACCGACTTACAGAAGTGGAATAGGTGGTTCGATGTTACGAATCGAAAGTCAAGAAATTCTGATTTCAATTCGGCTACCCGAATATTTAGTCCTCGGCGGTCAGTCTCTGATTCGGGGTCGTGGGTGAAAAAAGCCGTTTCAGGGATAAATTTCGGGAAATCGCCTCGGGGTTCAATTTTGGGAAAACAGTCTAACAAAATATTTAAAAATGGCATTGTGCATCGGCACAAAAGCGGCACCTTTTTGACGGAAAATGGTCCACCGAATCGGTGCTGTTCACTGAGAAAGTTGAACCTTTGTTGTCGAAGAGGCCGGACAGCACACGGTTGAACGGGGTGAAGCCTGAAAAATTTGGACCATAAAAAAGAGGGGAGTGACAGAATGCCAAGAAATGAGATTATCCCACTTTTTTCTTCCTTCAAAAAGTGTGGCACAATGTCCAAATGCGGTTCGGACATGGAACAACGGCGAAGCAGCGGTGGATGCTGTTGTTGTTGTTGTTGAGGAAAAGAAGAGGTAGCAGAACCGGACTGTTGGTCTAACATAATGATGGATGTTCGAAGATCGAAGAAAGTAAGGCCAAAAGGCGCAAAATTCAAATGTATAATGAATGGTAAAATGTGAACAAGAAAAAAACGGACGGTAGAAAATCGTGTCAAAATTAGGTGGAAATGTCTTTTTTATAATTAGCTAAAATTTAAAAAATTTTTGCCGAAACCTTGGAGGATTAAACGGTGATTTTGAGCCATGTTTACACAGCAGGTAGCCAAAAAAAAGATAATCGAAATTATTCAATTTAAGTTGAAACAAAAAAAGCCGCCGAAAATAAAATGATTCTCACCCGTTTGGTGGTAATCGCTAATGACAACAACAAAAAATGTTGTTGTTGTTTTTGTTGTTTGATTAATAATTGAACTTTGAGAAACAAAATTTTTGCTTTTTGCCCTAATGAGCGTTATATTTTGACATGGACAAAATGGCATTAAAATGTGTTGACAATTTACAAAAACAACAATTGCTGTGGGCGACGGGCGGGGCGGTGGGAGGTGAGGAGAGTTTGGCAGTAAACAAACAATGCACACAAAAAAAAACAACAAAAAAAAAATCCTACCTTTTTTAAATTTTCTTAGGAAAACGAGGTCCCAAAAATTTTCGCGATTTTCATGGGGCGAAAATTTCGGGGTTTTCCCGCTCCCGAAATGCCCTGTCGGACAAAAAAAAAAAACGAAGAAACGGGGACGAAACAAAAAGGGACTCAGAAAAAGATTTATAAAATTTCGGAACTGTTACGGCTGTTAATTAACACTAATGAAGCAGCCAACATTTTGTATTGATTGTGGGGCATCCATCCACCACTCGCTCTTCTGTCTCCTCCCGCCCCAAAATGACTCAGTTGTTCATCAATGCCTTCTCCATGCCTCCGCCCACGTATTTATACAGCACTCCCCTCATCCCCCCCCCCCACCCATTCACCGAATCAATTGGGGGGGGGGGGGGGGGGGGTGTTGATGTGTGAATGTTGTGGTTGGTGGTGTACATACACATTAGGAGAGTGGGTTGTGGTAGGAAGTAAAAGGGACAGATTGTGTTTGGCTGGGAAACGGACCCCTTCAGACTTTGCCAATTGAGTCCCCACCGGACAGATTGTGTTTGGCTGGGAAACGGACCCCTTCAGACTTTGCCAATTGAGTCCCCACCGGACAGATTGTGTTTGGCTGGGAAACGGACCCCTTCAGACTTTGCCAATTGAGTCCCCACGCTGGAGAATACGGAATGGTCGGGATTTTTGGCCGGGATCCTGCTCAGCCATTTTTTAGTCTCGAACGCGATTACCAGGGCTCTGGCTTTGCCGATTGACGGGGAACAAAGATTCCAGTCGGGATTTACCGGGGCGGAGATTTTTGCCCGCCATATGAAGCTTTGGGCAGGGATTTTCCTTGCTATCGACTGCAACTTGGTAAATAGTATTATATAAAAAAACATGGCTTTTAAAATGGTAGCCACAGAATGCGGCCCGTTGTTAATTCAAATAGGAAATGCATGAATGGGCAATTGTCATCGCACATAAAGGAAGAAAGGGAGAAGGAGGGGGGGGGGGGGACTACAGTGGCGGGACTCAACCGACCAAGCGCAAATGGGGGGAAGGAAGACAACTCTTAGAGGACTTTTTGAGCCCGCCTTCATTCTCTCTCTCTCTCTCTCTCTCTCTGTTTGTCTCTCTTCTTCGGCCGCCGTTTTGCTATGAATGTGTGTCTGGTGGAAGAGAAAATGGAGGGACGGAGGAGGAGGAGGAGGAGGAAAATGGAGGGACGGAGGACGAGGAGGAGGAGGGGGAGGGCAAAGTCCAAAAGCGTCAAAAGAGCGGCAAAAGAGCGAATATTTAAGGGGGGCGGGCATAGGCACACAAATCATTCATTCATTCATTCGCCAAATCAGCAACAAAGCGAAAAGAGAGAGGCGAGGGGGAGGGGGGAAAGAAATGATCAGTTTATTAAGGCATCGAATGAGTGAGAATGAATGTGATGAATAAAGGGCGGACGAAAGGGAACAAATGAAGATCAGTGACGACGAGCAAAATGTGTTGACGAGCCATCGACGACGACGACGACAACGACAACGATGATGATCACCTCCTCTCTCTCTCTCGTTGATGAGGCCACCAATTTCCATTCCATCCATCACCAAAAACCCAAAAAATTATCGAACGACGAATACACAAAAGGGGGAGAGAGAGAGAGAGGGAAGAGAGAGACAGAGAGAGAGAAGGGAGAGAGAGACAGACAGAATGAGAGAGGGAGACAGAGAAGACAGAGAGAGAAGAAAGGGAGAGAGAGACAGACAGAATGAGAGAGGGAGAGAGAGAGAGACAGAGAAAGACAGAGAGAGAGAAAGGGAGAGAGAAATGGTTGTGCAAAGAAAGACAAAAAATAAAAAAAAATGAATTTTATCAGTAGCAGCAGCAATTTTTGTTGTACTCTTTTGGTGCGATTTGAACGGCAAATAAATGGGGGGAGGGAGGAGCTATTCGAATTCATTGAAAACAGTGAAAAATTCATGAAAATGTGAATTTTGTGTGAATGAATGAATGTTGGGTCCATCGGCGGGGGTCCACAATTGTCTAACTTCCTCTCGGGGATCGCCCTGTTCGTCGCGGGGCGCTTCGGCAACCAAAGTGAATAATCTTGGTATGGTCCGATAGCTATTAGTTAGCTCTATTAGCCATCCAAATTTGAAAAGAATTGATTAAGTTTTGAGAAAAATATAGACCAAAAATGAATTTTGGGATATAACGAATTTATTGAAATTTGGATGGCTAATAGAGCTAACTAATATGTAGTTATCGTGCCATACCAAGATTATCACTTTGGTTGCTTTTGAGAAAAGTTATGACGAGTTTTTTTTCAAAAAATTCACAAAAATGCCTTTTTAGTAAACGCGCCATGGGTGGCACTTTTTAGGAAATGCGCCCCCCCCCCCCCATTTTTGTGATAGTATTTTGTAGATAAATCATATATTGTCCAATAAGACATAAGAAATGCCATTGCAATATGGTTCAAAAGCGCAGGGTAAAACCTCGAGACCGGCGGAAATGCCAAATTTTACGGGACGGGTGGGATTGTTTTTTTGTGCCTGTTTAATACTTTTTGGTCAAAAAATGCGTGCCGAGAATGGTTCTTTAATTTTCGGCATTTTTCGAACTAAATTTTAAAATATTAAGTTGGTAAAGAAAGCTTTGGGAAGTATAAATTCTTGAATTTCATAGCGAAAAATAAAAAAAATGAATTAGTGAACACCAAACATCATCAGCCATCCCAGAAAACGTAGAGAGCATAGAGCAAATGAGAGAGAGAGAGAGATAAAGAGAGGGGGGAGAGAGGGGAAAGAAAGAGACAAAGGGAGGGAGAGATAGGAGAGGGGAAGAGAGAGAAGGGAGAGCGAGAGAAAGACGGCCTATTTCGGGGAAAGATTTTCGCTGTCTGTGGGGTGTGTATAGTATAATTGACAGCTGCTGCGCGTATACAATATAATTGACAGCTGCTGCTTAACCCTTCGGCGACGACGGAGGATTAGGCGGAGAAATAATCGATACAATGGATAATGGACAAAATGGGGGAGTGAAGAGAACGAGGAATGGCAGACAGTGAGGAGGACAATGATGAAACATTTTGGGGGGAAAGGATAGGAGAGTGACAGACAAAACGAACATAAAAAAGGGTCGCGGAAGGCGGGCGGGGGGGGGAGGGGCAAAATGGTAGCGGCGGAATAAATTCATCGGAATTGGGACGCGATTTTCACGGGATATTCACACCTTTAACATTCTCCCCCCCCCCCCCCCCCCTATGCCCTGTTGTTTCCCGCATTTGCCTCTGCTGCTGCTGTCTGTTTGTTATGAGTCAAAAAAGGATGTGCTACGGTAAGACAATTAAAACAAAAAGAATTTTTTTACTCATTTTTGGCATTACGTAAACCGAAAAAACCTACTTTTTTTGGATTGCAAGTTCAAAGGGAAAAATATAGAACTTTGGTGGAATAAAGGAATAAATCTTGTCAAAAAAAGTGTATCTATTTTGAGGGGTTTTGAGTTGACCGGACAGAAGGGTCGGTCGATATATATCATCGATGAATATCGAAAAAATATCGAAAACGAGTTATATAGAAAAACTGAAATTTTCTCGGTCGATATATATCGAAGAATATCGAAATCGAAATAAATATCGTATCGATCCGATCTCTAGTCTTGAGAAAGTGTTGAAAAATGATTAAGAAATTGGCGTCCGGGCGGTGTGCTAATAAGTAGCGCCATGGTTAAATTTTAATGGAATTTCTTTAAAAAAGTGCCAATGTTTTCTGTTCAAAGATTAAATGGCAAAAATATTAACAATTTCTTCAATTTAAGAAGGGCGCTCATGAGAAAGCATTCCCATGAATTCTGTCAGCTGACAGCGAACGGATTAAATCATATTAATTGTTTATTTAATCCATTCGCTTTTATCAGTGAAGAAAAATAAAATTTAATGCAAATAAATGGACGACGCCGACGGGGAATTATGACGAAAGAATGTGCGTAATTTCATGCAATTAAAAAAAAGGCTAAATTTCATTGAATTCAAACAAAAAACGGTGAAAGAATGTGAGAAAAAGAGGAAAATCGAAACAAAAAAAGGGGGGGGAATTTTCAGAGGGTTAAATTGGTCATTGGAAAACCAGCGGTAATCTTCGAAATTCAACAAGCGTCCTCTAAAAAAAAAAAAATCCTTAAAAATATTTGTCAAAAATTTTTTTTTTTTTGTCTGACAACCGTGTCTTTTTTTTTTGGCTGAGAGTTATGAAAAGTACCTCATGCAACTGTAATCGATGAATAAATTTGCTTATCAATTTATTGCTTATTTAATAATAAAAATGCGATTTCGATTTTTTTGCACTGCAATTATATTTTAAATAAATATTTTCGTTAATATTTTGGACTTCTTCGCTATTTTGGTTAATATTTTAGCCTTTTTTCGTAAATATTTTGTGATTTTTCGTAAATATTAGTAGCGCCCTACTGATTGGTAAGAAAATTAAGACAAAATTCTTCAAATACAGTCAGGTGCAAAAGAATTGCCCTTTTTAAACTGGTTTTCTCAAAAATTAATGGTGGCAAAAAAGTCTTATACGCCAAAAGAAAGGTCTATTAGTGCACTAATAAATACCCCAAAACTGCCCCAATAACTCCCTTTGTTGACGAGAAAATTGGTCATCGTCCAACTGACCCCCCATTCTGACGGTGCAAAAGTAATGCCCCAAAATGTTCAATCAATGAAAATAAAATCTTAAACAGCTTTTAATACGTACAAGTGGTCCAACAAAGACACGGCACACACAGCCTTTAAATTTCAAAAAATTTCTGAACTTTTCAACCGACCCTTACCCCACACCATCAGCTTTCCCCCACCAAATTTCACTGTTGGCCGGATGTACCGGGCCTTGTACCTCGTCCCAACCGGTCGCCAGATCCATTCGCCTCCATCTGGGTGGAATAAATTGATCGGACATTCGTCACTCCAGAGCACCCTTCCCCAATCCTCGCTTGTCCAATCTTTGTACACTCTGGCAAACTGCAGCCGAGTCCGACGGTGCGCTCTTGTGGTCTGGGGTTTTCTTGCCGGTCTTCGCCCATGCAGCCCACGGCGTTTCAAAATTCTCCGCGCTGTCCACTTGCTCATTTTGACCCCGAAAGTGCCTCGTGCCCACGTCGTCACTTGGGATGCCGACTTGTTTGGGTCCAATTTCAACTGCCTTGCGATCGCCCTGTCCTGCCATTCCGATGTTTTTCGAGGACGTCCAGGCTTGGCCTTTCTGCTGACGTCGCCTGTTTGCCTGTGCCGCGCGTATATTCTTGAAACTGTCCTTTGGTCAATATTGAATTGTTCTGCTACGGATCGGGCAGTCCGCCCAGCCTCTTTTTCCTTCACGATTTGTTGTTTGATTGGTGTTGATAGTAATTTCTTTTAGGCATAATATAAGCTTTTAAATAAAAAAAGATTGGGGATTAAAAGCTGTTTAAGATTTTATTTTCATTGATTAAACATTTTGGGGCATTACTTTTGCACCGTCAGAATGGGGGGTCAGTTGGACGATGACCAATTTTCTCGTCAACAAAGGGAGTTATTGGGGCAGTTTTGGGGTATTTATTAGTGCACTAATAGACCTTTCTTTTGGCGTAAATAAGACTTTTTTGCCACCATTAATTTTTGAGAAAACCAGTTTAAAAAAAAAAAAATTTTTGGGGCAATTCTTTTGCACCTGACTGTAGCTGATTTATTGTTCAAAATATTTATTGGCACAAATTTACACCAAGTCAGAAAAATGGCTTAACTTTATACAATCGTTGAAACACACACAGAATGATGTATTAATATTAATACAATGCATGGACGGTAAAAAAAAGCGTCAATAAAGTAACCAAAACCAATTAATTAAAAGCCAAAAAAAATGTTTTCCCTAAATATCCTTACCAAGAAAAAAAGTTAGTCCTCTACCAATTCAACTTCTTTAGAAATAAAATAAAGTTCAAATATATACAAATAATAATTTTTATCATTAATACATTAATAATAAAAAATTGATAGAAAGTACAAAAAGATGGATGTAAAAAACACCAACTCATTCTTTTTTTTTATTTTAAAAAAACATATGGGACGCTTTTCTGTTCTTTTTTTGTTTGAATACCGTCCAAACATAAATGATGTAATTGATGAAAATTTATACAGTCGATGATGAATAATCACACAGAAAGAGAGAAATGATACAATGACGAATTGATTTTGATGGATGGATGGGATGGGTGATGATGATAATGTGATGCTATTTACACACACTCTCTCATTTTTGGTCAGTGCCAGCGCCAACAGCAGTTGTGCCGTTTTTTTGCCGCCATTTGCGCAACTCTTCCCGGTAGTCCTCCGGCTTCAATTGGTTCTTCAGACCGCCTAAATTCAGCAGAATGTCAGTTAAAGAGTACAATAGAGCCGTTCATAAAATCTTCTATTTCTATTCCCTGTGTCAGGCATTAACATTTTTTGTATGTTTAATCGCGCTTATGGATAAAAGTAACAGAATGAAGAAGAAATATCTGTTACCAAGAAAACGTTCTAAACCCACCGAACGGAAAAGAGAGGCGGGGAGGGGAGGGGGTGCACTTCATTCCGCCACCCATTGACCAGTTCAACCCGATTTGTCCTATCCCCCACCCATATTTAAGTCTTTCTAGTAAATTAACTTAACTAATTAAATTAAAGCAATTAAAAAAAGTAATTTTATTTGATTTATATTCAAAAAAGCATATGACATTTTTTTGGCCCACGCCTTTTTCTCATGTTTGTTGTCATACGAAATGTTCGAGAAGCAAACAAAACTAACTTACCCAAAACTTGGGAAGTTGCTTTGCTGGCGATGACAAACGGTTTGATTGCCGACGGGGTCATGTGCCGTAGCACACCCATGCCCAAACCACCGAGTGCCCGGTCTTCAGCAGCTGCTGCTTGCAGTGTTTGTGCAGTGTCCAGAACACCCTTAACAAACAACAACCACAATGACAAATAAAATTATATGTTTTGGACGGAGGCACCACCTAGAACGGTTACCAAGAAGACAAATATAGTAGATGGGGTACTAATGGAGGAAGGAAAACTCGGGTAATTTTTAATGAAAATGAGAGAAAATGAAGAGACCCACACACTTCCCTACAGCGCTTGGTCGCATTTACGAAAAGTCACCTATGTCGCATGGTGCCAAGTTACGCCAAGATGAACCCAACCCTTGTCATACAAAAGTGTACAAATTCATGGTATCCCGTCATTATTGTTATTTAATGTCAACGCACCTCTCTGACGGTGTTGTAGGCCAAAGAAAAGCCTTCACGAAGATCACCGGCCACTTGGACACGTTGCGGGAAGGTGAGCAGACGACGATGGCGTTGGAAGTTCGGATTGACAATGTCAAAAGCCAACTCAGCAACATTCTGAAAACATTTTTTTAAAAAGAAAAAAATGAGGTAAAATCTCAAAGTGAACCCAAAATTAAATGTCCTTTTTTATGCTTCAAAAGCTTTTTTTTGGGGGGGGGGGGGGTAAAAAATAGTTTACAACAGAGATATAGGCTGTAACCTGACGTAAGATGCCTAATGGAGTTGTAACATAGTTAATCGAAACACTAAAATTCCGCCCAGTCCTGTTCCAATGTCCAAAAAAACAATAATCGATTATTGGAAAACGGAAATTGGGAGACCACTGATCAACGTATCCCCCCGTATTTCGCCCCCCCCCCCCCCACCCGTTTCCGCCTCTTTGCCCCAGAATAACCACTTGCCTGGACCAGTCCGACCACCCGTTGGGTGGCATCAATTGCGGCCGTCGCGGCGTTCAGCCCAAAACTTGTGGTGCCTCGTTGAATGCCTCGGATCAACTGGCCGTTCTCTTTCCGCAGTTCATCATAGGGCAGCGCAAAAAGGTCGTGAAAGCCTTGCGCTTAAATTATGAGTGGTGTAAAATTGGATAAATAAAAGAAATGCCTTTTTTACCCAATTGGACGAGCGCATTAATCGGCGCAAGACTTCCAACCACATTCGGAAATTGTTTGTTCATTATGTCCTTCACCCATTCGTTGATGACAAACTGAATGAACAGGGAGATTGATGCCTTGACAAAAGTTTTCAAAAAGGCCCAATAAATTTGGGAACGTTAAAAATTTGAGATATTTGCGCCCAACAAAGGCGTCGTTGTGTATATTTTTTAAATGAAATTCACTTTCAGGAAAATGGTTAAAAAAATTTAAAATTCCCCCCCCCCCCCCGCCCAATTCTTACCTGAGCGCATTTTTCGATGCCGAGAAAGCCCCGTTCAATGCGCATTTCCCTCAGCGTCAGTTCCGTTTTGTTCAAATTTGCCATCCCAATCAAGAAGCCGATCAGTGCGCCCTGTTGGTCCGTTTTCACCCGTTTTGCCTCATAATCAATGCGCAACAAACAAGCGGGAGAGAAGGAGAAATCCCTTAAAAGCAGTTGGTTGACGACGGTAGATTTGCACAATTATAATTAAAAAACATACATTTTAAAAGCGCCAATACCCCTTTTTTAACTAAGAAATTTCCAAATTTGGGAAGATTTAAAATTATACAAACTCCAAGCAGAACGTCATCCCTTTACCCCCTAACTATCCTTAGGACCAACCAAAATAATAAACCAAAACAAATCACTCACTTAATGAATGTGTCCTTGGCCGCAAGCCCACCACCACCACCAACACAAGAGCAACCATTTTGTTGTTGTTGTAGTGGCTGTTCATTATTAGCATCCAAATTGAGTTTTGCACAAAATGAATCGCTAAAGTGCACATCTTCCTCAGAAAACAGGCCTTCTAAAAAGGCATTTTTGTAACAAATTACTGATTTTGAGCAAATTTTGTAACAAAAAATCTTCTATGATAAATGATAAAAATGAAAAAAATGTCTTGGTTTGTTTGGTGTACCTACAATATTATGATAACATTTGACAACATAATTTATTTAATGATTTACAAACCCAAATTGTTTGTCTCTGGCTCGTCTTTAGACACTTCCATCAATGGAATGTCGTCCGAATCGGTGACACCGGCACAACGGCCAATGCCGCCGGCACCGCCACTCTTCGACGAACTCCGTGTCACCGAAAAGTCAAAAGTGGCACGCAGACTTTGGACCAAATCATTTTTGAAGTCCATCAAGAATTCGATGGTGTCCTGATCAATATTCATCCGTATTGGTGCCAACGAAATGCGCAGAATGGCCTCACGCAACGGATCTTCAATCAGATAACCGGAGAAGAACGGGGTGGTGACCGAACGAGATCCTTCCAACTGTAAAAAAAATTTAATTTTAAGGCTTACAAAGCTAAGCCAGCAAAACCCATCGGCAAAAATGTGGGTAAGCGGGTGGGTTTAAAGTGTATGCTTTGTAACAATGAAATTCTGACACCCTGGTATTAAAGTTACGACGATTTTATAATTTTTTTCTGTCAATCGATAAACCGAATTACGGTCTTATATTATAAACCAATGATAATGAGACAATTGACACGAATTGTAAAAATCAAATAAATACGGCGAAAAAATAAGTCAAGTTAACTTACGCGATGGACCATTTCATTGATATGCGAAATGGACAAATGGTCGAACACTTTGAATTCGCCCACTTTCAGCTTATTGTATGAGAGGATCGGCGAACTTTTGTCAAACACTTTGCTGACAAACGAAAGCTTGGACACTTGCACTTGGACAATCACCTAAAAGAAAGAATATTATGCAAGACAATACATTTCAGTATTATTGTAATAATAAAGATGTGAATTTTCAGCTTTTGATGAATCAAATTCGAGTTTCAAAAAATGGACCCAAATTTATGGACTCTTATAAAGATCCCACAAAAAAAAACTAGAAAAAACACACGTACCGTATGGTCTCTGTATTTGCCGCCATGGGAGCCAATTTCATCACTCATCCGTCGATCCAAATTGTTATAATTCCATTTGGAATAAGTTTTTCGTGCCATTGTCCGTGCCGATTCACCAAAATCCGTTCCACCAAATAAAAAAATATCAAGTGACAGGCCAATTTCGAACCTGGACAAATAACTTTTTTTTTAATTTTCTTAATTTTTTATATAAAATTTCAAATTCGATGATTGTATTAATGGGAATCCGATTTAAAATATGATATAAATTACCTGAACAACGGGCACAAATTTGTCGTCAAATCGTCAACAGCTTTGCTGATCGGCACTGCGCCATTGCCACCACCGCAGCTGGTGCCCCCACCAGCGAGCGGTACTTTGACAAATTCAAAATCGCCACCATTGTCAATGCGTGTCTGAAATCGGTCCCCAATTTGAGTGACGCCGGAAGCGGCGCCGCTCCGTTTCAGTGGTGCGTCGATCAGAATGTATTCATCATCGGTGTTTTCTGCATAAGTTTTTTTGGTTGAATTTGCGATGGTTTTTCAAATTCAAAATATCCTATTTTAGGAAAAGCGCCAAAAACCTGTGGTTGACGAATTTTGCGGTGAACAGTCTTCGGCGAATGTCCCGTCAAAATCGTTGATGGCTTCGTCAATTTCAAACAAATTTTTTTTGGTGACATTGTGAGCACGACGATGACCAACTGTTGCTGCTGCTCCACCACCACCACCAGCATCCTTTTTTCGTGCATTTGTACTTGGCGGAATGGTCGCTGACAAATCGCTCATCGCCGCTTCCATCATTTTCTGGGTAAAAATCAGATAATACAGCATGGTCTTTTGCAAGATAAAAAATTTGATGAATTCAGATATTGGAACTTTGCTTGTTTAGAACATGCCATAAGATTTAAAAGATTTCTAATTAATACATTTTTCATTTTTTCGGAATTACACCTTAAAAAACTTTTTGTTTTTTTAAATCAAGCTTTTTGGCAATCTTTTGTTTTGTTTCGATTCAGAATACTTTAGTTTAGACTCAAGGCGACTGAGTTTTTTTTTTCTCACTATTTTTCTAAACTTAACCTATATGGAAGAAATAAAAATTTGCTCACAATTAATCGTTGCTCCTCCTCCAACGAAATGTTGTTTGATGACGCTTTTCCAAACGACTGTTTGTTGGCATTTGCGGCGGCATTCCGCTTACTGGAGCATTCGATCAGTTTGAAGAGACGTTCCTGTTGCGCTTGTTCCGTCTGAGCATCGTTTGATAACAATTGTTGGACAGTGTCCGATCTGTACAATTCCGCCAAAAGGTTCACAAATTCAATGACCGTGTCAGCGCACAACCAAACCTTGAAAAAGCACAATTTTTTGTGTAAATGTTTACAAAACAAAAGAAAGAAAATCATATACACCCAAGTGGGACTCGAACCACCAACGAATTTAGTAGTAAAGTGGTTATTCCATTAGTTACCATTTTTCGCACCCCTTGTTCAAGTCCTTTTGGTGCCAACCAAAACTTTTCCCCTTTTGCAAATGATATGGGATAAGCCAAAAAGCACTGACCGTCACTGCGTTATTGGCACATTCAAAGTCAAACAGTGGGCCGGGCACTTCGCCAATCGCAATCGTGAATGCGACAATGAAATGGATCGCCTCACAGTGGAACACCTTGACAGCTGTTGGGCATTGCCCGTAGTTTGCCGAACTGAAAACGGGTGCTGAGGTCGTCTCGGTGCCGCCATAGTCAGAGCAGTTCGAAATGCTTCGTGTCGGTTTTCTGCGCATCCACTAAAAATATTTTTTTTTATTTCTATTTTTTTAAAAAAGGACAATTATAGTATATGTATAGACCATTATCATATCATGGAGATGACAATCAAATTTCAAGCGTGCAATGTCTTTGACAATGTTTGAGGTCAGATAGGCCAGACCAATTTCAACTCTGAAAAACGGTTGTCATTTTGGAGGTATTTTTGTTGACATTGTACATCCAAAAGCATTAAAACAAACAAACGAACCTCAATTGGAATGGTGAGGAGGGGGATGTCAAGCAGTGGTCATAACCCGCAAAAACACTTTGCAAATGAATGTGCAAATTTGCCTAAAAAAGAAGCAAAATAAATTTATAAATAGCAGTTCCTACGGCAAATTTTAGAAGTTTGGTATCGAATAATTCATGCGACAATCAGTCTTTTTTCTAGTTTTTTCTTTATTTGGTAAATTTCGGATGGTTACGATGAATTTCCGTCGCGAACTAAAAGGTCCAAAAAATATATGTGTACTTCAACTTTGGGTTGTACATAGCCCGGCACTCCATCATAATCCGGAACGGAGAAAAAGTTGGCAAATTGGGACACCCAAAAGAAGCGAGTGCTGGGAAATGGGCGGAAATGGATGAGAGAATTGCGAAGACCAAAAGCGACCAAAATGTTCTAAAATTAGCAATAGTGTAGAAAAAATAAAGTAAAATAAAAGCAACATTTTGAAAAAAAAAAATTGTTTCGTGATCAAGGGACACAGGACTAAAACTGTAAAAAAAATCCATTCATATTCGGGTTTTCCTCAGAACAAAAAATTGGGTCGAAAACCAGTTTGTTCTTAATTGATCGTCGTTAAACAAATGAATTTCAAACGCCTTTTTCATGACATATTTTAGTCTTTTTTTTTAATTTTGAGGATTGGTCATAATAAGAATAGAAACAGTAGGAAATACATTTAAAATTTACACCAAAACAGAAACCGCACTTTTGTGTTCTTTGGTTCTGGCTGATAATGCATTTTCAGTGCTATTGCCAAATTGTCGTCATCAATCCGTTCAAATTGTTGTTCAGTTGCTGACGCATCCTCAAAACAGCAACAAACACTGTCACTCCTCTGCTGTTTTGCGGTCGGCGTTGCGAACAGTTGCGAGTCCGTCACATCCGCACAAATTGGCTTTGTTTTGCCCAATAAATCTCAATTTTGACAGAAAAATTATATAAATAAAAAAAAAATTCCAATTTTTACTATTGTGATACAGCTCTGCCTTCGTTGAGGTCAGGAAAAAGTAGGCCAAATTTGGGTCCTCCTCAAAACCGTAGACGAAAAAGTACTCGCTATGCACCAAATTGGCCATAAGTTGGGCATTGAATGGCTGTGAATCGTCGTCAGTAATTTCTGGCTAATAAAGAACCATAAAGCATGGGTTTCAAAATTTTATAACAACATATTAAAATTATAATTGAAAAAAGATCAAACCCAGGCACATTTCGGAAGTAAAAGAATCAAGTATTTTTTTCAATCAAAAAAAAAAGAAATTTATTTTTATTCAAGGTTTGTGGGGGGGGTGGTATTGCATACCGAACCGAGTCCGGACATTTGCGCCTCGGACATTTGCGCCCCGGACATTTGCGCCTATGTCCAAAACCCTGTTCAAATTTTATTTAAAACAACCCAAAAACAATTAAGGCTTAATAAACTATACCAAACAGCATTCTGTAGTGGTTTAAAAAAAAAATTCAAATGTTTGCATAAATGGTCATTTTTTTCAAAAACTCTCGAAGAACGAAATTTTTGGCCACAATCAATTCGTAACTTCCATTTACATATTATCAAACTTTTTTGGATTCTTAAAAGTTAAATCTAAACTGAATTTAGGACAAAGGCGCAAATGTCCGAGGCGCAAATGTGGGGTAATCTACCGAACGTCGCCGAAAAAACCCTTAAATTCTCTTAGAAAATTTCAAAAAGTTTTCTTTAACATAATTTTAAAAAATTCCCCTTGAAATTGTATTTTTTTCTATAAATTCGATTATCAGAGCTATTATGGTTTATCTCTTCTACCTGCTGTTCATTGTCCTCATTTTGTGCAGCAGCAGCAGCAGCACTGTCTACGTTGGTCTGCAGCAACAATTGCGTCTTCGCAACATGGACAGCGACAGTGAGCATATGCGAATCGCCGTCATCGCTGCCGGCGGCATTTCCTTCATGTGCCAACGATCGGTGGCGATTTTGGCGTAAATGGTGACCAACTGATGCTGTTATTGATGGGTCATCAGCAAACGGATCATCCAAATGGTTACTTCCTTAAGTAGCGAAAAAGATTTTTAAGGTAGACAGTAGGGAAGTTGGGATTCGATTGACCGAACCAAAACCCGGGGCGAGCAAAACCGATCTAACCAAAAACCATCATGAGCTTCAGTTTAAACAAAAAAGTTGGGTTGATTGGCGGGTGTTTAAAAACATATATATATAAAAAAATAAAAAACTGTAAAAAACCTTAAATTTTACCGTTAAAAGGCAGAAAACTAGAGAAGCATTCGGTGAATTGTTTTTTGCCAAAATAATGTTGCTGCCCGTTTGGCACATCTGTTGTCGCCATGGTCGCTGCCGATGTTTCAGTTCGCTTGGCAAAATGTGGCGATTTTGGACGCCAAAGTGCCAAATCGTAAGCAAAACGGTTATAGAGGAGTTCAAAGAATTTGTGGCAAGGAAAAGCGATGTTCAGTTGTGAAATGAACAATTCGATGGCAAAATTTGTCTGCTGTTGACACTCTTTGGCAAATTCCGTCATTTCATGTCGACCACCGGCCATGATAATCTGACACAAAAAAAGAACAAAATATCAAAAAATAAAGTTAAGGTCCAAAATTAGTGCATAATACTTAGCTTTAGCCTAATTATATCCAAGTAAACAATGATTAAAAAATAGTATGCTGCGCCAAACATGGTGCCCCCCCCCCCTAAACCCGTACCTTTTGGTCGAAGGCCGAATTGGAGGCACAATTGTAAGTGAAATAGGCATTTTTCTTCGAAAATGGTCCGTCCACTCGATCAGCTTCGGACGGACGATAATAAAATGATTCGTACATATTTTTTGCGGAATGTAAACTTTCATCCTCATCACCGCCTTCCCCAACACCGCCATCATCTCCATCTTCGCTAACAATTGAACTGTTTTTGTTGTTGTTTTGGCCTTTTAGATTATTGAGTGTTTTGCTCAACGCTTTGTTCCGGCAATCATAGCGTAACTCCAACCTGAACAAGCAAAAAAAAATTCTTTTTGTTTGTAAAGAAATTTGCATTTTTTTTTTTTTTTGGTTATTTAATTTCATTTTTTAGTAGGAAGATATTTTTTTCGTCCCTGAATAGCGGGTAAACAATCGTCTCAAATTAAAATGGTCAAATAAAAAAGAAACGCACTTCATTCCTTTGTTTCCAAATGCCTTTTCCGCATTTGATGTGTCCGCAAAGAAAAATGTCATCGCTTCCCTTGAGCATTGAAGCACCGTTGGGTCGCCGACAAATGTGCCTAATAAAGTAAAAAATTCAAGAATCCGAAGAAAAGCAAGATCCTTCTCCCCCACCCCCTTCCCACCTCTTCAGGCCACTTTTTACAGAAAATTTCAAGAAAACCAAGCATTTAAAAAAATTCCCTCTCTTCCTCCTGTGCGTATTATTTTCATAATTTTAAGAAAATAATTTCTTTGGAAGGTGTCAGTGCATTTCCAATTATTAGTATGTTGTTATTGCACCTTTTGCCGTTTTGCACTCCAAATTCAGTGCACAAAAGAGGGAAAGGTCGGCAAATGAAAATTTGGGCATCTCCAAATTGACACTGTCCATTGCGAGGTGCAAATATTCGGGATGAAGACAGCGCTTTCGATACGACGCATCAGTAACATCATGAGGAGAGCAAAATTCATCGGAAGAGAAGGAGGATTTGTTGGCAATTGGCATTCTGAAAGAGAGCAAAAAAGTATTGGCTTAAAATGAAGGCGAAAAAAAGCATTTGAATATTTATTCAAAGGAAAGAAAAATTAAGTGAATTAAAACGGTAGTTTTAATCCCCCAAAAAAATATTAACAAAAGAAAACCAGAGAACCTAATCTCTTACCATAAAACATGTAAATGAAAAAAATAAATCTCTTTTTTTCGGTTTGATAAACAAAAACATTTGCTGATATCCCATTATCATATCACCTCAAATTGGCGAATAATTTGTTGCAATAGCATTTGACATGGAATGATTTTGGCATCGGTTGACCACCGCCGTTCTGTCCCATTTCAAAGTCGTCCTTGAGCCCCCGGACAATCACCGACTCCGAAAACAACAGCGCCGTGGGCGTTTTTGTGGTGCCATTGTTTTTGGTGAAAAACGGTTGAACACAGAGCAAACTGCTGATCCGGTCAACCAAACTGAAGTCCACATCCGCTTTGCACTGCTCCATGCTGACGGTGATTTTGAAATCCTAAAAACAACAGTGACAAGTTGTAGAGGGTAAAGCAAAGGAACCCCGGAGTCTTTGAAAACAAAACAAAAAACTGTCACGGAACTCACAATCTCGAACCACAGATCCAGTGATGAAACTTTCCAAACCCTAACCCGTTTTTTCTTGAATACTCTCACTAAATTATTAAAATGTAAAATGATAAAATATGGTAAGGAAAAAAAAACACACTAACATTCTGCTTTTCAAATGTATTGCTGATTTGAAAGGTCAAAATGTCATTTCTGAGCACATTCCGTCGATCATCCGGCACAGCAATGTTCAGAATGTCAACAAATTGAGTTGGCTGTTTAAAAAAAAATAATTAAAATAAAAGAATTAACGAAAAATTATTTCTTTTAAATGTTACCCCGATTTGTGGTTGTAAGCACTCGATGAAATCGCATTCTTTTAAGTGACCTTTTGATTCAAACAAAACACGTTGCAAATCGTTGGTAAAAGTGAAGGATGTGTAAAAATCGTTGGCCACCAAACTAAAAAATAATCTTTTGAATAGTCGTAGAAAATTTTAGTAGACGGGCCTTAGAAACTGATTTCCAATGGGAATATAATCCAAAAGAATACACCAAACGGAGGTAAGGGGTGGCACAGGTTCGAGCACCACTACCGGCAAGTGGATATATTTGATTCTTTTATAACAAAAAATGTACCGCAAGCAGTCACCGTTGTACAGCTCGCCAAACTGTTCTCGCTGCTCGTCCAGTCGTCGTTTGGCAATTTTTATGTGTTGTGCAGCGGTAAAAAATTTGTCCGCCCGCTCGTTCATTTGTTGCACAACCGAAGCGACAAGCAATGGCGAAGGAGGCGACGACGAAGACGCCAATCGCTCCTCGTCACCACCCGATGACGACGACTCAGTGCTGCCAATGATCGCTTCCGCGCTCAACGGGTCGTCATGTGTGATGACAACAACCAACGCCGGTGCACGGACAGAGAGGGAGAAAATGTCGGGACGACGCTCAACAAGCGTTGCAATTGAAGTGTCTGAATGAATGAAATGATGATGAGCCGAACTTATATTTCAAGATTTTCTTTTTCTTTTTGCTTATTTTAATGAGGGGTCCGACTATGTCTAGCAAGCTACTTAATTAGTTGTCTGGACGGTGGTCTCATACATTGGGTTTTATAGTAAGACAGAACACGTACTGCTCTGCCGGTTGCTGTGTGCGCCCATGCCTTGCTGACTGTCCAACGAGTTGGACCGATACCGTGTCGCCGCAGCAGCCGCCGCTTGGTGAACCGAAGTCGTCGTGGTCGTCGACGTTGTCGGTAGAGACGAATTGTTTGACGAAGTGGTCGACGTTGTCATTATTTCCATGCCTCCCACCAATGGACAATGTCCTCCTCCTCCAACCGCACCAGCGCCCATCCCTTTCCGCTGGTGAAGGTGATGGTAGCCATTGCTAATGTTGCTGCTACCACCGGAAGAACCGACGCTGCCACCACCACAAACACCGTCACCAAGTTCAGAGAGATCGTAAAAGCGCTGCTCGGTGCCACTCCACGAGCCTGGGCCAAGCCCAAATGTTGGTGAAGGTTGTACTGCTTGCTGTTGGTGATGATGATAATGGTTAAGGTGGTGGTTGTTGTGCAGCTTTTCACCCACTCCACCACTACCGTACACCGCACCCTTCTGCATTTGTTCAATCAGTTTGGCATACTGTTGTGGTCCCATTGGCACACCACCAGTGGCGGCGGCAACATTGTTGGCAATATTTTGTTGAGCCGAACAACAACCAACACCGCCGGCACCAAAATGTGCATCATCATCCTCATTATGTTCGCCCATCATTCCTTTTGTCGCCGCCCCTTTGGCACCGCCGCCGTTTTCACCCCGTGGGGCCAACAGCGTGAAAAGATTTTGCAGAAGCACAAGTTGGCTTGGTGTGAGCAGCAAATAAAGCGGTGCACGGAAGAACAGGTCCACATCAATGCGCTTGTTGTAGAAGGAATTTTCGGCGTACGAAAGGGCCGAATTGTTTTTGATCCGAATGCGAAGGGTGTGCCGGTCGTTAAACAGTTGCGCAATAAGTGTCGGATTTGGTGGAATGCTAAACGGGCGGGAGAGAAAGATGGATAAGAGAAAGGCATATAGATTGAATGGTTTGTTGAAAGCAAAATGGCGCTCCTCCGCCGTGTCCCGACTTTTGCGGCTATGTCCAAAATTGGTTCCAAATTTAGGTTGCATTAATCCCAAATGTCCTAAAAGCCTTAATAACAGAGAAAACAGCATTTTTGGCTCTTTAGGTAATTCATGGGGGTGTTTTTATAATTTATGATTTTTTTGAAACATCTCTAAGAACGCAATTCCCGGACAAAATTCATATATTAGCCTCTATTAAAGGTTTTTAAGGACTTTGGGATTAATGCAATATTTGAAACCAATTTTGGACATAGCCGCAAATGTCGGGGCACCTCCTCCGCTTAGATTCTTTGTAATTTCTTTCATAATTACAAACAAAAAAATTCTCGCAAAAATCCTAAGATTTTTCACAAATTAATTAAGTCTCGCTACAAAATCCAAAAAGGCTTGGAATTGTATGTGAATAAACAAATTTTATGATTAAAATGGGTGAATAAATGAACTGCATCCATTGGAAAAGATTGACTTTTGAAAAGTCGCTTTTGAGATCACTTTTTTCGTAGAAACAACTCACATATCCTGAGAAGATTTTTGTTGGGAGAAAGTGTTGGAATTTGAACGGGAACTGAAGTGGGAGTAGCAGGACTGAAAGTTCATCGACGAGCCGACCATGTCCGCCGGTGCACCGTCCGACTCAGTCGCATCGCTTGTCCGTGAGGTGCACATTCGCTAAAATTTGAAGTACCCATTTTTTCTAATTATTAAAATCGACTTAATGGGTCTTAATTGGGTGTCTTCCATTTTGTAAAAGTAGTCTACTGTTACCATAATCCAAATATTTTTGGGTTTTTTTAATCAAAATAAACGTGTTCTTTTTACATTGTCACGGATAGGTGACCAAATGTCTGTGTACAGTCGAACATTTTGGACGTGCAACAGTTTGTTAAGGTCGGTCACCTAAAAATAGAACAATTAATATTGTACCGTATTAAAATTGAGACCCATCGTTTCAGTCACCGTATGTCTCTTACCGTATACAGTCCGCCTGGCTGTTCAGTGATCGCATTTGAGGAAGCGTTCCGTTGCTGCTCCTCCAACTGTTCGTCCAGAAATTCCATTCTAAATTTGATATTATGACAAAATGTGATCAAAGAATAGACTGGCACAGATCGTTTGTTTTTTTTCGAATTTTAACCGAAAAACAAACAAACCAACACATTTGTCCGATTTTTAGTAAAAAATAATTCCTTTCAACCGGGCAATAAGTTAGAAACACAAGCTTATTTCAAAGAAAAAATTTTTTTTTTTTTGTTATTAATGGACGGGCCTATCAGGCCCACTCTCTCAAATGGATGTGTTGGCCGAGTTTCGCTCGCCTGTCAATTTGGACTTCAACGCCGGTGCACAGGTCAGCCGAGTACGCCTCCAGACGGATGGTCACATTCTCAAATTGCACTTTGATACGCGCAATGATTTGATCAATAAGCGAGGCGCACTGCTCAATGCCCGTATTGTCCGCACCGTTGGCCAACTGCTCGTCCACAATCACACTTTTGGCCAACTCCATGCTGGACGCAATGGAGCCGACGAAGGAGGACACTGAAAAGAAAAAATGACAGTATTTTCGAAAAAAAACAACTAAAATGATTTTTTTTTTTAAATTTCTTGTCTGAATTTATAGCCCCAGAAGTTTCAGCTGAAAACAATAATTAAACCCGTTAATAACATTAATATCATGCTTATAGCACAAAAAAAAATTTTGTTTTTTTTTCTAAGAGGGGGCGAGGCAGAGCGGGGGGGGGGGGGGGGTCACAAAACTGGTTTTTATTTTCTGTACTATAACGCAGGTTACATTATCATTTGGCATTTCCCACCAGTAGAAAAAGACTTACTAAGCTCTTGCGTGTTCGCCATGTTTATTTCTTCCAACGGTGTCAGAGTGAGCTGAAGTCCGTTTACTAAAAAAAAAAAAGCAAAATTACAAATATCGCACTGTAAGATAGGACCCATTTTTAAAGAAATTTACAAAATTTGACCATAAGTGGGTTGAACCCTTTCGATTAGTCGTTTTTCGATTTCGAAAAAAATCTCACGACATCCCTGTTCTGGAGGCGGGTGTTAGACAAAAGTTTGACACATATTGTCAAAAAACTTGTTTCTGGGACCCTAAGAAAATGGGAAAAATAATAACATTCCAAACAAAAAATTCATATTTTTGACGGAAAATATATTTCCAAACAAAAAAACATACTTTTGACAATAGTCGAGTCGAGTAAAAGCCGTTTCCATGGCACGCAAACGGTCAGTTCTTCCACATACCCATCCTTCAGTGAAAGAATTCGAACACCTAAAAATCAAAATAAAATGGGCACTTGTTTAGCGTAGAGTGCCCGCTTTGAAAACCAAAGGGAAGACCCTTTTGATTTTTATGACAATTTTTATAATTTTGTGTTTTTGAAGTAGCTAATAACGAGTCCCTCCTATGGTTTTCAATGCGGGCACTCTCCGCTAAACAAGAGCCATAAAAGGCTACATTTAAATTCTAAAGAAATGAAATATTTGATTGTTTATCTCACCAGATGCTTCCAATGTTTCATTAATGTACTCAGAATTGAGCATTACGCCTTGCACACTGGCAGTTCCATCCGCCAAATGCAACTCCAATTGGTCCGAGCTTAGCTCGGTCTTCAAATATTGGCCCATGTACCTAAACAAATGCCAAATTGGAGGGTCAGGGGGAGGAAGTGAGTGCCTAGAAATTTAAGCAAATTAAGACCTTTGAATTAGAAAACGGCATATCTGTTTTGTGAAGACAGAAAAATTCATCAATTGAAAATTAGTTGGCTGCCAATTGTAAATAAATGTCAAAAAAAATTGGTGCTGAATTCAATGATTTAAAGCACGAAAACACGGTTGAATTAATGGATTTTCCACGAGAAAATATTTAGAAAAATGATATACAAAATTTCCTGAAATAGAATCCCTCATTTTCGAACAGGTTGGAAGATATCATGGAAGTTCGATTTCAAGAAAAACGGTAATTTATTTTTTCGATTTTTTAAAACTCTCCTTTCGCTCAAATGTTTGGTCATGCAAAAAATGTGACTTATCGACATAGACTCGTGCGTTTAAACAACCCTTATAAAATAAAGAAATAATAAATTCATATATTTCAAGCAAATAAACGGCGTTTTTATGTGGTGGTAAATAATAAATCAATTATCAGAAATTGAGAAACGATGGAGGAACAAATAGAGGGAGCATTTTAAAGAAAAAAAAAAGTTAACATCCGTTTTGCCAATAAAAAATGGGATTAAAGCATAAAGAGCGAAGAAAAGAAAAAGCATATAGCACAAATGGATCAGCTGGCTTCATCTTCATGCTTTGTGGGGCCGCTGTCAGCTGATAAACATATCGCCAAACTTGGCTGATATTTGAAATCCAAATAAAAGGCAAAATATTTTACCAACCAAACTTAACCAAACGAAATGGAAATATTGTCTTTCCAACACGATATTCTGAACTTGGGCTCCTAGTTCAGCAGAGATTTAAATTTTGTCTTAGATCTGTGAGATGGTAAAAAGAAATACCCAAAGGGTACGGTTCGAATCCCTTCACGCGACAAATCTTTACTTCTTTTTTTTTTTTGAAAAATTCAAAAATAGCCTTATTTTGAACTTCTTAGCCAATCAAATAATCACGAATTGCGATATCACTCGAATGCTCTCGGCAATAAGAAGCAAATTAATTCATCTGCAAAAATCTAAGAGTCCTTGAAAACCTTTTTTTTTTTAACTTATTAAGAAGCTTATTAATTTCGATATATTTATTCAATGTATTTTTTTTTTTTTTTTTGGTTTTCTATCGATGCTGAAATTTGCTGATGAAATTGCGCATGCATCAAAAGTTATGCGCATTGGAGTGGGAGATGCTTTTTCATCAAATAAAAATGAATAGACAGTGCACCAAAATGAGAGAATGTTAGGGAGAAAATTTTTACTGTGGCACACACCTCGAAACAAAGTCTTTTTGCCTTAAAACCGACAGGCCGTTCAGTCGGATTTTCGATGTAGCCAGATTTTGAGTTGGTTTACGGATTTTAAATTTTGACATCCCTAACTTCAGCAGGGCAAAGATGGGCCATATGAAATAATCGATAGGCTTGCCTCCAGACAGGTCTAGTCTAAGGTGTTTTTTATGTCATGAAATAAAATCAATAAATTAACAAACCAAAACAACCGAAGACTGACGAAAAACAAAATTTCGCACACCCACAAGCCTGTCCGTTCTAAAATTCATAAAAATTTGCTAGTTTTTTCGGTTAACCGACATTTGCGCCCCCGACATTTGCGCCCCAATGCCCAGAGGAAATCTCAGAACCAACTAAACTTAAAATTTTTAGTATCATTCGAATGCCCTTAATGTGTTCAATTAGCATATGTACCTAAATAAAAAAAATTAGTAAAGTTACAAAAAAATCATGATCCGAAAAACACGAAAATCAGCAAAATCAAGATTTTTGTAATTTTTTTATCATAACTTTTTCAAAATAAAACCAATTTTTTTGATTTTTGGTATACCAATAGAATACATCGAGAACTATTGAAAGTTACTGAAAAATCTAAGTTTAGTTTGCTTTGTCCCGGGGCGCAAATGTCGCTGCACCGTTTTTACTATGAAAGAAAAAGCTATAAGTGAGAAGGGTAATAACCGTAATGATAAAGGCTACTGATAGTTCAAACAATAACAAATGGAGGGGGGCAGAGCAGTACGATTGTTGGAAAACCCTTCGGGGGAGAGAAACAAACAATCCCAGCAGAATTTTCATATTCCAGCAAAATTGTGTAAAAGGAAAATTAAAAAAAAAAATTTTTTTTGGACGACGATAACGCTCTTTGATTAGTGCTGCGATGGGTCGCGTCGGTCGGTCCAATGACTTTGCCCCCCCCGCCCAATTCCATTGCATTTTCGTTGTGCCCCCCCCCCCCCCCCCCCCCAACGACGTTTAGTGTCACACATACACACACACAAACAATCAACATCATCATCATCATCATCATCATCATCATCATCATCATCATCATCATCATCATCATCCAAATAAATACGCCAGCAGCAGTATATATAAGTTGTTGTTGTCCCCCCCCCCCCCCCCCCCCTCTTTGATCGATTACAAAAATTGTAAAAATTTAATTTTTCGTAATGAGAAAAAAAGGCTGAAGGCCGAGGGGTGCATTTGTTAGTAATTCAATTGATTTTTTCGAGTTCTCTGTCCCTTTGGGATTTTTTTTTTTTTTTTGTTTGAAATGCGACGTTTAGAGAATGGAGGCGCTTTCGTTTTTGGGCGGCCTTTAAAACAGGACTGACATTCGTCCTTGGATTCAAGGATGCCCTTGGAAATGGGCCTAGCAGCTCGGAAATTTGAAAATATCCTTATTTCTGTGTTGATTTCCTTCGAAGTCGGCATCTATCTGCTCACGGGTATAGGCCAGTGTTGCCGCCCGAAACCCGAACCCGAAAATTTTTGAGTGCCCGACCCAAATTTTGGTACTTTCCCATTATGAGGGCGCAAGCAAAAATTTTAAAAAATCAACAAAGGGGCGCGCAAATCCCACAAGGCGCGCAGTTGAATTACTTTGGAGGCATAAATGCAACAATTGCTGATAAAATTTCTTCAAATAAATTGTTAATTTATGCGGTGGGAATGTGGAATTTGCGCGCCCCTTTGTTGTTGTTTTTTTAAATTTTTGCTTGCGCCCTCATAATGGGAAAATACCCGAATTTTTGCCGACCCGCGGCAACACTGGTATAGACAAAACCAATTTCCGGCATATTGAAAATGAGAATTGATCGATGACAGGCCCTGCTTTAAATCAAAGCTATCAAAACCTAATGATGTGGAGGTAAAAAGCACCGAGAATAGTCAGAAATGTTGCCGATTTTTCGTTATTCGATATTTTTCCGATTTTCCGAAACAATTTTAGGCATCGGAATTCCGGTTTTTTTTTATTTCCGATTTTTTTTTTTTTCTTCATTCGAGGTTTGACCTCATCCCTGATACAAAAGTACACAACAAATTGGGAAAAAAGGGTAAACAACAGCAGAATGATGATGATATGATGAATTCTGCTCACAATGTTACAACAACAAAAAACATTGGTGGGGGGGGGGGGGGGGCTATCTGTTAAAGACTGTTAAAATGGAGGCAGAGGTTATTGGGGTGGATGGGGCACACAACACCCTCCACAACGACCAATCATATCATCCATCCTATTGCCCCCTTATTTATAGAGGGAAGGTGGACACTTTACCACCCATTTTGAGTGTTTTTCTAAATATTTTTATTTGTAATTAATCTGTGTTTTGATGGGTAATTTCACTAAAAAGGGTACCACGGCGATATTCCTGTTTACCCAAAATACGGTAGCCGAAAATGAGGGTGTTTGTTCTCGACCCATCATTATCCGTCCGAACCTTTTTTTTACCGACCAGCCCGTTCGTTACCCTGCAACCAGTTATTTTGTAAGAAATGAAACCGATACCCAATCCATGTTTTTCTCATTTTTCGACTCGATTCCGACATTTTTCGACCCAATCCGTGGTATTTGGATTTTTTTTTTTTCGAAAAACCCTACCGACACCATAAATCAGCGTAATTGCTGCCGATAAGCAATTCACTCAAATTATTAAGAAAAGGCTAAAATTGAAAATTTATTCAAATGGCCAAATTGATTGACGGCAATGCAATTGCACGACAATTTCTGGACGAAGTGGCCCAAGGCATAAGCCGAATTCGGCAACAGAACAGCGATTTCACAGTTGGCTTAGCCATTGTTCAGGTCGGTCAGTCGAGGGTTTGATGTTGCCGTGCCCATGATAATGACGCTTAATTCGTTGCTCAAAGCTTTCTGGTCCTTAATTTGCTGGCCCATTAAAATGGGGTGGGTAATTAAATATTTGGCATATTCGCCTTTAAGTTGGTCTTCCTTTCTTTTCGGGTTTGATCAGGCCTATATATTTTCATGTTTTGCATCTGTTTTTAATCCGCAATGATTTGGTCCTGGTGGCTCGAAGACCACCATCTGATCTGATTACAAAAAAAAAAAAAAATCAGGAACAGACCAAATTTTTTTGAACACAACGAAACCTAGACCGTGTCCCGACATTTGCGGGCCAACATTTGCGGCCCGACATTTGCGGCCACGGCCAATAGCGACATTTGCGGCCCGGCTTTTGCGGCCTGACATTTGCGGCCACGGCCAATAGCGACATTTGCGGCCCGGCTTTGCGGCCCGCTTTTGCGGCCCGCTTTTGCGGCCCGGCTTTTGCGGTCCGACATTTGCGTTATCGAATTTTTTCATGCATAATTTTCATTGAAAGGTCGGTGATCGGAGTGACTCGTCCTGTTACATCAGCAGAAAGATGGACAAGGCCAAGGAGGTCGGCATCGAGACCAAGCTGTACAAATTGAGCAATGACATCACCGAAGGGGACCTGGTCAACTTGGTGGAATCACTGAATGTTGATGACAAAATTGATGGCATAATTGTCCAAGTGCGGCATATTTTACAATTTAATGGCGAAATAATTACGTGTTCTTTTTGACCAGGGTCGGATTTAAGTTATCGGATAAAACTCTGTTCATAAATACCGATATTAGTGATCAGGAAGGGCCTAGTTGGGATATATAAAAACAGTCAGGACCGAATTGGTTCTGACAAGCGATCAGATTACCGTATTTTCTCTAATAGAAGCACAGTGCTTCTACATATTTTTCAATCACTCTCAAATGCATGCTTCTATTAGAGGGTGTGCTTCTATTGAAGGTGTTTTTATATTAGAGGGAATTACGGTAGAAAAAATCCAAGCGGATTTAATGGCCGGAAAAGGACAGAATTGGACCAGAAAAGTGATCTGTGAAAGGGCCCAATTTGATCAGATAAATAAATGCTCAGAAAAAAAACATTTGATTGGAAAATTGTTACCGAATTATGGGAAGGATTGTCGAAAACTAAACAATTCGGATTGTTTTGGCCCCCTTTTCAGTTGCCATTGGATTGCACAAATGCCATCGACACAGATGCGGTGCTTGACCGAATCAGTCCTGAAAAGGACGTGGACGGACTGAACCGGGTGAACACCGGAAAATTGGCCAGGGGCGAGCTGGGCGACGGCAACTCAGTACCGTGCACTGCGTTGGCATGCCTCAAATTGGTGCAGAAGGCCATCGGCCAAGAGGACTTCTCCAAGGGCAAACGCGTGGTCGTGGTGGGACGTTCGCGCATTGTTGGCGGTCCAACCGCAGCACTTTTCATGCGGTTGGTGCACAGTCCGTCGTCTTTTATCAGGGGCGTTCAATCACAAAAACCCAAAAATTTGGCAAATCAGACTCGAAAACCCGGAACTGACCCCTCCCCCCCCCCCCACAAAAAAAGAGGGGAAATGCTCTGATCACAAGTCTTTTCCATGGTATTGGCCCGGAAAATTGGGCACCAGAAATTTGAACATCAAAAATCGAGGGTGAGTGTTGACTTTTGTATGATTGGTGCCCAACTTTCCGGGAATTTTCTATGAGACCTGAAACCTCCGTCATTAGGTTTATCCGTATGTATGAAAATTAATGTGTCCAGACTAGTGTTGCCGCGGGTCGGAAAAAATTCGGGTTTCGGATCGGGCACTCGGAAATTTTCGGGTTTCGGGTCGAGAAAAACCTCGGGTTTCGGGTTTCGGGCGGCAACACTGGTCCAGTGGTCCAGACCTTATCCTGAACATTTGTGAATCGGATCCTCTTGTAAAATCCCATTAATTAATGCGCCAATTTTTGATAATTTTTTTCTTGCCCCAGGCATGATGCCACGGTGACCATTTGTCACTCGCGCACTGAGCGGTTGGCCGACCATTGCCGCGAGGCGGACATTCTCGTTGTTGCGGCGGGCCAACGTGGGCTGGTGCGCGGCGATTGGATTAAGCCGGGCGCGGTCGTCATTGACTGGTGCGGTTTTTGGACAGCATGAGGACACGAAAATTTTTTCGACTCGAAATTGGTACCAGGGATGCCGCCGATCTCTGATTTCAAAAATCGAAATTCCGGTCCAAAAATCATCGGAAATGCGGAATTGATTTTTGTTGATTTTTGGGTACCAATTTTGAAAAAAATTTTATCATTTTCCCCAAAAAATCGGAATTCCGGTTCAACGGAAATCGGCGACATCGCTGTACCCATTCCGTTAGGAACCTGTGCCGTTGCAGACTTTTCGAGACTTTAGAGCCCAGCAAGCCTCTCAATCGACGCTTAAAACCCGAATTTGTTTTGTTACTTTTTATGTTTAATGTTGCCATCCCTAAATGGTATCAATCAAATACTGTCTCTGCTAAGCCAAACCCCTGAATAAATCTTGGTGAGCAAAATTACTGAGATACTGTATATTATATGGTTACCGTATCCCTAACTGTTACGGAGAGGGGTCTTGTGCCGACTTCTCTATGTGAATTTTTTCAGCGGCATCAACGTGGAACAGAGTAAAGATGGAAAGCGCCAATTGTTTGGCGATGTGAATTTTGAGGAGGCAAAAGCGGTGGCCGGCCATTTGACGCCTGTGCCCGGCGGCGTTGGGCCGATGACCGTGGCAATGCTTGTCCGCAACACTTTCCTCCAGGCGGTGTGCCGAAAATTGAATGTACTCGACTCTTTTTAGTATTCGTTTCTATCCCTAATCCATAGCACCTTTCTTGGCATTGTTTCGTTCTTGGTCTAATCCATAAGCAATGGTATATTTGTTGGCATTACTTCGATCTTGATCTAATCTCTAATCCATGGTATTCCTGGCATTAATTTGACCTCGGTCTAATCCATAATCCATGTGTGATTTTTTGGTATTAGTTCGACCTTGGTCTAACAATTTTTTATTGACCCTCATCTTTCCATTTTCCTGGCCTAATTACGATTCCGATCTAATTACGATCCCGGATCAATTACAATCCCGACCTAATTACGATCCCGACCTAATTACGGTCCCGACCTAATTACGATGACTCTCTTTTGTTCCAGGCCCGTCTTGAGTCGGATGGAACAGTGAAAAGCCGCGCATTGGACGAGTGGAAGCTGTACCCGTTGAAGCTTTCCCTTTCTTCTGTTCGTTTTCACTACAATTTATTCTCTGATCAGGCTTTTCCATCTTTCGGGCTCTGCGATCACTTAAAACTGATCAAATTTTCCCAATCCTCTCTATACTGTCTGGGTAATTTTTTGCGAATCATAAGACTCGTCAAATCACTCTGATTTAAAGCAGGGTTGCTGCGAGTCGAGAAAAAAGGATTGTGTTTCGGGTCGCCAAAAAGTCCGGGTTTGGGTAGCGGGTTTCGAGGTAACCCGCGGCAACCCTTTATTTAGAGGACCTTCGGGGAGTTTCATTCGGGTTTTTGGCAAAAAAAAACAGTTGACACTCGTTGGTTTTGATCACGCATTAAAGCCACACGTTGCCAAATGCTCTAATCACTTTTTACTGATCATTCCTTCCCAATCCCTTCTTTTTCTGATCACTTGCTTTCAGCCTGTACCCACGGACATTGCCATTTCACGAGCGCAACAACCCAAGCCGATCGGTCGATTGGCCGCCGAAATTGGCATTGCCCAGTCCGAGTTGGAGCTGTACGGGCACAGCAAAGCGAAAGTGTCGTTGGCAGTGCTCAATCGCCTGAAGGGGCGCCCGGAGGGAAAGTTGGCATTTTGTCGGGCTTCGTCCTCAATTATTTTTCTGGCCTCATTTCCAAGACACAAAATGCCAAATTCTTTTAATTCAAAATTTTCCGGACATAATCCCGCTTTTAAGGACAAACCCCAATCTGAATGTCTAACCTCTCATGTTCCCAAATCTCCGAAATTCCCGGCTTAACTCTTTCCTGGGTGTCTTGAGGACGTAGTCTAACCTAAAAGTTGTAGCATTTTGTAGAGCTGCTCGAGACCCTAAATTTCCATGACTCGAGACCGAGACTTGTCACCGTGATTCGAAACTGAGACCCAAAAAAACGAGAAAATTCTCGACTCGAGAGCCGAGACCGAGACACTCTTGAGCAGCTCTAGCATTTTGGCAACCAATCAATCCCTCCTTTGCTCAACCACTTGAAGATATGTCGTCGTGGCCGGCATTAATCCGACCCCATTGGGTGAGGGCAAATCCACCACAACAGTTGGACTGTAAGTGGGCCATTTTTGCTGTCTGTCCCTCGAAGAAGATTTTGGAATGGGCAAATTTCAGTGCGCAAAGTTTGTGTGCTCATTTGGGTCGCAACACATTCGCATGCATGCGCCAACCGTCGCAGGGGCCAACTTTTGGCATCAAAGGCGGCGCCGCAGGCGGAGGCTATTCACAGGTGGGGGGGGGCGATTCATGAGAATATCGAAGCTATACACCAGAGATGCCGCCGGTTTCCGATTTCCGAGAAAATTTTTGGCCTTCGGAATTCCGGTTTTCCGATTTTTCAAATCTGAGATCGGCGGCATCCCTGGTATACACCAGGGATGTCAAACGACGCCCAAAAAAAATTTCGAATCGGAATTCCGTGGCTCCAAAGAATTTCGGAAATCAGAATTCCGAGCACAAAAAAGTCGGAAATTGGAATTCCGTGACATCCCTGGTATGCATGAGTTGGGATGGTGGCCGATTTTGGCTTCAAATTTTGAATTCGAAACTTAGAATCGCCATTGATAAAAAAAAAATTGTTTTGTAAAAGCGAAATTCTAAAAAAAAAAAAGGAAGAAAGTTTTTGGAAGTTTCCGTGATTCGAGTGTCGCGACCCAAATAATGTGGAGGATAAATAAATTTAATGGGTTTCCAATATACACGAGAATCTGATCCAATTCCAGGTGATCCCGATGGAGGAGTTCAATTTGCATCTGACCGGCGATATCCACGCCATTTCGGCCGCTCACAATTTGATGGCTGCTGCGTTGGACGCGCGAATGTGAGAAAATGGGAGAGTTACGGGAAAAAAATTGTAATTTTTTTTTTTGAAATTTTCCATGTTTTAGGCTTCACGAGGCCACTCAGTCGGACGAGGCATTGTTCAACCGATTAGTACCAAAAAACAAAGAAGGTGGGAAAATATTATGATCTAATGGTCGGCAAAACCAAAATTAGGACCTAATATGCCAGGATTATAAAGATTTAAGGAAAGGGCTAAGCAGGGTGACCATCTCGAAAGTCCAAAATGGTGGCGCCGGGATTAAAAATGGTGGCAAAAAGGTGGCAAAATTTTGAAAAAAGGTGGCAAAAAGGTGGCACGTAATTTTTCACGTCAAAATCGTTCAAATATGCATATAAATTTCAAGTGTTATGTTTTTTCAGTTGCATTTTGCCTTAATTTTTTTGCCGTGATCTCAAAAAAGCTAAAATTATGCTAAAGTGGGCCGGCGGTGCCGATAGGGGCCGCCGAGTAAATTTTTTAAAATTTGGTTAAGATTTATTAACAGAAGAAGCCCCAAAAATGTTTAATTTTTGAGGCTTTGAGAGCCTATTTTTCAGAATAGTTACAAATTTTTAAAATAAATTATGAAAAAATTCAAAGAAATGCTGTCCGGTGGTGCCGATAGGCGCCGCCGGAGAAATTTTTGAAAAAGAAATAAAATTTATAGAAAAAAATGTGTAAAAAAGGTCAATTTTTGACATTTTATCGTTAGAAAATTGAAAAAAACAAAGAATAATCAAAAATTTGGCATTTTGTATAAGAAATTTAAATAATTTACAATATTCCAAAAAGGTGGCAAATGGTGGCAATTCAAAAAAAGGTGGCAAAGTGGTGGCAAGACCCCCAAAAAGGTGGCAAATGCCACCGAAAGGGGGTAAAATGGTCACCCTGGGCCTAAGAAGCAGGTCCTGGCACAAAATCTTGCTCTTGGGTTAATCTTGATTTCACAGAAAGACAAATTTTATGTACCAAGAAGACATTCTGTATAGGGACACAGCAGGTTGAAGACCGAAAATTGTTCAGGACATCTTCAGAATATTTCAGTAAAAGTCGAAAAAAAAAACTCGGAACCCCAAGAAAAAGTCGGTGAAAACCCTATTCGAATTGGCGGATTCGTACTGCCCTTATTTATACCGTTCTGCGTGGTGGGAGCGTAGACAGCGGAGGTTAGACAATTCTTATACTTAAAACACGTCAACAGTATCGAATCGGGGCAGTACGAATAGGGGGTACCGTTCAAAAAATCGACCGATCAAATCTCCTAATCATTTTGCCATGCCCGCCCCAACCCTCCACTATTTCGGTAAAAGCCAAAAAAAAAACTCTCGACCCCTAGGAAAAATGGACCGAATAGGTCTTCTAATTATCTTGACGCCCCCCCGCCCCCCTTCCGCCTGAAGGAAAGCGTCCGTTGTGCGATGCGCAAAAGCGTCGTCTCCACCGTGTGGGCCTTCCGCTGGTTGACGACGCTGAACAACTGAACATGGACCAGCGACGACAGTTTGCCCGACTGAATTTGGACCGTGAACAAATTCATTTGGGACGTGTGATCGACCTGAATGATCGCATGTTGAGACGAGTTGAAATTGGGCATGGACCCCAAGAGCAAAAGCACAAACGCATCACCGAATATGCCATTACCGTATCATCCGAAGTGTGTCGGGTGGGGGAGGAGGGCGTACATTTTTTGATCAAACAATACGCACAATTCCCGAATAATTTTTTAAAGATACCGTATTCCCTCGAATAAATCCCCCATCGAGTAGAGCCCCCCCCCCCCCCCCCCCCCCGATTATAGCCCCCCTTTTGAGGGGCGTTGAATTATAAAGCCCCCGGGGGGATCTATTCAAAGGAATACGGTATCGGTTAATTAGGTTGATCATTTCGGTTAAAAACCAAAATTGAAAAAAGCTTACCGAATCTTTCGGTTGGTAAAACCCAAACGGAACAAATTAAAAATCTTTCAGTCGGTTTTAACGGGTTAAAAAACCGAAAGATACCTTCGAAAACTCTGGACCGTGTCGTGCCATTTTAGATTCTCGAAGTTTTTGTCTACGTAGAAGGTTTCTCTCGTCTTACTCGAGAACAGAGTTAACTCCTTTTTTCATACAAAGTCTGTTAACTAGGGGTCTCCCGTTTGTCCAATGGAATCGAACCCTAACATTTTTTGACTTTCGATATTTTGTCTTAAATCAAAAATCTTTCTTTTCTTGTCCCACTGATTATTAATTCTCCCCACTGTTTTTTTGCTCATTTGTCAGTTGATGGCCATTCTCGCACAATGCACGGGACTGGCCGATTTGCGGGAGCGAATCGGCAAAATTGTGGTGGCAAATGACCGTGACGGACAGCCGATCACTGCTGACGACCTTTGCGTTGCCGGTGCATTGGCTGTGCTAATGAAGGACACTGTGAAGCCAAATTTGATGCAGGTCAACCTAAGGATTAAGCGTGCTGGGACGTTTCTTAAAAACCGCCACTATGGGCGTTTCTTAAATCCGCCATTTTTACTGAATTTTCGACTAAATCTAGTCATAACTTTTCTCAGAACCAACCAAATTATAGAATCTTGGTATTGTAAGATAGCCCTTAAATTGCTCTATAAGTTAGGTAAATTTCAAAAAATTTCATTAAGTTTTAAAAAAATTGGAGTTAAAAAACTGGAAAAAATTGCCATAACTTTTGAAAAACTTAACGAAATTTTTTCAAATTTGTATATGTGATAAATCTGGGTACACCCCAAAACGTCGCCGCCGAAACGTCGCCGCTGAAACGTCGCCGCCGAAAGGTCGCCGGCCAAAACGTCGCCGGCCGAAACGTCGCGAAAAAAAAATTGCTAAAAATCCTAGAATTTTTTATTAGAAAAATTATTTCAAGTTTTTTCTTGAAGAAATTTCTGAAAACATCAAAAAATTCTTAAAAACCAAAAATTTTTGTAAAATTTCTTAAGTTTCAAAAAAAAAATTTTTGAAATTTTTAGTTTTTAAGCATTTTTTGATGTTTTCAGAAATTTCTTCAAGAAAAAACTTGAAAGAATTTTTCTAATAAAAAATTCTAGGATTTTTAGCAATTTTTTTTTTCGGCGACGTTTCGTCCCGGCGACGTTTCGGCCGGCGACGTTTTGGCCGGCGACGTTTCGGCGGCGACGTTTCGGCGGCGACGTTTCAGCGGCGACGTTTCGGCGGCGACGTTTCGTCCTGCTCCCGATAAATCTAACCAAGAGCTATCTTACAATACCAAGATTCTATAATTTGGTTGGTTCTGAGAAAAGTGAAAATTCAATAAAAATGGCGGATTTAAGAAACGCCCATAGTGGAAGAAACGACCTAGCACCAGGATTAAGTACTATTTTTATAACAATGATATAATTTAGGTTGGTCGAAAATCGGTTAACCGAACTGAAACCGAAACAGAAAACCGGGGTCGAAAACCCGGGCAAACTGAAAACCAGGACCCTTGTTTAAAACCGGTCGCGACCAACCCAAATAAAAATATTTAAGCAATTAATCAATTTTGCTAATAAAAATAATTATCCCTTCTTTAGACGCTCGAGGGGACGCCTGTTTTTGTACGTTGCTTTGGTTTTTTTTTCAATAAATTTTCATGTAAAATTCTTGCGCGTTTTTAAGACTTCCAATTCAGATGGGTTTTAATCTACCCGAAAATTTTAGTCGTCTAACCCGAGAATTTTTTTTTCCTCGGTCCTTATTATGTTACGCAAGATGTATAATTTTTCTTTGGTTACGGTACGGCTCTAATACTGTATAGCATTCAAAATTTCTTTGTTTTTCGTTGTACATTAAGACCTTCGCGATTTTAATTTTTCGATTGCTATATGAATTCCAAAAACTTTAAGCTTATCTTACCTTGTTAAAAAGATGATACCTATTATATTTTCCACATTTTCCTTTAGGTGCATTCGGGACCATTTGCCAACATTGCGCATGGTGAGAGCATTGGCAGAAGAGGGATATTCCGAGGCACTCGAAAAAGGCGAAAGGCCAGTATCCGGTTTTTTCTGATCCGAGCTCAACCCTTGATCGGCCGATCCGACTTTTTTTTGTTCCCCGGACCCTTGAGCTATTTAGATCGAAACCGCTAATCATTCCTATAAATTTTCACAAAAAAAACAACAACTAAAAAACAGGGAACAGTTCCATTCTGGCGGATCAGGTGGCACTCAAATTGGTCGGTGAGGATGGTTTTGTGATCACTGAGGCCGGATTTGGAGCTGACATTGGCATGGAGAAATTCTTCAACATCAAAGTGAACATTTTCTTTTAATTTTTTTAAATAATTTTTATGTGCCGCCGTTTCAGTGCCGTACAAGTGGACTTCAACCAAATGCCGTTGTCATTGTGTACTTTTTTTTATTCAAATTAGGAGGGCTGGAGGAAGAGGATATGATTGGGTTAACCGAAACGGAAATCTGTTTGTTAGACCAAAACCCCGAACAATAAAGGAGGGGGTCGAAAAACCCGGGCTTGCCTGAAATGGGACCCCGGTTTTAACCCAAATTTTTTCCACCTTATACAAAACATTGTATAACTATGACCACTTCATACTGTATATGCCAGGGATTGGAGGGAATTTCGAATTCCCAAATTTTTTGAATCTTCTGAATTGCGGTTTCTGATTGGAAGTCGGCTTCCAGCTCCACCTTTCTGTTTTTGCCCAACATTAGTCATACCATATTTCTTTCAGCGTTACTGTACGAGCGCTAAAAATGCACGGAGGCGGTCCACCCGTTGTACCTGGTCATTGTTTAAAAAAAAATTTTGTTTTTTTTTTGCCATTTTGTTAACACTTTTCCAGGCAATCCGCTCCCGTTTGAATATTCAAATCCCAATTTGGAATTGGTGGCCAAGGGATGTGACTCGAATTTACGAAAACAGGTCCTATGTGAAGACTACAAATATAACAACAACAGAAAAAACTGGGTTTCCGAGTTAAATTTCAGAAATTTTGGCCCTATTTTTCCATTATTCGGCCATTATTTATATTGCTTCCAAGACATTTCGTCAGAACGGGATTGTCGGGGGTTTGGTGTCAGGGATCGGAATCAGGGAAAGGCCTCAAAAAGCCGGGGACTCGGAGTCGGGGGCACGCACGACTACTAGTCCGAATGCGGAAAGAGCAAAAAATTTTCGAGTGATGAATCACACGGAAAAACCCGAATTTGGTTTTTGTTTTAAACAAAATGGGCATAAGATCTTTCGCCTAAGTTAGCTGAAGCATATGCCATAAGTTTGGACCTAAACCAAGATTTCAGTCTACAGTTAGGGTTCGTTTTAAAAATCTTTCGATATTCAACCATTTGTTCGATATTCAACCATTCGCAACTCGAACATTTTTGCATTATTCGACATTCGGAATGTTCGACACTCCGGCACCCTGCACCATTTTCAGATCGAAAATGCCCAACTGTTCGGCGTTCCGGTGGTAATCTGTGTCAACAAATTTGGCACCGACTCCGCCGAAGAATTGGCACTTGTGGTGGACAAAGCGCGCCAATTTGGTGCCGAGGCGGAGGTATCCGACCACTGGGCCCTGGGCGGCAAAGGTGCAATCAAATTGGCCGAAACACTGATCAAAGTGTGCGAGCGGAAGCCGTCCTTCAAGTGGGGCACTTTTTCTATGTGGGGTGTCGACAATTTGTCCCATTTAACCATGTCGATAAGTTGTCTTCTCTAACACTGTCAAATCCTTTGGCCAGTTTTGCCCTTTTTGGCCAAGTCGATCATTTGTCCTATCTTGGATAACCACACGGTTTGGCCCTTTTCTGTAACATGCTTGGACTAATCTACACTTGGGCCACCGTATTTTGGCCCAATTGGCATTTTGTCCCACTATTTTTTGGGCATTTTGGCACTTTGTCCGACTGCCATTTTGTCACATGTTGGAAATTGCTTAAAAATTTGTTTTGTTGCATTTTGCCAGCTTATTAGACTTTTTTTAACAACAGGATTTATATTACCCCTTATTATTTTGTTTCCTTTATTTAATTTAGTCATTTTGTCCACTTTTTTGTCGACCTTTTGTCCACATTCGTTTTGTCTCCCTTTCCCTCTGATTAAAACAGATTTCTCTACCCGTTGGGGGAGTCCATTGAGCAGAAATGTCGCATTATCGCCACCAAAATTTACGGCGCTTCGGACATCGAATTTTCGGACGAGGCCAAACGCAAGGCCGACCAATACGCGCGTCAGGGCTTTGCCGGACTGCCGATTTGCATGGCCAAGACGCATTTGTCACTGTCGCACGACCCCACCAAAAAGGGGGCACCAAAAGGTGGGGTGAACTTCGAAGAAACAAGCACCTTTTTAAGGCATTCCGACCACGGGTTCCGAGTCGAGCCCTAAATTATGTAGGGATTCCCTAGCGCTACTCGAGAATTGCCCAAGGGTTCGAAACAAATCCCGAAATTGTTTGGGGATTCCAAATCTTTGCCTCAGAAATTGCCTCTGGATTCTAATTCGATCCCAAACATTGTTTGAGATTGCCGAGTCCTGTTCGAATGCCGGTTTAATCCCGGGATCAAGGATCACTTGTTTTCCCTGAAGGATCTCGACTGGTCTCACGGAATCAAACGCCAAGTCGGGCCCCCAATGAATTCTTAATTGGTCCCGGCGAAACCCTGACTGAATCCAGGGTTCACTCATACAGTATCCCTGGCCCTACCATTTTCACTACATTTTGATTCTTTAAAAACTTAAATCACACCGCCCCCTTCTGAAATGCCAGACTTTGTTCTACCAATTCGTGACATTCGCGTTTCGGTCGGTGCCGGCTTCATCTATCCGTTGGTCGGCGAAATAATGATGATGCCCGGCTTACCGACCCGGCCCTGCTTCTTCGACATGGACATTGACCCGGACACCGAACTCATCCATGGACTCTTTTAAGACTGGGAGACATCACAGAAGACCGAATTTTTCGTTAATGAAATTATATTTAGGCTAAATGCTTTGACTAATTACGCTTGTTACGTTATTTATCTGATGACTAAAAATGTTTAATTCAAATTTAATTAATTAAAATTTAATTGGGTAATAATAAATAATGCATTTGTGGAAAGTTCAAAATAAATTATTTAAAAATGCGGCGGTTTTCAAAAACCGGAATTTTGTTTTCTCTCAAAAACTTTTATCTGCGAACCCTATGGGATCAAATTTGTGCTAAGAGGATCCTTATTTCCTACTCTGAGGTAAAAAAAATTAAAAAAATCGTTGTTTTTTACAATTTTTGAAGCGATTTCGTTATTATTTTTAAAAAATTTCCCTGGCGGCGCCTGTCGGCACCGCCGACCCTTCCTTTTTCATAATTCAAAATGAAAAGTCTTATTTCAAAGCCCGACAGCTAAAAAATTCAAACAAATCTAGGGTCAACCCTTTGTTATCAAAAAGCACAAAAAAAAATATTGTTTGAAAAGGTTTTTGTTTAGAGGTTTCCGCTGACGGTGGGGGTCAACTCGGCGCCACCGACTCGGCGCCACCAACTCGGCGCCAAATGAACTCGGCGCCACCAACTCGGCGCCAGATCAACTCGGCGCCATGGGTGGAAATGATATTCCCTGATTTATTAAATTAGTCAAAGAACTCAAAAAGGCCTTCATGGATAAGAACCAGGTTCAGGGAATGCATGAAATTTCGTTTTCACCTTTTTTGGTTTTCTTTTTCAACTTCGACCAAAAATTTTTCATTTTCTGGTAAGAACAGCTTCTTTAAAAATGTTTTTTCGGGCAGCGTTTGTTCAGATCTCACTAAAGCTTACCAAAATTGCTAAAAAAAAACTCTCCCAAAATTACAAAAAATATCAAAGTAGTTAAAAAAATTGCTAAACCCATTCGAAAAATGTTCAAAGAAAATATAATTTTCATGCTTCTCTCATGAAGAACTACCCGCAACTAAAAATACTAAATGATTTTTTTATTAATTATAAAATAATTCTGTAGCAAATTTATTTTGTTTTTTGTCTTTTTTAGGGGGTTACCTATTTTTTTACGCTTAGAGTACTTGATGAGAGAAGTGCGAAAGTCACATTTTCTCTGAACAATTTTTGGAAGCCCTTTAAACGGGGAATAGCACCTATTTTGGGCTTTTTCCCAAAAATTTCAAGTAAAAATGCAATAAATTCAAAAATACACAAATTGATCTTTTAAATTCTGAAAGTATAGCCAGCCCTAAGAACGGAAAATTTCGGCGCATCTACGTTTTGTCGACTCAGCCAAAAATGCACGTTTTGTCGACTATACGTTTTGTCGACTCGACGTTTTGTCGACTCAGCCAAAAATGGATTTTTTGTCGACTCAGTCAAAAATCGACGTTTTGTCGATTCCACGTTTTGTCGACTCCACAAAATGTCGACTTAACCAAAAATACATGGTTTCTCGAGTCAGTCAAAAATTATTCACTAAAATTCTTTTCATAATTCAAGTCGCCGAACAAGTAAAACAAATCCGGAACCACTAATGCTAATTATTTTCACACCATACTAATTTTATTACAAAAAAAAATTTCGGGGAAATAAAAAATGAACGATTCGGTAAAATTAAAAATATAGTCTCAATCAATTTGTTTCTGCTCGATCCTCATCTTCATTTTGTACGCCTTGTGCACGCAATCTGGCCATTATCCCTGCTTCTGCAGATTAGCATGAGAGGCTGTTCAGTAGAGGTGTGCCGTGACTGATAAACCCCGTGAACCGTGAATAGACCCCGTGAACCGTGACCGTGACAGAAAAAACCCGTGAATGTTGAACTGGCACTTGGTCCCATTATGGTCTACTAAGCACTCCTCCGTGTCAGCAGAAATTGACAAGACTTCTAAGCCACCATTTACGAATGAGATTAGGAAGAAAACAAAGACGCCAAGTAGTCCAAGCAATGTGGGAGCCAATGCGTAACCTAGCCGTGTCAAACGGTTTGGGCTTACCGTTTCAGTTCGGGAAATAGTATAGGCAGGTCCTCCCCCTGATCCATTCCCCGTCACCCGGTTATCAGTACTCATTCTCCCCGCCACCTCTCTGTGACGAATCATCACTTCACTTTCTTCTTCCGATTCCATCTCCCTTATTATCGGGCCCCGCCTCCATTGGACCTTCGGCTCCGGCCTCTGTTGCCTCCGATTCCTTCGGCAAAAATTGGGACAGCCTCCCCATTGGTAACGGAAGCCCTTTCGGCGTAACAACCACAAGAACCAAAGGACAATAACAAGTGTCGCCCCGATTGCCCCGGTGACCATACCCAAGGCAAATGCGAGAAAAAATGGAGAACAATGAGGGTTAAGTAGCCTTTCCCAACAAAAATAGCACTTAATTAGGGTGCATCCCTTCACGGGGTCACATTGAATTTGTGACGAAATCTTTTCGCCCGAAACTGAGTACGACACATGGCACTCAAAACCACTCGCCAATAAGTCCGGAGGAAGCGGCAGCAGGTAAGGTGAGGCATGACCTCTGCTGCTGCAAATCCCCTCACAGCATACGAGGACATTCTCTGCATTGGGGTTCAAAAACACCCGAATGCCTTGCTCCTCGCAGGAAAGGGCCTGAGTAGCGGAACTCACACCGTTGAACAATGTTAGAAAGGCAAGTAGAGTTGCCACGAGCGGAATTTGCCTCGCCCAATTGAAATGAGGCGGTACGCCCTTTCTTGCCCCAGGCAATGGTTCTGGGAGGGGACGACGGTCGGCCCATCGGAAGAGCATCGGTGCCTTTGCCTTTTCATTCCTCCGTCTTCCTAATCCTGTTCCGCCTGCCCGGTCACTAATGGGAGCGGGGGATGGCGATTGTGCCTCTGACCACCCCGACGTACCCTCAAGGGGAATTAACTGGTTTACCGGTCTTTCCCATTCCTTTCCGCTTCCTAGTAGCACTTTAGCGCTTGCAGGGGGATGTAGGGAGAGGACCCTGCCAAGCGGCCAATGATTCCTAGGGAAGTCCTCTTGAGCAACCAGAACAACGTCCCCTAATTTTAGGGGAATCGGGAGCAAAAACCCTTGGGCCGGCGTGGGTGTCCTGTGTTCTACTCTTAAGCATTAAGAGATATTCCCGACTCCAAATTTCCCAAAAACGGCGGAGGGATTCGTTAGTAACGTACCACAAATGAGCTAGCTTCTCCGATGAGGAGGGCTGGAAGGGTTTATCTGGTTCTTCCGGCTCTACCACGGTGTTATGTGAAAGGGGGAACAGAAAATCCGCGGGGCGTAAGGGCAAAGGGCCATCTACCAAATCGGAAACAAAGGTGATCGGACGGCTATTTAAGATGACCTCAATTTCACGCGTGAGGGTGTGCAAATGAACCCATGTTGGGGTAAGCCTCCCCAAACTTCGGCGGAAAGCCGTTTTTACTAGCCCAACCAGCCTTTCGTAAACACCCCCGGCCCATGGGCTGTGCGGTGGTATTAGCTTCCATTCTATGGGGAAGTCGTAATAGGCCATTAGAATTTGTCTTCCGAGAACCAACTGGGTCCCGTTGTCGGACCAGACCCGTTTTGGGGTACCCCGACGGGCGACAAAGCGCCGGAATGCCGAAAGGAAGTCACAGGCACTTAGTGACGCTACAACTTCCAAATGCATCGCCCTGCAGCTCAAGCAAGTGAGGATCAGCACCCACACCTTTTCAGACCCTTGTTGGGACTTAAACAGGGTGGGGACCAAGTAATCTAACCCCACAAAAGTAAACGGTGGACTTAGGTTTGTGCGGACAGTAGGCAGGGGAGGCATAGTTGGAAGGGCAAATTTGACAGCCCGGTCTTTCCGACAAACAAGGCAATCCCTCAGTACGGTTTTAATCAAACGGCGCACTCGAGGGGACCAAAATTCACACAAAAATTTGGATAGGGTGTAATCTATGCCAGCGTGAGCTAGGGAGGTGTGCGAGGATAAAATGAGAAGCCGAGTAACCCGGGAATCCCTTGGAAGTACTATAGGGTTTTTAAAGTCTTCCGGCTGTTGGGCATGGGCGAGGCGAGTCCGTAGGCGGATTAAGCCGTCTGTCCCCATAAAGGTGTCACTTCCGAGGGCCATACCCTTTTGCCCCCTTTTTATTATCCATCTCTTGGCCACCGTCCTAGCCACCAGAGAGGATGGTTCGGCCCCTTCCATTTGGCCGAGAAAGGGGAACTTAATCCTTAATTTAGCACTTTTCCCCAGTAAATTGAACAAAAAATGCAGAACAAATGTTGTGGTAACTAACAATTTAGACCAGCAACTAAAGTGTCGTGGGTTTAAAAGGGGGAGATCGGAGGGAGGCGCCGCTACGGAGGCAATGATCGCCTGGGTTGGTTCTGTTTCCGTGGCTTCGGCTTCGTCCGGGGGAAGGACGATTTCCCGAAATTCGTTGGGCCACCCACTTTCCGGGTTCTTTAGCCAATCGGGGCCAAAACGCCACAACCGAAGATTACTGAGCTCACTGGGAGAAGCTCCCCGGGTGCCAAGGTCAGCGGGGTTTTCGGAAGACCTCACATACCGGAAAGTAGCCCTTTTTTCTTTCCTTATTTCAATTAGCCGGTTTGCTATGAAAACCGGTTGGGGGGCTTCGCTGGCTAACCCTCTTAAAAAAGTTACAACTTTAAGAACGCAAAAGTCAGAATTTTTGTATATTTTTGTATGTTTTGGTTTATAACTTTCTTATAGGTGGGGAAATTTTTTTAATTTTTAGAGCACTAATAGAGTCCATAAGCAGCCTTCGAAAGATACTAAGTTTAAAAAATTTTGTTGACTAAGAAAAAAAGTTATGGCGCCCGAAAGTTGGCTGGCACCGAATCGCGAGCGCCGAGTTGTAGTGTACCCGTGTGCATTGATGAGAAAAATAGGTACCTATCAGGGATGCAGCCGATTTCCGATTTCCGATGTTTTTGGGACCGGAATTCCGATTTTCCGATTTCCGATATTTTTGGGGAAAAATCGGAAAAAATCGGAATTAATTTTCTCAAAAATAAATAAAAATTTTCGAAAAATGAGAAGTTTTTGGTCAAAAAAAAAAATTTATAAAAAAAATTTAGTAATTTTATAGAAAAAAAATTTCCGATTTCCGATTTCCGATGATTTTTGGACCGGAATTCCGATTTCCGTTTTCCGAAGAATTTTTCGGCATCGGAATTCCGGTTTTCCGATTTCCGATTTTTCAAATCAGAGATCGGCTGCATCCCTGGTACCTATGTCTTTTTTTGATAGAATTTTTGGGTATATAAAGAGATGATTTTAATAGCTCTCTGTCATATCTATAATTAAAAGCTTTTCTTATTATTCATCCCAACAACAACAGCAGCAGCGGGCATTCAACAACCAGTCATTCGGTACAAAGTGCATTCATTCATCAAGCTGGGCAACGTACGGTCACGAGAAGAACAGGAAGGCGACGACGAGGCGCAATCATCAGAAGTAGAGGAGGAGGTAGCACAGGAAGACGACGAGCAGGACACACGACCATCCGAAGCAGAAGTCGCCGCCGACGACGGCGAGGCGACACGACCAGCAGAAGTCGCAGACGACGACGACGACGACGGGGCGACACAACTGTCAGAAGAAGAAGTAGCACAGGAGGACGACAACGAGGCGACACGACCAGCAGAAGTCGCAGACGACAACGACGACGACGGGGCGACACAACCGTCAGAAGAAGAAGTAGCACGGGAGGACGACAACGAGGCAACACAACCATCAGACGCAGAAACAACAAAGGAAGACGACCACACACAAGAACAGCAACGCATGGACGAAATGTGAGAAAAATGGCGCTAGTTTTTTGAAAATGATTTTGTTTTTTCAGCAATGTGAACGACCAAATTTGGCTGGATGCAATGGCGTGGCTTGATCGTGTAGAAGTCGGCATGAAGTTCGCACTGGTCAACACCCGGTTCGACACAATGGTGGACGTTCAGCTGCGGCAGAGGCAGTGGCGTTTTGGAGAAGTTCACATCTGCCAGAAGGAGAAGAAAGGGACCGGCGCAGAGATAATGACATCGGATGACGGCTCCAGCTTCATTACATTGCCATTGGCCAAAACGCCTCTTCCGGACAGCATCGTCGGCTTCAGAAACTTCTCCATTTGGTGGCCCATTCTTACAACTTGGATTCTTAAACAAATTCCTCACCCCTTTTGCAGGTACATCGACAAAGAAGTGGTCATTTTTTTGAACAACATTAGACGCCTCTTCTCTTCGAACATTTCGGTGCACTTCGCTATTCCGATGACGGAATATCGCAGTTGGCAAGCCATGGCACAATACATTTGGCCTCTGCTCAAGGATGGCATCTGCACTCTGATGAACTTGAAGAAGTGGAAACTGGCTCTGTTGCATAAACATGTGTCGCCGACGGTGCTGTTCGACTGTGTCAACCTTAACAAAATATACACCCCAATTATGCCGGAATGTCCAACTGGCGACAATAGTAACAACACTGCTGGCCATGAGCTGTACGCCTGGATGCACTCGCCACGCCGCAATGGTCGTCCAATTGTGTTGAAATTGCTCAAGTGCAGGGACGAATGGAACGACCTTACAGTCAGCTTGAGAAAGGTGTCATGTTTTTCATTGGGATCACCAAAATCTATGAACTGTGATCATTTCTCAATTTTCAGGCATTCGATGAGGCTTCGTTTGCTGTCAAATACATGATCTTATTGGATGTGCCCTTCTACTGCAATCCAACTGGCTTTGTTGGAAACCGTAGGACAAAGGAAATCCTGTCGGCGTCAGCTCGTTCGTTCATAATGGAAGACGAAAGTGTGCAAACGAAACTCAGGGTGGTGCGCTCACCATTGGAATTGGAGAATGATCAAGTGTGGTCTTGGTTAAGCATTGCGAATGCACGTCCTGAGAATACAGTCAATATTAGCTTCAGCGATGACGAAATTGGGTATGTGAGGAAGGGCGAGCTCCTCTATTCATTGGCTATGCAATTTTTAATGTTTTTCTTTGCTTCCAGGCCGTTTCTTCCTATTGCGTCTGTGTCAAAGTGCAATTCAGCGTGAGCAGTCAAATTGAAGATGAAGCGAACACAGCATATTACAAACTGAAGATGAAGCGAAAAACCTAATCATCATTTCGATGCCATTGAATATTTCATTGTTGTTTCCCCACAAATGACCGTTAATTTGTCGTCGCTTAATGATGTATGAATTGTTGTATGTATATAATATTTGTGTTCATCATCTTACTACACGAGTATAAAGAGCCAAGAATGTCGAATGCGCAAACTAAGAAAATTGATGTAGCTTGTACCATTCTTTTTGAAAAGATTTCATATTTAGCCAATTTCCTGCGGTCAACGACCCGGAAAAGAACTAAAACCCAAAATTTTGGGAATCCATCATTCCCATAAGGCTTGACTTTTTGAGGATGCTCCACTTAAGGAATAATTTCCGGTTTGACAGAACTGGAGAATGTGTTAGTGAATAATCAACAAATTGCAATCTCATGCATCGATCAAATAATTTTATTCAACCATAAATATGCAATCAATCAAAAGACTAAATTGTGGGATGATTTAGTCATCTGCGTAATCATTTAAACAGCCGAATTTGTTGTTGCCGGAATAAGTCTTAAAAGGGATGCAAAAATAAAATACACAGCAAAAATCCTCAAAATGAATCGACAAGGTTCTTACTTAACCCCTTAATTTCTTGGTTTAAAAACGGCGAAAGTCTCATTTGGGTCGGTCAAAAAGGGAAAATTTTTTATTCAAAAAAACGAAAAAAACAGTAAAAGGTGTCCGGGCGGTGCCGATAGGCGCCGCCGGGGAAAATTTTGTAAATTTCGGTGTCATTTATTAACAGATTTTGTCTCAAAAATTTTTATTTTGAAGTTTTTGCCAGTTTTTCCGATTTTCTACTCATTTTTCTAAAAAACCCACAAAATGAGGCTAAATCCTCACATCTGCACGGTGGGGGTCAACTCGGCGCCAACCAACTCGGCGCCGCGCGTTATAATGCGCTATACCTTTTTTCTAAATTAGTCTAATTTTATAATTAAGGTATCTTTTTAATAGCTTTATGTTTTATCTATTAATCTGCAAAATTTCTAAAAAATTGATTAAGTTACAAAAAAGTTATGATCTTTTAAGTGCCAAAATCCAAGTTTTTCGTACTTTTTCGCTCATAACTTTTTATTACTTTGACCAAATTTTTTGAAATTTTGCAAGCTCATAGTACTTACAAATAGCTATCGAATGATATTAAAAATATTTATTAAGGTTTCTTCTGGAAAAAGTTAAATCGCATTATAACGCGCGGCGCCGAGTTGGTTGGCGCCGAGTTGACCCGGTCCGCATCTGCAAGCCCTGATATAAATTATAATTAAAAATATTTTTGATATGTATGTACATGATATTCATGTTAATTGGATGCATTCTGGAGCAGGCCCCAACCAGGGTGGCGATCTCGAAAGTCCAAAATGGTGGCAAATGCCACCAAGAGGTGGTAAAATCGTCACCCTGGCCCCAACGCATAGGAGAGCGAAAATTTTGATCAGATCAGATCCCCATGAAGGAGTGATCTGACTGAGTCGGTGTAGCTATATTTTCGATCATTTGCAACTATTTTATAACAATTTTTGATTCTGATTTAAAAATTTAAACACAATTTGTCAACAATTTCGATTCAATAATGATTAGAGACCGGAAAAAAGGCACCAAAAATCGCCAAAAAGGCGCCTAAAAAAGGCATAAAAAGTTGCAAAAAAGGCATGAAAAAAAAAAGAAAATTTTTTTATAAAAACTTTTCCATTCTCAGGGCTGTACTTTTTCAAAATTTGAAAGGTCAATTTTTAGGGGTCAATTTTTTCATTTTTTACTATTTTTCTTAGGGAATTTCCCAAAAATTATGAAAAAAAACCCAAAAATGCCAAAAAAAGGCACCAAAATGGCAAAATGCCAAAATAAGGCATTTAAGGCACGAAAATCCCGAACCACAAAATCCGGTCCCTAATAATGATTCCGAGGGTGATTAAATGAGCCGAATCCCATGGTCCAAGGCTAACCAGTGATGCTTTTTTACCCCGTTTTCGTGGCATTTGCCCCTATTTTGAGGGTCTTGCCCCTATTTCGCCCCTATTTTTATCATTGTCCCTATTTTTGGATTTTTGAATATTAGTTCAATTTCTTATAGAAAATGCCCAATGTTAATAAATATTCTTAATTTTTTTACTATTTTCTAAGTAAAAAACTTTTCAAAAAAACTAGGGGGGTAAGTTTTTAAAAAATTTTTTGGGTACGATGTTTTTATTTTTGGGTTGGCGCCGAAACGTGAGCGCAGAAATGACCCTGGCGCCGAAACGTTGTTGGCCCCCCTTTTGCCGCTATTTTGAAAAATCTTTACCCTTTTTTGCCTCTATTTCCGACCTCGGTGCCCCTATTTTGGACATCGTTATAGCATCTCTGAGGCTAACTCGGGGCGGGTCTGTGAGTACAGACATAGTACTATCGTCATTTCATAAATTTCTTAAAAATGGCCCTGGTGGAAAAAATAGAATAAGAGTCTCGAAAAACACCCTGAGCCTAGACAGAGACTCAACATTTCGGGCCACGTTTTGGGCCCGGTAATATTTCGGGCCTAAGCCTAAGAAAATTAAGAAATTTTCCAAAATGGGGTAAAAAAAATTTCCCAAAAACTATGGTTTTCTTAGTGTATAAGTTAACCGTCTATTATGTTCTGCCTTAGGGGTTCCTCTAAACATCATTACTCTAAAAATGACCCATCTCTTTTTCCCTGTTAATTATGCACAGGTTTCAATTGTTTCAAATGCCTTTAATGACTGTCTGTCTGACTGACTGATTGTCCCGTCGTGTTTGTGCCGTTCTCGTCTCAGTCAATTTCCCTGCGCACATAGTGCCGTCTGGGTTCTCTGCCCTCAAAAGGCCTGAGGCAAAATGCCAGTCGATAATGCCCTAAGGGCATTTTCAGTGGGGCGGTGTTTGTGTGTGTGTCATTCTCTTCTTTCTGTCCTTGGCATTATATTCATTTTGTTCCAATTTTGAAACAACCACAAAGTCGTCGTGTGGATGGCCAAATATCAAAAAGGTGGGCTCTTATTTGTGTAAGAAAAGGTTCTTTTTCGGCAAATTTTCCAAATCCCGACAAAACATCAAAAAATTAGTGTTTTTGTCCATTTCGCCCGCCCAGAAGATGGACTTTTTGATAATCCTATTCATCCAAAGTAAAGTGACAAAAATTCACCCAAATTTTCAATGGCAATGTTGTCTATTTACCCCAAAATTCAAAAATATTTATTTAAATATTTTATTTATCTTCATATATTTTTTTCCTGATATTGACGTTAGCAAACAAACTATGTTTTTCTTGCATAATTAACTCATAAAACAAGGCTGTGGGAAATTTCATTAAGTTAAAATTAGAAAAAATGTGGTAAAAAAGTGATCATTATTTCTCGCCTACTTTTTTAAAAAAAATTATTTTAATTTTACGATTCGTCAAGTTTCGTAATTTTTTTTTTTTGCATTTCCCCATCAATTAATTAGAGACCTCAATTACAAAGGCATTTGCGCCGCCAATTTGGAGACAACGGACCACGACAATAATGAGGAGGACGGTGGTGTCGAAAGTCTGCAAAATTTTGACACTGTTGGCAAAGGCGGTGCCAAAGAGGAGGATGGGTTGGAAATCATTCACACCATTTTCCCCCTCGGGGGACGACCTTTGTCAGCGCTTCATCCTCAGCTGGTGCCCCAATACTTTGAGGAGCCCTTAGAATTGTAATGTTTGGCACCAACTTTTTCACCCATTTTTTACATATCCAAAAATGCCAAAATATCCGTGTCTGTGCAAACAATGAAGCCGAAATTAACACAAAAACAATACCCTGGACTTCCTGAAGTAAAATAAAGGAAAATTCGGAATTTTGCCCATTTCTGGTCAGAACCCGGATTCATGAAATTCATTTTTGTGATTTGTGTGTTTTTCGGCAATTTAGGGTTTCGGTTTCGTCAAAATTTTTCTTTTTTTTTTGGGTTCGATTTCAATTTTGTTTTTGTGCCCGAAAAAAAAAGATTTTTTCTTGGTTTTCGTGCAACCATCGGAACTCGACTTTTTTGGTTTAGCCAAAAAAAAGTGTTCAAGCTCATGCGCTAAAGGGGTTCGTTGCTTGCGTGATCACTTTTAAAGCTGCACAAAGAGACAGAAAGAATCACATACAAATAAAAAAGAAGTCATTTTGCCAAAAGATTCGACGAGTTCGGTTTTCGGCATGCAGACGAATCGGCGGATGCGCCGCAGGCGACGGACCCAACGCTGGAAAAGCCGCCACTGGAAAGCTCATCGCACAGGTAAAGTCAGTCAGGGATGTTTCGCGTCACACGGATAAAGTCTGAACCCGGCGTCCCGAAACCCGACCCAACTTTTTGGCCGTCTCGACCCGAAACCGGCCCGACATTCCTTCCTCTGGAACATACCTGGTGGAGTAAGTGGTAAAAATAATTCATTTGAGTTACCATACCCAAATGCGTTCGTCAGAATCGGTCTTAAATGCATATAAACCAGGGATGGCGACGATTTCTAATTTCTGATGTTTTTTGGCAAAAAAATGGGAATGTACTTTTTCAAAATTGGACTCAAAAATAAAACATTTTTTTAAAAATTTCCCTTTCTTTTGGGACCGGAATTCCGAGAAAAATTTTGCCGTCGGAATTCCGATTTCTGATTTTCTGAAAATTTTTGGCCATCAGAATCTGGTTTTCCGATTTTTCAAATCAGAGATAGTCGCCATACCTGATATTAAACGTAGAGGAAATGCAAATTAAGGGCGCGTTTTTTACGCAAAAAATAGTGTCAAATGTCCCCAAAAAAATAGAATTGCCCCCCCCCCCCCTTTATAGGTGATATCACTTCCTGATCAGTGAGTGATCACTTGGAAAGTTAATCCAGGTTCTTAGACGAAAACTGAAAACATATGAAGTCAAAAGGAAGCGGAGCATGGGAGTAATGGAAAATTATGGGAAACCCAAAAAGATAACTATTCAATGGCTCAGTTGGTTAGAACATTCATAAGTTGCCAAGGGGCTGTGGGTTCGGATCCCATCGATTATTTTGGCATTCATTTTTGGCACAAAATGAAATCAGAATGCGATGGTTGGCACTGATTGAAAGTGCGCATGCCCAAGTGGAGGATGAGCTGTGCTGGGCCAAGGTGGACATGCAACGACTACGGCACACGCCCAAATTCCTTCCGATGGTCAACGACGGCGGCATTCCGCACTCGTTGAGGCCATTCCTATGGCCACGGCTCTGCAGTGCCACGGATAAGCGCAAAAAAAGTTACCATTTTTTGGTGGCATTTCGCCCGTTGAATTCGAAATTAATCCCAAATTTCCGGCATTCCTTTAGACCAGGCAGGGCTCCCATTTTTTGTTTCTTATTTCTTACTCTAAAGTAAACAAATAAGAAAATATTGTTTTTCAAAAACATTTTAAAGCGATTTCTTTAATGTTTTAATTCGTTTGGGAATTGGTCTTTATTTACTCTTTTGCCAATGCCGTCTATTTGCAATGAATTTGGCACACACTTTTCAGCTCCATGTAATTACGCAAAAATTGTGCGGAAGAGCGGCAAGGAATGTGTGCCGGGCATCAATGTTCAAATTGAAAAGTGAGTTAGACCACCCGTAAGTAGTGCTGTTGGAGAGTCTCGGTCTCGACTCGAGAAAAGTCTCGGGTATTTCTGGTCTCGGTCTCGAGTTCTTAGTCTTGAAAACCGGGACTTTTACCCCCTAAAGATTAGCTTTTCGTTAGCTACCAAAGATTATATTTGTATTGGAATTTTAATTTAAATATTAAAAGACATTCTGCCACTTTTAGTAAAGTTGGTTAAATTTGATTTATTTTTTGTGCAAAACCTCTTTTCTTAAATCACATCCATTTTCAAAAATTTACTCCCGGCGGCGCCTATCGGCACCGCCGGATGCCGACCCCTCACAAAGTTTGAATTTTTGGGTTTTGTAAAGGATTAAAAAAAATTATCATTGAACGCGAATAAATATTATGTTTTATTTTAATTAATGAAAATTACAATTAACTACAGGGATGCCAGATGAAAATTTTTAAAAGTCATTGTAATGGCTGTTCAAAATGGCTGAGGGAGCCAAAGAGCTGTGGGAGCAATTAGCAAGAGGGGCCAAAGATAAAGGAAGATGGCCCCTTAACAACAGTCAACCCTCCAGCGGTGGTTGTGGTCTATCGGTTAAGACAACGGATCCACGTTAGGGGCCCCGAGCGGCGGTTCAAATCCGGCCTTCCACCCCAATTTTTCGCCTGAATAATATGGTCCAGCTGGACGGATACCCCAGGTCGTTTGGTCTTCACACCACTCGACACTCCAGCAGAGACAACAGCTGGCACTGGGGCAAAAGAACTTGAGGCGCGCTGATCCTTGCATAGCAGGAACGGCCCAACGCCAATCTCACGAGCGAGGGCGCTCGAATATGAGAGGAGGGGAATGTAATGGCTGTTCAAAATGGCTGAGGGAGCCAAAGAGCTGTGGGAGCAATTAGCAAGAGGGGCCAAAGATAAAGGAAGATGGCCCCTTAACAACAGTCAACCCTCCAGCGGTGGTTGTGGTCTATCGGTTAAGACAACGGATCCACGTTAGGGGCCCCGAGCGGCGGTTCAAATCCGGCCTTCCACCCCAATTTTTCGCCTGAATAATAGTCATTTTAAAAAGAATTGTTATTCTAAGACCAAGTCGATAGGCGGGCGCCACGGGGAAAATTTTGAAAATTTGTGTGTGATTTTCTAATCGATTTTGGCCTAAAAATAGCCATTTTAATTGTTTTTTTTTTCAAAAAATCGCGAAAAAATCAAATTAAAACCCATCTTTGACCCCTTCAAAAGCCCCAAAATTATGTAAAAAAAGACCGGCACACTTGAAATATATGATTTTTATTAATTTTTTAAATTTTTTAAGTGCATAAAAAAAATCTCAAGTCTCGACTCTAGAAAAGTCTCGAGTTTTTTCTAGTCACGGTATCGGTCTCGAGCAACACTACTGAGCATATCGACCTTTCCTTTCGATAACCCGAATTTTGGTGGCTCAGTGTAAGAGGAGCGTGCGACAATTTGCCTATTAAGCTAAAATCAAAAATTTATCCACTATATGTGGGCAAAACGTCGCGTAGTCGTTAGGTCGTTTTCCCACAATTTAGACAAATTTTTCGTTTTTAGCTTGGTAGGCAAACTGTCAACTCACAGTATGATGGAGTTATTAGGGTTGTCGGTTTGAAGTGGAAAAACCCAAGAAAATTCGGTTTCGTTAGCCGAAATGTTCGGTTTCGGTTCAGTTAACCAAAACGGCCGGTTTTGTTCGGCCGCTTCGGTTTCAAAGAATTTCCAGAAACCGAAACAACTCCAGTTAAGAGCTTAATTCGCTGTCATGCTAAATAATCTCGAACATAGCTAATTTCGGGATACGGGGTTTGAAAACTTACCAAGCCTGGTAACTTTAAGGGACCTTCTGCGTACCCTGCCCACCCATTTGTGCTTCGGCCGTCCCCATTCGTTGGGCATTGCGCCCCTTCGGCGCGTGCTCCGTGCCTTGGCATTTCTGTTCCCCGAAATTGGCTATTGCCAAGGCATGGCATTTGTGGTCGCCTCGTTGCTGTTGGTGTGCTGCGAGGAGAACACATTTTGGGCAAGTTTTGCTTCCAAATGCATTTGCATTTGCTTTTTAACGATGCCAAAGAATTTGTTGAGACAAGAAAAACTCGGATTCCAAGTCTCATAGGTTTCTTTTTCTTGAGACGAGACTCAGATTGATTCAAGGAATACGTATCTTGGTACCAATTCTCGGTCTCAAACAGGGTCACGGAATAGTGCCTTATGACCAGGGCGCGCAGATGAAAATTTTGAAAATCATCATTTGGCTGGCAAAAAAGCATCATTTGGGGTGGAAAAGCATCATTTCGGAAAATTTTATTCCAAAAGCAAAAAAAAAAAAACGGTAAAAATGACCAATGTTTTTTTTTTCGTTCTCCATAATATTTTAGCATTTATTCTGAACCTTTTCAGCTGTTTTTAATTCTTAAAAAATTCAAAGGGTCGGGCCCGGCGGCGCCTGGAAATTTTGAAAAATTGGGGGTATTTTGGTAACAAATTTTGCGCCAAAAAAAAAGCCAAATTTTTTGGTGTTTTTGTTTTGATTTGCTAAAGGATTTGGGCCTAAAAATGGCCGTTTTTGAGGATTTTTACTAGAGACCGGACAGGGCCGGGCCCGGCACAGGGTTTTGCAGGGCCCGGCGACCCGGCCCTGCGTTTTTTTGGAAAAACAGGGTTGACAGGGTTTTAAGCGGCCGGGCCCGGAACCCGGTCGTTTTTGAAAAAGGCCAACCCGGCCCGGCCCTGCGGAATTTGACCGGGTTTTACAGGGTTATGATCTTGGCAAGAATTGAAATTTCATAGCAAAAATGCAATAAAACTGAAAAATACACCCCTAAAAATCGACTTTTTGATTTAATTGAAGAAAAATTTTGTTGATACAAAAAATTTTCTTGACAACATAATGAAAATTCCAAAACATTTTAACAATTTATTTCAATCTCGGCATTTTTCGTCCAGTTTTTAGCAACTATTTTGTTAACTATTTCGCGATTTAGCACCTAAAAAACCGAGACCTACTTATTATATAATAAGGATGTTGTAGTAAACAGACATTTTATAAAATGAACCTTATTTGGGAAAGGTAAAGTAACAACAAAAAGAAATTGTTATTGTAATTTTGGAACATCCGTGATGTCTTTGATTATCGTCGTTCAAAAATTTCACCCCAAAGGGGTGAAATGCTTATTTTTTCAAACAAAGCTATTCCCCAGGTCAATTATAATTATTCCGGTCTCTAATTTTTACCAAAAAACCCCGAAAATCACCAAATTTCCAAAAAAAAAAAAACTACAAAAATCATCATATCATCATCAAAAAAAAAAAAAAAAAATCATCATTGACCCAGTCAAAAGCCACAAAATGATGATAAATTATCACATTTTTGAGCCCTGGTTTTATTTAAAAAAATTCTGTGTGCCAAAAATTGTGGCATTATGCCATTGCAGATGATGTGCTCACTGATCGAAGACATTTTGCCCGCCTCATTCTATTCACCATCGTTGCTCGGAGTTCGTGCAGATGAGCGCGTTCTGCGCCATCTGATCCAGGCAATAAATGACACGGGACAGATGTCCGGGATTAGAAGTGGGATTAATACAAAAAGAATAGAGAGAGCTCTTATCAGGCACGGCATTGTGTTCTATCGGGCCGGATCGGTTCGGGATAAGATCCGGGAGTAAGACTAGGGTTGTAACCGGTGGCACTGTTCGGCACGGTATCGGTATATCGCAGATTTTTGGGTATTTACCTATTTACTAGGGTAGCACGGTACCTGTACTTTTGGAAAAAAGCGGTACCTGTACTTTTCAGGTTGAAAACCCGGTACTATTTGGCTGGGAAAACCCGCTACTAGTACCGATACCGGTCAAAACCGGTACTAGGTACTCATTTGTACGTTTTTTCAGTACCAGTACCGGTACCGCGCTACCCTAGTATTTACCGTTCGGTATACCGTACGAAATATTTTGGAGATTTCGATAAACATACGGTAGTATCGGTATTATACCGTAATACCGATCGGTATACCGTACAAATATTTTGGAGATTTCGGTAACTTTCGCTACCGCTATTACACCGTACTGAAATATTTTGGAGATTTCGATACTACCGTAAATCGCATTTATCGTACACTATTCAGGATTAGACCACAATTGTCGTACCAATCTTGTCTTTATTGTTAAAGGTGCACATGCCGGAACTGACGGAGCTGTTGGGTGAACTCAACTTGGACACTGCCACAATTTTCATCAATTGGTCTGATCTTTTTTAATCATTGAAAAAGCTGTTCAGTGATCAATGGGAAATGGTCACAAAATATTCTATTCTGAATTCTGATCACTAAACATAGAGAGAATTTTTCGAACTCGGATCCAGAATTCCAAAATCGGCCAGGGATTGCTCGGGACCCTGGGAAACCCAGTGTGATTCCGCTCTCTCTTATCATCTCTACACAAAAATATTGATTGATCAAATTGAAGAAATGAATTGCACTGATCAGACGATGAAACTTTTTTGGTTAGTTAAAAATGATTTAAAATGAGAACTAACCTAATTTAACATCTCTCCTGCTGATCAACTCCCATGCTTTAGAGCTGTCCTTATCGCTTATTATTTTCGGAGAGTCCAAACTTGAGATTTCGGTAAAATTAAAAAAACTGTCAAAAAAGCTTGTTTTAAAAAAAAAATTAAAACTCTTTTGATAGAAAATTTTTAAAAAACTTCAAGAGATACTGAAAAAGTAAAATTTTCAGTATTTTTTTTGAAAAAAATACGTCTTTTTGAGTTTTTTTTTCGGCGACGTTTTGGACGCAACGTTTTGTCCCTGCCCCGTTGTAAACAACCTGGACACTAAGAAAACTTTGATACTGAATTTTCGAAAAACCTTAGAGCCTGTTTTTCCAGGCCCCTAATTTCGAAAATTTACCCAAAAACTTTCGATTTTTTGTTTCAAGGCTGATCACTTTGCTTGCCTCTGCACTCTCTGCCCGTCTTCTGTTTCGTGTGTGGGACCATTTGTTCATCTTCGGCTCCACCACCGTGTTCCGTGCCATTTTGGCCCTTTTGAAGCTTGCCGATGGCACTTTAGTGCCGTCCTCAAATACCGCCAATTTGTTGAACCAAATTTTGCGCATTCCCTCCACCATTGGACGGCCCGAGCATCTGCTGGAGATGGCACAATCCTTTGAATATTCGGTCACCGATCACCTGATCGCTGAGCTCAGGAAAAAATACCAGGTCCGGCAATAGGTGGTCACTGCCCGTTACCCGGATCCCGAACACCGACCTTTTCTCTGTTCCGAAACCCGACGTCCATTTTTCTCGGTCGACCCGTCACCGAACCCGTTTTTCTCTCTCCCAGACACGAACAACTTTATTTCTTGTCCCGAAACCCGGTTCCCGACCCGAAATTTTGTGGGCCGACAAAACCGACATCCGACCCTATATTCATTTAAATTCATCACCTATACCGTGAAATCCCCCATTATTTGGGTCCTTAAAAACTCGTGACGATAGCCTCAGGAGGCTTTGTTCTGAAAGTAATCCTCATTATTCGAAAGTAACACAATAAACCATTATTACGGAGTTCTTTTGTACAAAATTGAACGTAAGACGGGCGCCAAAAAAAATACCGTATTCACTCATTGCGTACAGTGGTGATTCCAACTCTCCCATTCTGTTCAGGGCATTATGATGGCCGAAATTGGACTGATCAGCAATAAAAACAATGTCCGATCGGTGGGCGCCGGAGGCGCAAATGGAAGGGAGGAAAATTTGCCAAAACAAACGACGATGAAGCGCAAATTGCACAGATCCAAAAGTGTGGTGCGACGCATTTTCGACAAAAAAGAGCGGAAGCAAAGTGCGGAAGACGACCTGCGGACAAAGAACATTCGCCAGACAGAATTGGTGTTGGACCTGCGCAATGCCATCTTACAAAGTGCGCGGCCAATGGCATTTTTTGGGGGAATGCCGTAACATTGAGGCAGAGTGGGGGGGGGGCGACAAAAAGGGCTTTTTGTAAAATGCGCTCCCTATGGCATGCGGCGACAAAAAAAAAGGCATTTTACAAAAGCCGATGCCGACGGGGTTTTTGGGACAATGCCATGGTGTTTGGTGGGGGCCAAGCCCGTAGCCAGAAAAAAATTTCGGAGGGGGGAATAGCCATTTCGGCCCGCCATTTCAGCCCCAGAAATTAAAGTCAACGTTTAAGCGCCGTGCTGAAACACAGAAATTTAAGTCTATATTCGTGTTAAATTTGTTGATTTTTAGAATACATAGCTGTTTTTAAAAAGAAAATTGCCTAATGTAGAACGTAAAAGGTTACGCGCCCGGTGGGACTCGAACCCACGCCCTTCCTTTCCGTGGAATTCTAAAAATGGCATTCTTCCTCATAATTTCAATCGCCCAATACCCCACACAGTTTGTGCCCATTTTGCGGAGTGCCAAGAGGCATGGCATCGTGGCCTCCCGCCGGTGAACACACAAGCGGACTATTCCGCCGGCTTTGACTTGCACAAGGAGCGCGAGCAGTTTCTCCGTGCTCGGCACGAAGGACAGAGGCGGGGACGAGCACTGATCAACTTTGATCAACGGGACGACGACGATTTGGGATTTAAGAAAAACGATCTGATCACCATTGTGTCGGAGAAAGACGAGCACTGTTGGATGGGCGAGCTGGACGGAAAGTGAGCAAGCGTTTAGGGAGGTAGAGAAATACTGTAGTGCAGGGAATGATCATTTGCCAACTACTGTGATTCGGCCGAGAAAATTTGGATTGAATCTATTAAAATTAATCAATCGATTAGCGATTGGGGAGGTAGAGAAGTACTGTAGTGCAGGGATGGATCACTTACCAACTACTGTAATTCGACCGAGAAATTGCACTTAAACCGTTCAAAATGAATGAATCGTTTAGCGATTGGGGAGGTAGAGAAGTACTGTAGTGCAGGGATGGATACTTAACAACTACTGTAATTCGACTGAGAAAATTGCACTTAAATCGATCAAAATGAATGAATCGATTAGCGATTGGGGAGGTAGAGAAGTACTGTAGTGCAGGGATGGATACTTAACAACTACTGTAATTCGACTGAGAAAATTGCACTTAAATCGATCAAAATGAAGAGATGAATTGATTTAATGTCATTTAATACAGTCAAAAAGTAATCCAGGATACTAATCAAAGATGTTAGTCGATAAAAATTAATTGTACCAGAACGATGGGAGTGATCAGTCAGACAGAAGCCGTAATTCATTTCTATTTCGGAATTATCGCTTTCCAATATTGGCTAAATATTCAAATGGAAATTAAGTTTGGTCAGTAAGGCATTTTCGTGCGCTAATTTTAGTTTGATCAGTATGGCATTTTCGATAGTTTAGTAATAGTAGACCAGCAGCATGGCATTTATTTCTTGATTGATTTGGATCACATATATTAGGTTAAGTTCGGCACATTTGGTTCCGTCTCCTGTAATTTATTGCATTTGATTGCTAATTGATCAGCTAATTGGTATAGTCAGCAACCAATCAATAAATAATCAATAAAGCCAATTTATGATCATGAATTTTTAGGCGAGGATGGTTTCCGGCAAAGTTTGTCAAGGTGGGTGATTAACACCCATTATTGCATTATTATCCTTGCAATTCTAAGCTGATTGACGAGCGTGGCAAGGACTATTGCGCCCGCGGGGACGAAGTAAGTGTCAATTGGACGCGGGAAACTCAGTCTCACAACGGACCACCCAGAATTTCAACCACACCACAGATGGTGTGTGCTCGTGTTGCTGAACTTGTCCGTGGCCCATTGGCATTTGCGTTTCACCAAATCCTTTGCCATGGGTGAGAAAAGTGAAGGGTTGGTTATTAGTGCGCATGTAACCCGTAAACCCCGACGGGCATTTCCCGTCCTGAAACCCAATCCGGGTTTGGTTGGCCGATCCGAACCCCCGACATTTTGTCAACTTGTGACAACCCTGGTAGCGTTACCTTTGCATTTTTCTTTTAAAATTTAGCCTTCGTTCTTCGTTCAAGTCCAGCCTTTGGTCATCATCCGCTTCGTCGTCTTCTTCCTCGCATCCCTGGACATTTATTGGTACGTCTTCAATTGATCACTTTAAAGGAAATGATCGGATTCATTGTTGAAATTCCTCTCGATCACTTTCTGAGGCCATGGCCAAAAATTTCTTCACGATTATTATTTTTTTTAATTTTCGGGATTTGTGTCTTTTTTTTGTCGGAATCCCTTCAAATCACTTAATGGGCTGGGCGCGGGCGGGAGGGCGCTGTGGGGCTATAATCGGGCTTTTGTAAAAAGAGAGCACTCTTTCCTGACAGATCATAACGACAAACTTTCTATGCCCCTCACTCTGAATTTAGATGCTCTAGCTCGTGCCATTGTCCCATCCGCCACCTCCGATGTTGGCACTTTTCACGCAAGAACGGCCGACGGCAGGGGCATCGGCGGCAGTGCCGTCGGCGGTGCCGGCCGATGCAGCAATGGCGGTGCCAACTCGAAGCTGACGCTATGCCACACTTTTGGCTTGGACCAGGAAGGACAGCGTGTGTTGGGCCCCGAAGAATTGCTCCATGTTGCTGTTCGTTCAATCCATCGTTCGCACGCAGCTGCAAATGCGCCGGCGGATGCCAAATTGCGCTCATTAGTCGCATTCGGCTTAAATGAGCAGGTGGCATAATTTTGGGCATTGAACAGTGCCTTATGACTGTTTTTTTGGGAATCATGGTCACTTGGAGATCCCCACTAGAATTTCCGAAATCAAAAAATATTTACTTTAAAAATAGAAAAAATTAAATTTTTTGAAAATTTTCAGTTTTGATTTTGGTTTTGTTGTGTTTGGGCTGTAGACCATTTGGCCAAATGATCTACAGCCCAGACACAACAGGTTTATAACTTTTCTATAGATCAGTAATTTTTTTTTTTGATTTTTAAAAAACTAATAAGCTCTTAATGATATGCTCTTAACGGTCTATGTCAATTGGGCGCTCGCGATTCGGCGCCAGCCAACTTTCGGGCGCCATAACTTTTTTCCTAGGCAACCAAATTTTTTAAACTTAGTGTCTTTCGAAGGCAGCTTATGAACTTTATTAGTGCTCTAAAAATTAAAAAAAAATTACCCACCTATAAGAAAGTTATGAATAAAAATGTACAAAATTTCTGACTTTTTGCGTTCTTAAAGTTGTAACTTTGTTAAGAGTTGGTCAATCGCTTAGCAATAGCTTATTAATACCTTCTAAACACTCAAAGCTTTCGAATTATACCGAATCTGAGAAATGTGGTTAACAAATAAAAAAGTTACAAAGTTGATTAAATAGAAAAAAATTGATTTCTGATTTCTATTGATGGAGTTGATTTTTCACGTTTTTACATTATATAAACACTCAAGTCTCTCCATGGGATAATTCTGGGAGTTGAAAGGCCTGATAATTCCCGATTGTTTTGACCGAGTCAGGAAAGTGTTTCAGTGCCTTCACTTATGGTTCCATATTTTCTGCCACCATCCTGGTCAAGACGTACTTCGACAACGGCATTTCCGCTCGTGGTCATTCATTCGTTCGCCCGTCTCTCAGCAGATAAGTGTTTAGACCCCTAAAGACGCTAGCCATTTTTTGATGGCACCCCCGAACCCGAAGCAATTTTATCCTTTTTTGATGAAATGCCTAAATTCGGGACAATTTTTTTAAGCCATTTTCGGCGACACTCCCAACCCCGGAGCAACTTTGCCTCTTTTTTTGCTCGATCCTCGACCATACTAAACTCGGATAGATAGGCAGAGCCATTAATGGGTGCATTTTCGACTCCGAACATTTCCGGGCCCTACCAAATGCATTATTTGCCAGTCCCTTATGTTTATTGCTCCTCCCTCCATTTTTCACATTTGTTGCGAGCTCAAACTGCTCGCCCAGCTGGCGTTCAACATGGACATCGACTCGGAGCTGGTCAGTGCCGACGAATTGGCCAGAAGCGAAGATGGCATGGCCAAACTGTGCGTGGACGAAGCGATGGCAGGAACAAAACGTGGACAAACGCAAATGAACGGCGGTGGGACAACGACGACGACGACCAAAAACATGTTGAGGGACGGAGTGCAGGACATGTTGATCAAGCATCATTTATTCAGCTGGGATTTGTAGTTAAACGTCGGGTGGGGGGTGGGGCAATGACCGTGCCAAAAATTCATTTCGACAATTTTTCAAGTGGAATAATAACGGACAAACTTATTGAATATATTATTAAAATTCGGAAAGTTGCGAAAAACAATTTAAGAGAAAATCAACTGTTTTTTTAAAATTTATGGTTGCTTTTCTAAATTGAAGGTTTTCGAAAATACCAAAAATGGGATTGATTAGTCAAGAATTATGATCCATGGAATAAACTAAAGTTCATAGACAGCTTTTTTAATTTTGATTACACTGAACCAATTTGTACTACAAAAAAAAGACCATTTTTTCTTCATGAACAGTATTTTTATCGGGATAAAAGTTGACCAATAACAAAACAACAAAATCGGCTCCATTTCATTCCATTTGTTTGAAATGGTGTTCGCGTTTCTTTCTCCTGAGAGCGGAGCAGCCAACTTGAGTGCCGCACGTTTGAGTGCCAGTCGAAGTTTTTGGGCTATAACTTTTTTTTGTTGGTAACCAAATTCCAAGAAGCACAATTTGTAGTGACGAAAAATGATAAGGTTCCAACACTAAGCAAAAAATTTTATGGGTTCGAACGAAAAGTAGAAAAATTTCAAGCATTTGTCTTAAGAAAAAAATCAGAAATTTGGTACCACATCCCTTTCTTGTTGAAGCACTATGAATTTTTCACAAATCTCCTTTTTTGTCCCCCTTCCCCTGAAATTGTTTTTCGAGTAAAGTAATTAGACATATTCATTAGTTTTGGCAAAGGACGGACAGAATCGCATAAGAGAGAGGCCACTCATAAAATTATCTTTTCTTCATTTTTATAACCGAGTCATACATACATACAGAACAATAAAAATAACAGTATATGGGGGATGTATATACAATGTGTTAATTACAATATATGGTGACAGGTTTAAAATATATGTGCATAATAATTATATACAATATATGGGGGCGGATCAAAGCAGCATAGGTATAACATCAGTTGAACAAATTTAATGGACGCTTCAGCATGAAACGGATGACGTATTCCGCGCTCAGAAATTGCTCGTCCAAGTCGATTGTCCGCCCCTCCACACGACGCGCTTCGGCCAGCGAATATTCGATGAGTGTGGGCAACTGTCGCAAAGCCAATGTCGGGTCCGCTTTGAAGACGCATTTCGGCTCGCCCTTGCGCGTGTCCCATCTGTGAAATGAAGCGTTCATTAGAAATGCATTTTAATTCTTCAAGTAAACCCGAAAACCAAATTTCCGAGTCTTACAGGGACAGTAAGATTTGTTCAACAAGGACAAAAAAGCGTATCGACTAAAATTTGAATGAAAATTGTTGACTGGAGTCAATGAAATTTTGAATGGACTCATACACATTGATTGGGCTTGTTTTTTTATTGGACTCATCAAGTGTAAGCAGAACCCCCAAAACTCACTCATTCCATGATCCAACGTTGCAATTGATGAACGCAATCTTCAGATTCTGCAAATCCACGTTTTTGTCCATGGCGTTGATGTCGTCAATTGCTCGGCTGACAGTGGTTTTTGCGTAATCTTCGTAGTATCTGTTCGAACAAAAGGGACAAATTAAAAAAGTCGGAATAAAATTCAGACTACCGATGTGGGATCGTGAAGAAAATGTAAACACCGCCGTTGTAGACAGTATTGCTGGTCCGTACATCTCTCAAACGCTGGCGCAACCCATCATAACGAACTGCTTCGAATTTGTCAACAATCATATTTACACAATATGTACATAATTAATAATCTGAAAGTGAAGAGGGAAATGATGGCAAATATATATGACAAAGATTCCAACATGAAAATTCATTGAAAGATAAAGTGATATGTCAAGTAGAAATCAGGCATAAAATATAAACCAAGACATGAAAATAGCAATTTGCAGGGGACCGGTAAATTCAAAGGATTACAAATTGTAATCAAAAAGGGACAGTAAAGGGGGGGGGGGGTAATTTTGAGCAGACATAACTAAACTCAATCATGAAAATAAAGGAAGGTAAGAATAGCGAAAAACGGAATTCGTGAACCTTTTTTTGGCATCACATCCCTTTCTATGAATTTTTGTGGAGCGTATATAATGAGAAATGGATATTAAAATGATGATCCGTTTACCTATTCGTCTTCTTTTTATACTATACCAAAACAAAAACAAAAAAATAGGTACCTAATAAAACATTCCAACATTTTGTTTTGTTTTTTTCCGATTCATTTCTTCACCGTTTCAGCAGTATAAAAGGTGTGCTCCTTGCCCAATTTTAGTTCACTTTTCTTTATACAATCATAATTCACCACATATTTGCTATGTCCTTCTGCATTCCTTCTGTGCTTCAATCGTTTCGCTTGATGCTCATCGTGGCCCTTCTTGTCAACTGTTTCTTTTGTACCAGCTCGAAACCGTAAGAGGAAGGGGATTCTTTTTTGAATTTTTTAAATAAAAATTCCTTTTACCAATTGCAGAACTGGTCGTACAACTGCTTCTCCGACCAATGGACACACCAACTCGACGACTGAACCTACCGACAGCACAGCGACGAGGAACTCCACTTCAACTGAAACATTGATGACAACTGACAGCAACAGCAGCACAACAATTGACAATTCGACAGTTGGGGCAAAGGATGAAGGCAGCAGCAGCAACCTTTACTTGATCGTTGGCGCAGTGGTTGGAGCATGGTGAGTTTGACAGTTTGACAATGGAATTTAGCACAGCAAAAGACCCTTCATGGACAAATTTTGGTCCCAAAGAAAAAAGGATTCATTTTTTGTACTCATTTTTAATTGAGCTTCTCTGCGTAGTTGAGATGGACTCATCAAAATACACTAGAAACAAAAAGTTATAGGGCCAAGAAGGGTCCCTATTTTTCTTTGCATAATCATTTCTCTGATCAGTTTCCCCCCCTTTTTCAGTGTGTTTGTTGTTTTGGTCATTCTCGTCATCTGCTTCTGTCGCAAGCAACATCAAGGAGGAGAAGGAGCACCGGGCGAAGATGGCGCTGTCAACAAAGAAACGGCGGATGCGAAGACAGACGACAACGCCAAAATGCCAAGCACAGGAGGACACGAATTGCAACCCAACTCAATGCCATGTGGAATCAGACCAGTGCTGGATGGAGACATGTTTGTGGCAGGATCAAACGCAACGGGCGGAGGAAATCCAATGATGCAACCGCAGTCCAAATTGTCGCCAGTGGCCACTTTTCGTGGAGAAAGTGTTCAGCTGTTGGACCAAAACAAGCCGCCGTTTACGCCTCCTGCTCCTGCTGTTGCTGCTGGAGGAAGCTCATCATTGACTATGCCAAGTGATTATTTGTCAAGAATGATGCCAACAACGCCTGCAGAATTACCGGCGACGACGGAAGATGGGTCAAAGAGGCAGCAGCCGGTCACTTCCGCAATTGGACACTTACCGACGGACAGAAGTGCGACAGAAGTTGGAGCGGACCAATCAAAGGCTACACAATCGACAGGAATTGAAGCGGACCTGAAGTCTTCACAGTCGACAGGAATTGGAGCGGATCAATCAAAGGCCACACAATCGACAGGAATTGAAGCGGACCTGAAGTCTTCACAGTCGACAGGAATTGAAGCGGACCAATCGAAAGCTTCGCAGGCTTTCTCAACTGGATCAAAAGCGAGTGAAATCAAATAGAAGAAAGAGGAACGATGGATGGATATGAAAGGCATGAATATCTTTTGTGATGGATGATGATCTTATATGTGTATATTCCATTCATTCTATGTGTTCTGTATATTGTATATGTATTGCATGCGTATCATTGTATTTCCTCGCATCTTGTTTGTTAAGATAAAATAACATTGGTGCTCAATTATCTTTTTTTCGAAGTAGAATAAATTCATATCACCAAAATTACCAAAATTCACGCGCCAATCATAGTTAACACGACCAATCAAAATAAAGCTTGTATTAATCGGGGTCTTCGGTAGTACCAAATCATTTTCCAAGAAATGGATATTTTCATTTATGCAATGTAGCAGAGGTGGGACTCCTATTCAACTACTCGTTACTCGTATTTTGCCACGCGTAACGAGTAATATTATGCACTGGTAAGAATGGGGTTTGTATGCAAAAATTAGTAAAGGAATTTTCAAAAAAATTGGTACAAACTAAAATTAGGAACTTTTTCCAACTTAACTTTTACGACTTGATGGATGGAAAATATTGTTTCGATAATTTGTTTATCATCAGTGACAATAGAATAGGTACATATGATAATTAGGCACTCAAAATATACAATAAGACAATTGGTATGCTATTCAACAACAGTCAAATATATATATAACATCATTCGGTTCCTTCTGCCTTTGTGACATTATTTTCGTGACGAAGCCTTTGAGATTACGTCCGGGTTGATGCCGCGCTTTGCTTGGTCACTAAAAAAACAAATTAACTTCGACAATCACTTTAATGAACAACAAAAGACGGGAACCGCCCAGTCCGTCGCCATACTTTTTCGCCCCGGTTGCCCTAGCTTATATCCTATTCGAAATAAACAAATTTTTGGAATAAAACGAAAGCGTTTTAGATGGCTTTATTAGTGTGTTAAACTTCAAGTTACGATAGTTTTAATTTTGATATTTCATTAAGTGGCCTGGGACGAACTGAGCCGGATTTCAAATGACTGAATGGATGTCCGTTTGTTTACCTGTGTCGGCTGATTCTGGCTCTCCCGTTGCAGACATTAAACTTGGATCCATCGCGACTTCGACATTTTCTGTAAATGAAACATCCGTTTTTAATGAGAACACAATCACAGTGAGACTTCTGTAAAAGTATCTTCACCTCTTTTGGTGTACGCGCTTCTGGCTGAAAAAAAGAAAATTGTATTATTAAGACAGCGATTTGCCCTCCCTTTTCCACGCCAACTTTCTTTCACCTGGCGGATAGTCGTGCATCGGTTTCGATGGCTTTCCTTCCTTGGCATGACTTCTTTTCTTTTTGCTCCGACTCGAACGACGCGCTGAAATTCAAAAAAATGGAGATAGATATGTGGTGAAAAAAAAAAAAATTAAAATTCACTGCTGTTGATTTCGCCACTCACTTTTGCTGCCATAGGCCTCTTCTTCCTGTCATAAAAAAGGGGGAAAATTTACTAAAAAGAATGGCATAAATAACGAAAAAAAAGGCACACACCTTTTCCTTCTTACCGCCTCCACAACATTGGGCGAGCACAAAAAAAGCAGAGATGATCATCACCAGCACAAATTGACATGGGAACAATGCGGAAGGGAGCAGCAACAGTGCCATCTTTGATTGTTGATGGAGCAAAAACAAATAAACGAATAATGATGAATAGGAGGAGAAATGGAAAAAAGACACATTATAAACACAAATTGAAAATTCAATGAAAGATAAAGTGATTTTTCAAGTAGAAATCAGGCATAAAATATAAACCAAGACATGAAAATAGCAATTTCAGGGGACCGGTAAATTCAAAGGATTACAAATTGTAATCAAAAAGGGACAGTAAAGGGGGGGGGGGGTAATTTTGAGCAGACATTACTAAACTCAATCATAAAAATAAAGGAAGGTAAGAATAGCGAAAAACGGAATATCACCCCTTTCTATGAATTTTTGTGGAGCGTATATAATGAGAAATGAAATGGTAAAATGGAAACGGAGAAAGGGTATTTATAATAAAAAAAAAATTTCAGAAAAAAAAACATAAAAAAACATTTTTTTTTTCTTGGAAAAAGATATAAAAAACGGTCGGGGTCAGTTTAGCTTGGCCAGTTTAGCGTGGCCGTTTTAGCGTGAGGGGTCGTTTTAGCGTGGCCGTTTTAGCGTGAGAGAATTTTTAAGATTTCCAACAAAAAAACAAATTATTATTTTTTAATTTATTTTTTTTGTTTATCCTTAGTTTGTGTGTTAGTTTATTCCAACATTTCATTTAAGTTAATTTAATCTGAGCGAGAATCACCTATCTAAATGGCACAACAACAGCCAATTATTGTGACAAAGCGAAGCAAAATGAAACTTCAACACGACGGAGCTCTTTGACCAATTTAGCAATGGTGGACTCCGTAATTGTGGAGATGCGAATTTTCGGCAACAATTAAAGGTGAGTAGGGAATAAAGACGATAATTTTAAGTTTTTAGAATTTGAGGGTTTGAAAAATTTCTTTATGTATTTTTTTTCATTTTTAGTGCATCTAACGTTTGCATCACAATTAAAATGTCCCGTCAGCGTTTTCCATTGAATTTGGAACAGCTTCGAATTCCGCCGACATATAGAACATAGAAAATACAAGAGTAACGAAATCGAAGAGCAGCATTTCTGTTGGCATACTCAATGAGCGCTTTACAGACGCAACTTCCTATACAAACTTCAAGGGGTATTCGAAGGTTCGTCTGAACGAATCAAGTTACTCATACCCAAACTATCTTAAAATTTCTAGGTTCATTCAAAATTACGCCGGTCGACCGTGGTTCAACGGAGCACAGACGTAGACATTCACAACGATAACAATTATGCCTTAATAATGTTAATCACGATAACATACTCAATTTTGTCATTGGCATTTCACGCAATTATAAAATCCGACCATAGCCCGCCTTTTATTTCTTATTGTTGCGCTCTCACTCTCTTTTTTTTTTGTGTTATGATAAATTGTGTGAAAATTATAAGTAAATTAAAGTTAGGTTTAATTTACCTAATCGGTACTAACCCTAGCTCTTGCATGGGTATTTCGAATAAATGGCCTTACTATAATGTCCCTTACCGTTACAGTATATTAACGCTCTGATTAGACACTTTCTTTTTTTCAATAAATTTAAGCTACGCTGAGATTTATTATTAGGGCAGTGAATTATATTTTTTAAATATTTTTTTTGCTTATATGCTTTGAAGGGGCTCAAAAAAAGCATTTCTGCGTTTTTAATTTTTGATTGAACGTAACTATTCATCAATAAAAAAAATATTCTGGGGATTTTTAGAAAAAATATTTATTTCAATATTTTAAGGTTTTATCAATATTTTCGTCAATATTTTGGCATTTTTCGACTTTTTCGGCGCGCGGACAAAACACCTACACGACAAAATCCCTACACGACAAAATCCCTACCCGACAAAATCCCTACTAGGCCAAAAAACGACAAAGTCCCTACTCAGCCAAAAAACGACAAAATCCCGACTAAAAATACCGATTTTTTATTTCATTTTATTAAAATCTTTATTTTTGAGCACACTTTTGTTTGTTCTAATACATATTTTCTTTTACCTGAACTTTTAACAAAAAATTTAACCATCGCTTCTGACTACAAACAATATGGCGCTTCATAACTGTTGCTCAGCATTGCGTCAAATATTTTAAACCATCTCTGGTTTATTATCATGTTTATAAATAGATACTTCTTTATGTTTTAAGGGTTCGACAGAGTAAATCGCTGTTTTCATTACAATTAACTTCGAATGGGTACCTACTACGACTGTCGCGTCACAACGCTCAATACGCCGAGGACACAGGAGTTCGTTTGGTCGGTCTGCACGTCCATTATAGACGGCAATGACAATTCGATCAAGAAAATGGAACCCCGAATAAACGAACATTGTTTGACTTCTCTAATTTTTCGTCTCAAAATTTCCAACACAGATTGTTGTAATGCTTTCCAATAAACTTTTATTACACCAAACAAAAGCGATAGTAAAAAATAAAATAAAAAAATGAGGCAATAAAAAAGTTTGGTAAATAAATGGGTATAATCTGGACAGAAAGTAACAAAAGATTGCAAAAAATCAAATTGTATCGTCTTCTGAGTCTAAATCGCTTTGATTGTTCCTCACTTGAAGTCCTCCGACGAATCCCTGCATCATAAGTCCCAAAAGACTGCATGCTTCCATCAGTTCTTCATTCGTTTCAAAGCTGGCTGTTTCCAAAATTTCGATGACTCTCTGCTCTTTGATAATGAATTTAGGCCGTCGTTTTCTGATTTTGCGTAGGCGTATCGCTCGTGCAATGTCATACTGCTTGTCAATGTCTTTAATAAACGCAGACAAGAAATCGCCCAAGGACGGGTGATGGTTTAAGTCACGCTGAAAAATTTGGTCAAAAGACACCAATTGGGTGATAAACTAACCGCAAATTGACCATGGGCCGATTCCATGCCATTGTTTGTGCGTTCTAACGCCGACTGGGCTCTTTCGAAAACATTCCAAAACCCGATTCTGTATTTTGGAGGCCGCGCGATTGGGAGATGCCATCGTTGTCCACGTCCGAGGTCGTCGTTTATGGATGAAATTGTTGGTGTTGCTGGTGCCGGGGAAGGTTGAAACGCATATGAATGGTCACCGGAAAAACCACCATGTGAAAGCCGAACGGATGACAATTCAGCCGATTCCATCGAAAGAGTGAAAAGACGGCTACCTTAAATATATAAATTTTTTCCTTCATTTTTTTTTGCATTAAATATATGAATTGTATCAGAAGACCGGCTTAGGAAGGAAATGTGTCGAGGCTCAAAACCACCACTCCCAGCCTTTGCTCCGCTTGAGTAAGTCCTATGTATGTCTTTGCAACATAAGACAGCCAAGTTTGCATGCCAAGCGGCGCCCCTTCTGCTGTCAATGCAAATGCACGACGAACATGGACTGGTGGCAAAAGTGCCAACGTCAAAACATTTCTAAAGCGGAAAAAAATTTTTGATGCAAAAGACTAAAAAATAACCTGAATGTACGATGAACATTCTTTCTCTCTATATCCGATTCCTCGTCCTCACCATCAAACAAATTGAAAATCCCCATTGACTTCGCCTTCCGGAAAAGGTTCTGCGCCCAGCGAAAGTTGCAGCCACTCTGCAGGGCATCCGGAAAGACTTCTCGTGCGGCTATCATAATGCTTTTTTCAAAATCACTAATAACTAAATGGGGGAGGGGGGGGGGGTTGACAACAAAAATTGTATAACTACAAAAAACTTCGTGCGGGTGCAGATGCGACAGAGTTCCTGATGGCATTAAGCGCTTCTCGATAGAAGCGGCAGTTTTTCCCAGGGAGGAGCGCCTGCGCACAGACCACCATTCGGTTGTCCACATAAGCACCAAAGATGAATGCTTGCGTCCATTGAGCAGGTGCAGAGCGAAAAGTGCCGTCCATACTCCAACGACGGTTCCGTCTCAAAACTTCTAGAAGCTATAAGCAATAAAAATGGGAAATTGACGAAATAATATACCAAAACCTTAGAATGGCTGAACACCATTACAACATCCGCTTCGTTTATTCGCTGTGTCCGACTATCGTAAATCAGGACTGATTCCCCGTCCTTGTTCAACATTTCTGGCAACAGACGAATTTCGAGCGGGTTTGCTCGGTTCACATTCCCAACGAGCTTGTTTTTGGTCCTTAAAATAAATTTTGCATCAATTTTAAATGAACTATATGAATGACCAACCGTTGAACCATCCGATCCAGCGCATCATTAGTCCCCAATTGGTCGAAGGTTTCGTCAGCCGTTCCTGCTCTAATTTGGGCTCGCGTTTGGGATGGCTTCACTTGCGGATTGTTCCTAACTGCTCGTTTGATACGTGCTTTACTTGCTTCTGCTGACTGTTGCGCTAACACCGCGCAATGGTTGTGTTCGTTTGGGCCCAAATGTCCTGTCACGTTCTGCTCATCATCGAGACGCACGGTGGCCTGGCATGACCGTTGACAACAACAAAACCACTTGCACCTGTTCTTGACAAATTTGTACCCTAAAGTTGGAATGAAAACTTAGATTACTACTTTATAATGGACCTTTGTGCCAAAGACACATTGCCCCTTTTTGCGGTGTCCCTCGTTCAAATTTCACTGGTTCACTGTTCTCTTCATCGCTGATGAATGCGCTTTCATCTGGTTCAGACGCTGTAGAAGGCACTTCATTTGTTGATGGAACGCGAGGACGTTTCTTCAAATTTAAGTTTCTTTCAAGATGTTCACGGATTCTCATTTTAACAAAAAAAAAAAAGACTCGGTTGCTAAATTACACAAATTATTACACCAACATATGTTTCTAGTCGCTAAGCGAATGATAATTTAAGAATTGAATAATTAAAATTAAAATAGCATTAATCGGTATTTTATTTCTAGTAGGGATTTTGTCGCGTAGGTATTTTGTCGTTTTTTTGGCTGAGTAGGGATTTTGTCGTTTTTTGGCTTAGTAGGGATTTTGTCGAGTAGGGATTTTGTCGCGTAGGTATTTTGTCGTTTTTTGGCCTAGTAGGGATTTTGTCGAGTAGGGATTTTGTCGCGTAGGTATTTTGTCGTTTTTTGGCTGAGTAGGGATTTTGTCGTTTTTGGCTTAGTAGGGATTTTGTCGAGTAGGGATTTTGTCGCGTAGGTATTTTGTCGTTTTTTGGCCTAGTAGGGATTTTGTCGAGCAGGGATTTTGTCGCGTAGGTATTTTGTCGTTTTTTGGCTGAGTAGGGATTTTGTCGTTTTTTGGCTTAGTAGGGATTTTGTCGAGTAGGGATTTTGTCGCGTAGGTATTTTGTCGTTTTTTGGCCTAGTAGGGATTTTGTCGAGTAGGGATTTTGTCGCGTAGGTATTTTGTCGTTTTTTGGCTGAGTAGGGATTTTGTCGTTTTTTGGCTTAGTAGGGATTTTGTCGAGTAGGGATTTTGTCGCGTAGGTATTTTGTCGTTTTTTGGCCTAGTAGGGATTTTGTCGAGTAGGGATTTTGTCGCGTAGGTATTTTGTCGTTTTTTGGCTGAGTAGGGATTTTGTCGTTTTTTGGCTTAGTAGGGATTTTGTCGAGTAAGGATTTTGTCGCGTAGGTATTTTGTCGTTTTTTGGCCTAGTAGGGATTTTGTCGAGTAGGGATTTTGTCGCGTAGGTATTTTGTCGTTTTTTGGCTTAGTAGGGATTTTGTCGAGTAGGGATTTTGTCGCGTAGGTATTTTGTCGTTTTTTGGCTGAGTAGGGATTTTGTCGTTTTTTGGCTGAGTAGGGATTTTGTCGGGTAGGGATTTTGTCGCGTAGGTATTTTGTCGTTTTTTGGCTGAGTAGGGATTTTGTCGTTTTTTGGCTTAGTAGGGATTTTGTCGAGTAGGGATTTTGTCGGGTAGGTATTTTGTCGGCACACGACTTTTTCTTGTAAAAATACAAAAATTTCACGAAAAATACACTCCTAAGAATCAACATGAAAAATTCAAAAAAATATTTTCTTAAAAATTTTTCAATTTTAAAAAATAAAATAAAAAAAATTTGTTGTCGGACAACTGAATGAGTTTTTGCCTGAAATTTTTTGAAAAGTTCCTTTTTGCAACTGTAACCAGTGAATAAATTTGTTTGCCAATTTATTGCTTATTATTTATCTACAAAAAGCGATTTTTCGATTTTTTGCACTGCAAAATTGTGTTTTTAAATCAATATTTTCGTCTATATTTTGGGCTTTTTCAGTATTTTGGTCAGTATTTTAACCTTTTTTTCGTAAATATTTATTTAAATATTTTGGGATTTTTCTTAAATAATTCACTGCCCTATTTTTGGGCTTGCTAAGATCACCACTACAGAAAAACATGTTGAGGGCCGGAGTGCAGGACATGCTGATCAAGCATATTTGTTCAGCTGGGATTTGTAGTTAAAAGTCGGAGGGTGGGGCAATGACTGTTCCGAAAAATGTGAATTTTTGTACTACAAAAAGACCGTTTTTCTTCATGAACATAATTTTATCGGGATAAAAGTTGATCAAGAACAACAAATAACAAAATCGGCTCCATTTCATTCCATTTGTTTGAAATGGTGTTCGCTCTTCTCCCTCCAACTTCCATGTATTGTCATCGTCGTCGATCACGCCTTGAGAGCGTAGATGCGGACGGGACAACGGCGTTCTTTGACTTTCTGCAAATAAAAAAATGTATGGCTCCTTCAAGAAATATAGTTTTGTATATCGTATTAATATTCGGAAAAATCTACCAATTTGGGTATTTCTGGGTCTGTTATTTAGTTACCATCCATCCCCTTCCCAGGAGAAGGTGCAAGTATTTTGATATGGGAAGGGACGGAGGGAGGTATCCAATGGCTGGGGTAGGGACTGCACTGAATACAGTTTTTGCATTTCTCAAAACAACTTTAATAATTGAGGAAGAGCATATAACATAAAGCTCGTATCGGGCGAGTTCAAAGTACATACAAGGCGATTTCAAAGTTACCTAAAAGGAAAAATCGTGATTCCGAAGTACATACTTTTTTTTTTTATCATACCAATAATAAAAAAGCTTAATAATTCAAATCATTTTGTATTTTTCATCAGAAAATGTTGTTCCTTTTTTGGATTATCTTTTTGTAAAAATTCTTAAATAAACCAATACGAGCCTTGATATAACATGAGCACCCTCCCTCCATCGCACCCTTGTTTCCGACAATTTTTGCCTGTTTGTTTTCAATCCCTAACTGGCAAATATTGCTTTGAAATTTCGCACCAGCAGCCAGCAAATTCATTTGAAAAATAGACAATTAATCAAGGAAAAAATACTAGTACCACTATCGTTGACACAAAAATAGAACAAATATAGTAAATAAACATTGGGAATAAATTAGGACTTAACTTGGAAAATGAGAAAATCGAATGCGAAAACTAAGCTACCCAACCTGTTTGTGCGTCTTCAATGAACTCTCATGTTTGGTCAATGCCCTGCGCATGGCACGCGTTTTCTTGAAGCGAAGGTCAAGCGGACGGTACTTCTTGCCCTGAAATTGTTTATTGGAGTTTATTTAAACGCACAGACAATTGCCAAAATGCAACGTTTCCGTTTAAGGTACAAAAAAAAAAAAAAATCGACATTTATAAGCTATCTTTAATAAAAAAAAATAGGCACTTTATAGCCTAGGGTGTCAATTTGGAAATCGTAGGAGTGACCCTTTTGATTTTTTTTTTAATTGGTCAAAATAAATGTCATATGCGCTTCGAGTGACCTTAAAAACCTTTAAAGCACATTTAGGGCTTAAAACCAAAAGAAATCTAATAATTAGAATGGATTTAAAAGACCATAGGGGGCCTCTTTTAGGTACATACAGTTGACACCATAGGCTATAATTGTGCCAAAAAATGAATCACTACATACAGTTGACACCATAGGCTATAATTGTGCCAAAAAATGAATCACATTTGTGAAAAATAATATTATTTTAAAGTTAGAATTTGTATTTATGATTCAGAGAAATGAATAAAATTGTTTGAAAACACTCGGAAATCGAATTTAAACCAAGAAAAATAAGTGCTTGAAACCTTGTAAAACTTCTGCAAATTCAACTTCTGCGCCTGGTTTATCACTGTGAGAACGCGTGCAATGTTCTTGCGCACCACATTAATGTTGGACAGCTTGGACACAGCCCCATTGGTCACCTTGGATACCTGAAAATGGAAAAAGAATTTTGTATCAATCCAAGGGTATAGGTGGTCTCAACCTAATGAGTCGATGAATAAAATTTAGCTAAGAATCGTTTTCTTAGAAAATGGGATTCGGCTTTAGAAAAGAAACTTTGCCCAAGTCTTTAAACCTGAAGACTGGCCAGTTCCGTCTTCTGCTCCTCCAACATCTTAATCAGCTCCTCCTTCTTCTTTGTTCGAAGATCATGGGTTTTTACGCGTGTCATTTTTCACACTTATAATTAAATCTAAATTATTGCAAATTAGTCGCATTAATAAAGAATGCACCATTTTATTTCAACCTAAAGACTCGGTAAAGTATTAATAATTGAAATCCGTCAATGAGGGGTTCGATAAGCCCTACCAAGCCCGTTCTTGTGTCTCTTCAAGAAAAAACAAATCAATTTGGAACATAATGCCAACATATATTTTAAATTTTTTTTTCTGTATAATCATCACATTTTTTTTCCGTTAACTCAAAGCCAATTCTTTTCCTCCGCTTTTATCCAACCTAAAGCCATGGTTTTCCCTGATGAAAAAGAAGTAAGTGTCAAAAAAGCAAAATGTCCATTTCTTTTTTTTATTCCAGGAAGACAATGGAGGAATAATAACACGAAGTGGCAAAAAATTGAATGTTATTCATTCGCCGGCAAGTCAAGTGAGTTGAGTGCTATTAGGAGGCACGATATATTTGAAAAAAAACTTTTTTCTTTTTAAATTTTCCTGATTATTTCATTATCTGTTGTTTAGTCCATTTCAAATGTTACAATACTGCGGACGCTTGACTCTTTAGAAAAGTGGAAAAAGTCCACCCTGTGCTTCAACGAATGCACCAAAAGACGGTGTGATGCGTTGCGAAAATTCTTAAGATACACCCGCGATGCGACATGCAAACGGTGCAAAGTGGTCAGGGATTTGCTGCAAAATGAGGTAGTGTGAAAAGAAAGATGGAAATGATGGGCAAAGGCTCAGAAAATGAGACACGATTTTTCCGGGACAAAAATTTCGGTAATAGTTAAATTGGACCCATTTTTTGGCAAAAAAAATCTACTTCCAAAAAGTCATGTAAAATATGTTTCCAAGGGTTTTCGTGGTCGCTAAGCATGATTCCGGCATACCTTTTGACTAAATCGAAGTATTTGAGATTTTTTGTGAAAAATAAATTTTCGACTCTGTTTGAGTTTAGGTTCGGAATTTGACAAAATGGATGCCGGAATCGTGTTCAGCGACCCCGAAATCCCATGGAAACATAATATTATTTGAATTAGAAATTTTGGCCAAAAACGGGGGTACAAGCTTAACTTTACCAAAATTCCTGTTTTACCGGGATTCTCGGGCCCAATATTTTTGACCTCAAAAAAAAGGGGAACTACTGGGCGTCTCCGGACGCCGGATTCCGGTTGTTTAACCTTCTCCACCCTTTTTTTGCCAGCTGATTTTGATCTATGACAAGGAGGAGCTTGAATGCACATTGCTCAATTACCTCTATTTTCATGTGATCAAAATTTTTGACCCGGATGCCGACCAACAATATGCCAAAAGCCGACGTAAAGTTAACAAAGAAATTGGGGAAAATTAAATGCCTCTTTTACAGCGCAACATCCCTATTTCACTGGTTACAACCACTTTCGTGAATTCAAACGGCTTTTGACGACGAATATTATCGCTTGTTTCAATGTGCCACTTTCGATGCAAAGTGCCATTCTTCGGCCATTTATTTTCCAAACAAAATTACGCAAAAATTCGCCGGAAATTGTTGGAAATGGACGACCTCTTTCATGCAAGGTTCGGTGTGGTGTATGTTTATAATGTTTGGCTTTCCTGCATTTTATTTGAGTACATTCGACCGACTTTTTGAAACCAATTAAGTTTTAAAATGAACCCAATCAACTTAACGTCTTAAGTTTCTTGGACCAAAATTTTTTTATATTTTTGTTCGACAGTAAACGAATTCGAAGTAAACATTTTCGTGAGAAGAAATTTTATTACTATAAAGTATTTCTTTTAATATTCTCATTCGGTATTTTAATTGGCTTTAAATTATGTTAATTGTAAGGAAATATTCATTAACGAAATCGTTCACTGTCGAGTTTGATCACTGACGAAATCATTTACTGACGACAACAAATCGCAAAGTTCTAATTGATTAAAAAGGGTTTGCTGTGAGTTCGCGCCAAGTGACTAAAACTTTTTATGTTAGCCTCCATACTTTGGACCTCCGAATGATACAGTGACAATAGATTGGTTAATTAACTGACTCATAGATGGACTATCTTAAACTCTGGTTGGACTTATAAATGCAGGAAAATAATGAATTGACCTTTTCCATTGAAAGATAGAAATAAATATTTTTTTATAATTGCATTATATTGATATTATGTTGTTTTTGAATCCGTAAAATTTAGCTGTGCACTGATAGAATTTACCAATGTGGCGAACAACGACAAGAAATTGACCATGAATTGTCTGTGCCCACTGTTTTGGTGACAATTAGCGGAAGACGCTATTTGAAACGCGATTTTCAATTTATAGTGGAGCACAAACAAATTGACAAAACTGAAGTGAATTTTTTATGGAATAAGTGTGACAAAAAGAAAACAATAAACCCTCTTAAATTCATCATTTTTTAAGCCGCAACAATTTTTGTTTTGCAATTGGCACTTCTGTTTCTTCAATTGTTTATACAAACTCACACATATGGATTGGAACGTGCATTTGAACCTTCGGTATAGAGTGAGTTTTTCAACTTTATTAGTAAACAGTCTAAACTGACAGAGTTTCTAGCGAATGGTTATTTTGAAACCAGAAGGTGTGGTTTAGGTCCGCTTTTTTTGCAAAATATTTATTTTTTTTAATGCTAGAATCGCTTCAGAATATAGCGATTTCGACTGCACATTTTTTCTATTTATGGTCACAAATTGCTGGATTATATCCACTAAATACATGATTCGCCATTTGTTCTTGAACGGTGATTCCAGCATTAAGATTAAATTTTTGAGAAGGGATGAATCTTGGTTTTTTGACAATTTTTTTTTGGAGGGCCAAAATAAACATAAATTCGATTTGTGTTCAGCAACCTCAAATCCCTTTGGAAACACCTTTTTAGGACTAAAAAAAACAAAACAAAAATTGTTGAAAAAAAGTCAAAAGGAGGGTAACCCTTCAAAAACTCAAAATAACCACTTGGTAACTAGCGTCGAATTTCTCATACATAGTTAGATGTATTGACTCAAAAAAATACTTCCAAAAATGTCGTTAACCATAACGGTCTTTTGCAGCAATGTATGCGAATTTCTTTCTTTTTCAGGTCACACGACTGTTAGCACTAAATCCTGAAATGGATGCCAAACAACTAATCAACGGCATTGAACCAACTGTTTTTTCGGTATTAATGATTAGTCAGAAATATTTTGTTGTTGGAATTTTTCACTTAAAGAATCTCATCAACGTTTATTTGCCAATCATTCGGAGTTTGAACGTCAGTTATCTCAATACCAAATATCATGCACTCGCCGGCGGATCGGAATGGACACGTTTCTATTTTGCGTTGAAGAATGAAGCAATTTTTAAAAAAATTACCGGGATGGCAATTGAAAAGGCAGAAAATTGAATAAACGCTTTTTTCTCAATTCACATTCATTATTGTATTAAAAAAAGGCCATTCATTGATTTGACATTTCTGAAAACATACTGCGCTCTTAGACGATTGACGGAAAAGTTCAATTTGTCCACCGCTCCCCCCCCCCCCCCCCCCCCCCTAAACCATAGGACGGACCTTTTTGATTTTTCGCCCTTTTTTAAATTGGCCAAAATATGAATACGTTATTAGGGACCCTAAAATTAGAAAAATGGTCAAAAGGGTCCCCCATATGATTTTCAAACCGGGCATCCTACGCTCTATAGAACCCAACAAAACGTACTGAACACTTCAAAACTAAAAGATTATCTGCAGTCAATTTATTTTCATGTTTTATTGGTGTAATAAATAATGTACAAACGGGTAAATACAAAAACAATATGAATTATACATATTAATAATACAATAGTTTCAGCAACAAAAATGGTAGCAAATAATTGGTCAAAGCATCGTCCTCCTCCACATGCCCATCCGTCGCTATCATATTGGCGGGAAGTATAAATACAATACAATGTGGACAAGCGGATAAATACAATACAATATGAATTATACAATAGTTTCAACAACAAAAAATGGTAGCAAATAATCGGTCAAAGCATCCTCCTCCTCCACATGCCCATCCGTCGCTGTCATATTGGCGGGAAATAGTGCACGTCGTAGCCCAAATTTTCCTTGATCGAGAGCGCGGCCCCCGTATTCTCCTGATTTGTGTAGCGCGGCGCCGAAAAAAGAGTGACCAGTCGACGGCTCGCGGTCAGCTCGTACCCGGATTGGATGAACTGAATGGGGGAAAAATGGTTATGTCAAAAGAACGGTTCACAACAAATTCAAACCCACTTGATGTGCCCGGATGATGGTTCTGATGCTCAGCAGTCGGCACACATTGAGGACCACGTCGTCGCCGAACAAAACGCTCGCTCCTCTTGGGTTCGGCTTCACGCCCTTCAGGTCCGGCATCGGATCGGCCCAGAGCAAGTCGAGTTCCAATGACGGGTTCTCCGGCTCGATTTGTGGACGGCGCAGCTCACGCAGTTGTTGCACGCTGATGAGCTTGTCAGAGATGCCTCCATGCATGCCTGAAAAAAGCAAAATCAGAGGTAAAAAGGTGAAAAAAACGCCTCACTCACACAACATTTTATTGCCAATGAGACCGGCAAAGGGCATCCACGAGAAGGTGTCGTTGAAGCGCGCGAAAAGGGCCGCTGCGTTTGCATGGGCGAAGCGTCGTTCAACTTCCGCTTTGAAGCCATATCTGAAAAATGGCGGGGAAAATTAAAAAAAATACAACTCAAAAAACATCTCACATCGTATTGATACTGGTGCACTCGTGATTCCCGCGCAGTAGAATGAACTTGTCCGGATATTTGACCTGAAAAAAAAAACACATTTGATATTAATTTGATTTCCAACTGCCGATCCCCAAAAACCACACCTTGTAGCAGAAGAGCAGCATGATTGTTTCCATGGACTGTGGGCCGCGGTCGACGTAGTCGCCCAGGAACAGATATTGATGCTGCGCTGGGTTGCCGAGCGTTGCGAAGATCCTCAGAAGGTCCGTGAATTGGCCATGGATGTCGCCGCACACGTTGACGGGCGGTTGAACTTCGATGAGCGTGGACTGCTTCCTGAAGACGGAAGTCGCCGCGTCGCAAAGCTGTACAATTTCCTCTTCTGAGACCTGTGAAAAAGGGAGAAATTTTGGAGACCAAATTTATAACAATGAAATTTCTTCCTCACTTCATTCGGCATCCGGTCCATCGATGTTTCGAGTAGCTTCTTGATGAGGTGGTCGGGAAACACGCCATGTGTTGGTTGAGTTCGATTCGTCGAGTTTTGTGCCAAATCCCTCTTCAGGTCGAGTAAGTATTGCTGGCATGTAGTATGGAATTGCGCCTGGGCCTCCACCAACAGCTGCATTTTCTCCTTGAGCCGGTCCTGAAAAGGAGGGAAAAAGGTTAGGAAGGACGTGACAACAAATGGCGCTACCAGAATCAGGAAGCGGGCGACAAATATAAAGGGGTCGAAGGAAATTGAAGCAGCGAATATGCAAAGTGATAAAAAAAATAAAAAAGTTACCTTTATATACTCTTTTTCGACGCACTGCAAAACAATTTTTGAAGCGGGACTATTGAGTCCCAAATGACTGAGTCCCTGCCAATTATTTTTTTCGGGGCACTACGATTCGTCCGGACGACGATTCGTCCGGCTACGATTCGTCCGGACTACGATTCGTCCGCCCAGCCAAAAAACGACGATTCGTCCGCCCAGCCAAAAACTACGATTCGTCCGCCCAGTTAAAAAGTATGATTCGTCCGGAAGACGATTCGTCCGCCCAGATAAAAAGTGCCTAAAACATAAAACTATTTAATTTTTTTAACATTCGACATAGCTAAAAAGGTAATGCCTAAAGAAAAACGACAAAAATTTAAAATAGTATTATTTTTTGGCACTTTTTATGTTGGGCGGACGAATCGATGCTGGACGAATCGTCGTTCGGACAAATCGTAGTTTTCTTGCTGGGCGGACGAATCATACGTTTTTGGCTGGGCGGACGAATCGCGTCCGGACGAATCGTCATGGCGCCATTTTTTTTGGTGGTAAAATCTTTAAAAAAAAGTTATTAGTTTTTTGGAACCTCACACGAATTGTGTGTATTCGGCGTCAACTAATTGCTCCGTCTTCGCATGCTCGCTACCGGCGGGTCGCTCCGCGGCCTTTTGAAATTTTGTTAAAATCGCACTTTAATCCAGGAATTTGTTAATCCTAAAAATGGCAAGCGCGCCTCCTAATTTTCGTTTTTCTTATCACTATTTGCTCGCGCCCCTAGTTCTGTTTTTCCAACCTATTTCTAACCTTTTGACATCGATATAGGCCGTTTTAAGCAATTTGGAGTTTGGCAACTCAACTTAATATTTGCCCAATATTAAAATGCTTCGTTATAACGTTTTTAAGTCGCGGACGAATTTCGGGAATAAATTTTGTAGCGAGAGTATAAAAGGGGATGCATTTGACTGAGCAGTAATCATTTGCTTTCTTCTGATTGCTTGTGCTCGTCCCTTCCGTAATCTCTCCCGTGAGTTTGTCCCTTTTCCATTTGCGCATTTATTCATTTTTTCCCCTTTTCACAGCCATTCTTTGTGCACCACAACAATTCACTTTGCTGCTGTGCCGTTTGACTGACTGTGTACGACTGACTCTGATTGGTCCGTGTTTTGTGTGCCGACCGACAATGTCACGCTTGGACAATGCGAGACGGTTGTTGATGCAGCAATATGAAGCGGTGAAGAGAAACAAAGACGACGGATTTCATGTTTGGCTTGACAATGGCAACGTCTGTTACCCATAAAAGAAGAAAATGAACAATTTTGAAAAGGTTTTCCCCTTTTTCAGCTCTTCAAATGGCGTGTGGTCATTGATGGTCCACCGGGTTCGCCTTAGTGAGTGCAAATGGTCATAGAAATGGCAATGGTGAAGAATGGAGATACGATGCATGCATTTTGATTGATGATCTTAGTCCTGGAGCCGACTGATAAAAAATGTTAATATAAAAGCCGAGTTTTGAAAAATTCATCATTTCGACTTCGTGTCAGGGTTGGCTTAGGTGTTTGTTAAAATGAATTGTCATTTTCATAATGAAAAATAGGGGGTCCATTCTGCACTATTGCCATTGACTGTTGAATTTGTTCTCATTTAAAAAAATAGTGTTTTCAATTTTTTAGCGCGGGTGGCAAATTCGTGACACTGATCGAGTTCCCAAAACATTATCCACTGTATCCGCCGGAAATGAAGTTCACAACCCCAATTCTTCATCCGAACAGTCAGTGGGGAAGAATCGCATTCTTAACTTTTGAATTTTAATCATTCCCATCCCTTCCGTTTCAGTTGACAAGAATGGACTGGTGTGCATCAGCATTCTCCATCCGCCGGGCAATGATCCGTATGGCTATGAGAAGGCATCCGAGCGTTGGAATCGCACGCGTACGGCGGAGTCAATTTTGGTGTCGGTCCAACTGCTGATGGCGGAGCCCAACTTTGACAGTCCAGCCAACATGGATGCTGCCGTAAGAGAATCGGCCAACAATTTTGTAATCAAATCACTTTTCACACGCGCATTTCAGTTGTTGTATCGCAATGATCCAGCCCGATACCGAGAGGAGTTGCGTCGATTGGTGGACAGAGTAACTGAGGAGACAAACCGCGTGGAAGAAGCGGAGGAAGAAGCGCCACTTATCGATTTGACATAACCCCCGAAACATGCATTACTTTTGTGAATTGTTTGTCATTGCTTTCCCCACTTATACTGTGAAAAGTGAAAACTACCGCTAATATGCTGAGCCATTTGAACAACTTGTCCATTGTTTAAAGGCATTTTAAAGCATGCCGTATTTTTTGCCGCATTTTTGGGGGCTGTTGCCGCATTTCTGGGGGCTGGCGCCGCTTTTTTGATGTAGTGAGATGATCATCCTGCCATGGACGGGCCTGACTGATGTGTCCGAAAATTTACTTCTCAAATTTTGGAAATTTTTTGAAAAAAGCGACTTTATGCCGCGGCGACGTTATGGGATGCACAGCTCCAGAATACGATATAGCACAACTGCTTACTCAATAAAAATTTTTCCAAATCCATCAATAATTAATCATCATTTAATCTGCGTACGTAATATAACTGATTTTTTCGAGGAGTAATAAAGAAATTATTTTTCTCGCCCCGCCCCCCCCCCCCCTCTCTGTCCTTCTCTTTCTCTCGTTTCTTCCTCCCCTCAATTGCCTTGGCCATAGATGGAAAGGGAAACGTAAAACAGAGAGAGGACCGCTCCTCAACGGAAAACAAAAGTCAATAAAGTCATAAAATAAAATTAACAAAAATTTCTGTCTTTAAAATTCCTTCACTTTCGTAATGTCCTAGCGCCCGGCTTTCCCTCCAAAAAAATCCATCAAATTGGCCACATTTCTTTGTTGCTCTCTCTATCTCTCTCTCTTTCCGCTTCCCCACACTCACTCACACACTACCTTCTTCTCTAGCTTCTATATTCTGCAGGAAAATTCTCTGGCCCGTGTGCTCTCGTTTCTCTTCCATTCTCCACACTTCCCTGACTATTCCCATTTCCATTTTCCTTCTTGTCGTGTGAAAAAATAAAATAATTATTTATTATTAATCATTTCCAAACACACCTTCACTTTAAAATTAATATTAATCTTTTCAAAACAATGATGAGTACGCAAGAAAACCTGTTTTGTGACAAAAAAAAAGGCAAAAATTACATGAACATTAATTGAGGGCTCCCATCGCACGAGCTCTATTTCAAAGGACCGATTTGGGGAGAATTTGTGAATACAAAGGGCATAACAAAATTCATTCAAATATTTTGTATTTTTCACCAGAATAAATTTTTTCAAGAATTTTCTTGTTTTCGATAAACATTTAAAGGACGGTCCTTTGAAACAAAGGACGGATTTTGCCTGTTAAAATCAAATTTTTCTTAATTAACTAATTTATTTTTTAAATAACTTAAAATATTGAAATTTATTTCATTTGTCTGGTGATATTAAAAAAAGTTCCTATTTTTCTATGTGATTTTGAATCATCGTTGAAAATTTTTTGAAAAATTTTCGCGAAAATAAGATTGATAAGAAAACAGATACCATGCAAAAGTCACGGATGAATCCGGAGAAGGTGCTGTTAGTTTTCGACAGTGGTTGGTTTCGACAGTAAAATATTGTTTTTAACTTTAATTATATATGGAAAGATCAATGGTAATTTTTACAAGTGCAAATGACAAGTAAACGCTCTCATGTATTGTAGAAGTTAGGTTTTCTAATTATTTACAAAGTCAGTGCGATATTTCGGTAAAATACCCCTATTCGTACTGAGCGGATTCGTACTGCCACGATTTGTACTGTTTTGCGTTTGAGTGCAGACTGCGGTAGAAATATTAACAGTATGAATCGGGGCAGTACCAGGGGTGGGACGCGGACGAAAAAATCCCGCGGTCGCGGATCGCGAATCGCGGTTCAAATTTGCCGCGGTCTCGATACGCGAATTGCGGAAAAAAAAAGCCGCGATACGCGGTATCGCGGTCGCGGATTTTTAGCAAAAAAAACATTGCTTCCAAAATAACTTTTTTAACCAAAAATGCCGCGAATCGCGGTCGCGTTTGAAATTTGCCGCGGTTGCGATACGCGAATCGCGGAAAAAAACGCCACGACACGCGAATCGCGGAAAAAAACGCCGCGATACGCGGATCGCGCTCAGCCCTGCCCTGGACAGTACGAATCCACCAATACGAATAGGGTGCCGCCATGACTTTCTTTTTTTTCATACGACTCCCTTATTCCCCATTCGCGGATCGATTTGGAATTCAGCAAATCGGGTTTGCCGCAAATCTTCTATCATTTTTTTTGTTTCAAAAAGGATTTGATCGCTTTGTTTCATTTATGTAAATAGGAGTTCCAAAAGGATTCAAGTCGAAATCAACCACTGTCGAAAACACCTGGCACGGTTGAGAGTGTATTTTAAAAAAAAAAAGAACATTTTTATTAGGCATTTGCCATCCTAAAACGGCCGCGCGAAATGACTCCCATCAGTTTAGCAATGCGATTTTGGGGAGCGTTTTTTTTCCTCCATCGGTTCTCCATGTTCTACCAAATCGATTGTGGGAGCGAGTTAAAAATTTATCAATTTACTCGTGATTGTAATAATTTTCAGAGCTTGAAGATGCCAAAGATCTTGTAAGCAGCTCCAAGTCGGGTGTGCATCTGCAATTGTCAAAAGATTTAAAAAAGTCACACCGATTTCATGCGTTCAGCATGTCGTTCATGAAACGTGCCGTTCCATTTTCGGAACTCTTTGCCCCTGCATTAAAAGTCGGTATTGAGGTGAATGTATATTCCTTTTTTAAAATATAATTTGAAAACGGAATAAAGGAGGACCAGCTGGAAGCATTGCTGACTCTTACCAACGGTATCGACGCAAAAATAAAATACCTCGAGTTATCCACCGTTGATCGGGACCTTTTGTCCCAATTTGAAGAGGTGAAATAAATCTATTTTTTAATACGCCATAATCCCAAATATAGAAAATAGACGAAAGGATTGGCTCTTTGGTCGGACAAATCAGAAAGATGTCGAAATTGCTAATGAAAGTCCCTGAATCGCTCATAAATGGTTTCGTTTATGATTGCAACGGAGGCTCAAATTCGCCTGCTAATATTGCGCGAGTGAGAATTAATGGATTTGACCAAATATCTTTTTTGGGCACAAAATCAGGGCTCCCTTTTGTTCTTATTTCTAAGTTTTATTATTTGGAGGGGTCGAGTCCTAGAAATTTTTAATGTTTTTATTTCTAAGAAATTTTTCTTATTTCAGCCTTCAGTTCTTATTTTGTTCTTCTTATTTCTTAGTCTTACATAAAAAAAATAATAAAATGTTACTATTTTTTACAATTTATTGAAGCGATTTTTTAATATTTACAAAAATTTCACAGGCTTTTGACCCCAATAATATAATTTTTGACAAAGATGTTTTTATTTCGGAAAATGTTTGATGGGAGCCCTGCTCAAAATTATGAATCCTTAAAATTTTTGTTATCATATTTATATTAGAGACCGGATTTTTCAAATCCGCAAGGCCGGGCCGGGCTGACTTTTTCAAAAGCAGCAAGGTTCCGGGCCCTGCCGCTCAAAACCTTGTTAACCTTGTAACCTTGTCAACCTTGTTGTTTTAAATTGCCGGGCCCTGTACAAGGTTACAAGGTTGTAAAAAAATTCCAAATATGTTTTTGTTAAGGTTAAAAACCCAAAAATGGAAACGATTGGCTTGGTATAATAACAACCTTTTATCATTAAGTGTAAATGGACATTAACAATTGTAATTGAGCTGGATTTGAAAAAAAATAAAAATGAACTATTCTTGCCAAGATCATAACCTTGTAAAATCCTGTCAAATTCCACAAGGCCGGGCCGGGTTGGCCTTTTTCAAAAAAAAACTGCAAGGTTCCGGGCCTTGCCGCTCAAAACCTTGTCAACCTTGTAACCTTGTCAACCTTGTTTTTTTCCAAAAAACGCAAGGCCGGGTTACCGGGCCTTGCAAAACCTTGTACAGGGCCCGGCCTTGTCCGGTCTCTAATTTATATCTTCTCATTAAGTACTTGGCAAAAGTAGTGAGACGATGTGCAAAACCACATTTGCCACTGTCACCCGCTACTCAGCTCTTTAACTTGATCAATGCAATCAGCTTCAAGAGTTACATATTGACGAACGAAGAGCAGAAACTTTTTTACAAGCGTTTTGCTGGTACTATTAAAATTACAAAGGCATCAGATTGTTGATTTTCCTTCTATAGTTGTCTACTTTTGGCTTTCATCACGTCCTTCAAAATCATCTGTTCTTGAAAAGTTCGCCGAAGATGGACGTGCTACTGGTATAAAAGCTTTTGCTCTAATCCAGGGTCGGTTCTCAGATCACGAACCTCAATGACATTGCATCGTCCCATAATAATTATTAAATTTTATTACTTTCAAAATAATTTCTAAGGCAACATTTTAAGAATTCTTAATTATCGAAAAAATTTTGTAAACCAAAAAATTTTTTGAAGCTAAAAAAAAAGAAATTATTGGCGCCTCAAGCATTGATCTAAAAAGTATTTTTAATCAATAAAAATAATTAAAATTTATGAATCCATTTGTAGGTGTGTTCGTGTACAATAAGCTTGCTCTGCTGGACCTGCTCATGGAGGAACTCGGAATTGAACAGACGGACATGGTTGAAACGTAGGTTTTTTCCGTCTCTATTCAATTGCGTTTTTTTTGCGGTTCGCACTCCGTAATTTGCGTTAGAAAAAAAAGCTGGATTAATCTGACTCAATGCGATCCCTTTTTAGTTCTTGCCTTCCTAAGGCTGCATTTGTCGCTCACGGCTACAAGAGGGAATCAATTGAGCATTTTGGCGACTTGTCGATGGAAAAGTTATCAATCTTGGTAAAAAAGAAAAAAATACAAAAATAAGAAAATGGTATAGGAGTACGTGACCTTGTTCTGCGCGAACATAACGTTTTATGGCCAGCCGGACAATGCTGCTATTTATGTGTCTTATGTCGAAAGCATTCTTGAGCCGGTCCTTTTATTTGTAAACGACTGGTTGGATTCCCTTCTTGAAAGCACTTGGCCAGCTTTGGGGAGCCTTTTAATTCGCAACATTATGCAAGAGGTCTCTAAAGGCATGAAATTTCCGGAGACAAACAGCACTTACGAATTTCTTCTGGGTGCCGTGCACGAAAAAATGCAAATGATCGGCCATCCAGGGTAAGATAAGAATTTATGATAATGGTTTCTTTAAAAACGGCGATACCTATAAACAATATTCTAGCGGTTCGGGAACAGTTTCGAAATCCGTTACCGACATAACCGCGAAAAATTCGAATTGCTTCGAGTGTCTTGTTCAGTCTCATAAGGGCCATTTTTTAATTCAAAAAGAATATTTAATTGAAAAAATTAAGGATTTTATACTAAAAGAAGTATCCGACGATTCTGACTGGAAAAAGATTGGACTTGGGAAAATGATCCTGATCCGGGTGTTTTTGGAAAAATTGACCTGGATACGGAGTCCAGAAAAAAACTGAATTTTTAATTCGGAATAGGACCAATTTTTGAGGATTTTTGTTAAATTTTGAGACAACCTACGCGAATGGGGGCATGGTGGTGCCGATAGGCGCCACCGTTGAAGAAATACTAAGGAATCGCTTCAAAAATTACAAAAAAGTTATAAACTTTAAACAGAAAACTTTAAATTTTTGATTTTAACTATCAATAATTTTAAGCTTTGGAAAGCATTGAAATTTTTTATTACAATTTTCATAGTTTTTCGTTTTTTTTACTTAATGCTTAAAAATTTGAAGCTATCGCCGAGAATATGTGATAACCCGAGAACGTTCCGCAGGCCCTCTCAGCAGGGAATTCGCTTTTGCATGCAAACCAAACACATGTACCGACTCAACGTCAATGAATGCGCGGTGCATTTCGATTCGCACCAAAACTGACACCAACGAAGCCTTTGAGTCGCTTCAGAATCTGATCGAATTCAAGAATTCTAATTGGCCTACCTTTTTCTCCGCCATGGACAGGTTAGTCTTGGAGGAAAGAAAAATACCGATGGTTATGACAGCCAACCAAAAATGGTAAAAAACCAACTCCCTAGTTTTTTTTAAAACAGACTTATACCTCTAGTTTTTTTGAAGATCTACCCCAAAACTTTTTTTTTGGAAAAAGAAATATAAATTTTAAAAAATAGGGTTAGCTTTGTCAAAAACATTGGGTTTGGTTTTTCGAAAAATTATTGCTTCAATTCATGCTTGCATTCCTAATAGCTAGGGACAGAGATTATGAGCTTTTAAAAAAGCCATTTCAATTTTGTTATCGAATTTTTTCGAGGTATCTCATAGAATTATGAATCAGGGCACACTGAACCGTGCACACTGAATCGTGCGCACAAGTCAAGTTTTTTTCCCGGCATAATTTAGTCCTGTTCTGTTTTTTTAGTACTTTGCCTAAAACTTTTGCAATACACTGGGAAAATTCTTCGGCCGAGGAGCAAAAAAAGGCCAACAGATTCACCTTTTGATTTTTTTACGGGCTTGTATTACCCCGCCCCCTTATTGTCTTTTTTTTTAATTATGACTTTTTGTCCTGTAACACAACTATTTTCAGCGAGCTTTATCGCTACACCTTTGTGCAACGCGTCATTCAAATTTTAGCCGAAAAATATGGACTGGATTTCGAACAATTTACCAACCATTCCAGCTACATTCTTCTGCGTGCAGATGGTTATTTATCTGGCTGTTCCAATGTCTTTGCAATGAGATACGATGAAGATTTGGATAACATCTTTCTCCAAATTCACTATCATAAGGATGGCACCGTCTTTACAAATTGCGAAGATTGGCTTGTGATTCTTGGTTTTTGAATTGCTAACTTAATAACGACAATTGATGTTGAATTTATCAAATATTGTTACAATTCTAATTTAGCATAAAAATTTATTTCATTTTTTTTTACCGTTTGAACCCATGTCGAGACCCCTCCCGACCGTTTTGCCAAACAAATGGAATTCCGGGTAAGAGATCAACTCACCCCCCGTTTTAGTACTTATGATTAAGGTGAGGATTTTTAAGCGCGAAAAAGTCCAAAATAAGGCCTTAAATAAGTGCGAAAATATCACGAAATAAGTGCGAAAATAAGCATGAAAAAATTCCAAATTAAGGGGTATAGTTTTTTAAATTGCTGCTGTTTTTTTATATGAACATAATTTCAAATTAAGGCAAAAAATTTTATTCACTGTTGCAGTTACAAATGAGGTACATTTCAAAATTTTCAGGGATAAAACGCATACGTCTTTCAGACAAAAAAAAAAATAGTTTGTTTATTTTTTCGAGGAGATTTTTTGATTACCTTTCTTTTTCAAAAATTTTTTTGCCAAAAAAAAATAAAATATCTTATTACTTTTGGAGGTATTTTTTTCAAAATTTTTTAAAAAATTGATTCTTTGGGGTGTATTTTCGTGAAAATTTTAGAATTTTAACAAGAAAAAGTCTAAAAATGCCAAAATATTTACAAAATATTTAAAAAATTGCGAAATAAGCTCGAAAATAAGCATGAAACGCCAAAATAAGGGCAAAAACATATTTTAAGGGCGAACATCTAAAATATGCATTTTTAAGTGCAAACATCCAAAATAAGCATTTCTAAGCTCGAATAAGTGCGTCAAAACACAAAATTTTCGAACAAAAAATGTGTTTTTCGTGCATTTCTCGTCGAGTTAAAGCCGCAGAAAAAATAAGCAAAAACTTAGAAATCCTCACCCTACTTATGATCAAAAACTCTGTTAATGCATTTTAAAATAAAAAAAATATATGAAAAGTAGCTTTTAGAAAATTAGAACAATTTGAAAATTATTGAAAACGCTAACTTTTGTATTTTTTTATTTACCTATGTATTTGTTAAAAATAAACTACATAAACATAGTTTTAACTTTTAAGCTATAAATTAATGAAAGGGGTCAAAGGCAGTTCGTACAATTGCAATTCATACAATTTCAAATGAATGTGACCATAATTTTTTTTAAGTCAGCCAAATTCTTCAAACTTGATATCATTCGAATGCTCTACATGTTTAGAAGCAATAATTAAGCAGAAGCTAAGCGATTAAGCATCTCATAAAAAAGATATAATTTATCAATTGCGAAAAAGTCTGCTTTTGTGAATTTTTAATGTTCTTTAAAATGTAACTTTTTTGTGAGAGGCTTAATCGCTTAGCTTCTGCTTAATTATCGGTTCTAAACCTGAAGAGCATTCGAATAACACCACGTTTGAAGAATGCCGACTAACAAAAAAGTTAGGGCCCCAGACCCATTAAAATTGTACGAATTGCCATTGTACGAACTGCCATGACACGAATAAAAGCGGCCCATAGGGCGAGGCGTCTGTTGCAGAAACCATTGAAAATCTAGTGTCTGAGAGTGGCATTTTGGCCATGATGATGAATATTCGTCCCTTTTTCTCCCATTACATTGGCTTTGACGAAGAAGTGCATGCCATTTTTGCATTGAATTCCGAAAAGTTTGGCACGCCCACTGTGCCATTTTTGCTTGTCGGTACAAATTTTGGTCGCTGTTTACTTTTTTCATCACTTTCTCTCAAACAAATCGCTGTTCTTTATGGTCTTCTTTTTCATATCTTTTGTCCGTATTCTTTTTCCTTATGAATTTTTCCCTTTAAAGAGGACACTGAACGTCGTCAAATCGTCGCAATTGGACGTTGGCCATTTGCGGAAGAAATAAAAAATGGTAAAAAAATCCTTTTGGTTAACTTTTTGGAAAGTGGAAGGATTTGTAAAGGAGCAAAAGCAAAGTAATGGATGGCGTCTATTTCCTTCTTTTTTTGAATTGGAATTTCGGTGTATTCTTATTGAATTTTTCACTTTTTTTGAATTGGAATTTCGGTGTATTCTTGTTGAATTTTTCATCTTCTGAAAAGTAATTCATCGGAAAATCTCTGATGACCGGCTTCTTAAAAATTGGAAAAACGGGGAGATTATAGTAAATGTTCCAGATTTTTGAATTTAAAATAAAGCATTGAATAAATAAATGAATTTTTAAATCAGATTTTCTTTATTGCTATACGATTTTTAGTTTCTTCCGACTGCATCATAATTTGGCTCCATTTTCGCTGCCATTCAATTGCCCTTTTCGAGCTGATATCTGACAACGATTTTTTCCGACTTCGTTCATTACGCGAACTGAGCACGGGGCATTATGGCTTTTGCCACGCGTTGTCTGACCCCGTCGGTGGGAGGATGTTCATACCGGACCATGAAGTGAGGACTTGGCAAAGTACTTTTTACAAGATTCACTGCAACAGTTTCTTTTTACGGATCGGACGGAACTGGACGCGGGGCTTTTTTCCAAAAATTTACGCGCCTCTTACTAGGTTGTGTCATAAAAAATGACTCACTTTTAATAAGATGAAAAAATATTGTAAATTAAACTTAATGAGTATATCTTTCTACGTAATTTTGTTTATTAGTAAGTTCTCGTCATTTTAACACCAAAATTGTGCAGTTTTTTAGTCAGTCCATTGCTCAATGTAAAGGGACTGCTGCCAACCGGCATCATTTTGGAGAGTAATCAATATATAAAAGAATTATGGGCGGTGGTTATTGTATACCAAATTGGACAAGATCTGGACCAATTTGTATCGGTCCCTACTCGCCCGCCAAGAAATGCCCCTACAGACCACTTATTTTTGACCAACCAGAACATCTCGGACACTTTGAATTGAAAAATTGTTACCCCATCCGTCTTGTTCCCCAAACTTTACTCTCTCAGAATTTCGCTTATTTTTTAGTCTCAAAAATTTTTTACGGGGTAGGCTCCTCACTGAAAATGCTGAGGTTGAGGAAATTGTGGAGCAGTACCTCACCTCAAAGATCGGCCCAGACTTTTTCCATTAAAGGATTCGCAAACTTTTTTCTCGTTGTTGGAAGGTCAAAACCAACCAAGGAAACTATTTTAGTGATTAGAATTTACATTACTCCTGTCAGATTTTTTTTTTTCAATTTTGATTATAACTTTTTTTTCTATAAAAAGGGTCATTTTTTATGATGCGACCTAGTAAATACCCAAAAAAAAAAAAACTCGATAAAAAAAAACTTGCTATGTCATTATTTTAGAATTTCCAATTTCTCAGGAACTCAGTTCGTCGCTTCGAATTCGTTATCGAACTGGCGGTGAGAAGGTGCTTGTACTTGGTGAACAATTCATGAACAAAAGTTGGGCAAGACGTACAAAATGTGGTTCATCGACGGCGTCTAACGTAGAAGACGCCATGTTCAAAGGCCTAATGATGGGCGTGGAAGTGCTTTCTCAAGGTCTTCATTTTCAATTTGAAAAATGAGGCCATTTCGCCGAATTCTTGGCAAAAAAAATTTGTTGGCTTTTTTGATACTTTTTTTTTTGAGATCAGTTGTTGCTTGCATTTGAAGACAGCACCGTTTGTGCGTTTAATTTGCACACAAATGCAGTCATTGATGCGGTAGGTTTAGTTTTTGTTAAAACAAAATTAAGTTTAAAGTCATGCCAAAATTTCGTTAGATTACATTTGCCGTCGACATTTGCGGACGGAAATTTGCGTCTATGTCTATAATCGGTGTCAGCTTTTGGCAGCTTAGATTTTAAATGAAATTTGGTGCTAATCGCAAATGTCCGAGTATGAACACAAAAATTTCGGGGAAAATTTTGTAAAAAAAGAAAGATTAAACTATCGCCGTACATAAAATAACGGTACCAAGGCCAATTAAACTAGGCAAATTTATGGCCCTATGATCGTTGCTTCCCTTCTCCATTTAAGCTGAAGCATCCGAAACGACCCGAATTTCTGTGTTGGTCCGTCCTTCCTTTGCCGTCGTCTTCCACCGTCGATGGCATTTCGCCACTCGGCGCATTGGTCGCCGTCTCAGTGATTGGTCAACTGTATTTGCTCAATTATTGTTCGGCTGGCTTTGATGATGAAGCAGAACAGCAGTCACCGACACCACCAACACGCACACTGTTAAGGGCGGAATGCAAAGTGAAACAGTGCAAACGGTTGGTTGATCGGTCAACGAAAGGGAGGGACTTTTCATGTCAGGAATTCCCGGAGTTTTCAGGCCAGGGACGGGCGAAATTTCATTTCAAGAATCGAAACCCTTTTCCTTGCGTTCGGCTTTCAGTTTTCGGGTAAAACACCGAATTAAAAAAAACAGACCTTTAACAATTAGAGAGTTTTCCTACTTCAGGACTTCTTTAAATTTTCCAGATATTGAAAATTTTCAACCGTTACCCGCAATCCGCGGCATTTTTAACTTTTTCATAATTACCAAAATGGTCGTCCTTCGTTGAGTTTCGCACGACCAATATTTCGGGCATAGGTCCTGTTTCTGGGTTGTCTAACACGGAACAGGACGAAACGTCGCCGGACAAGTTTTTTGATCATAACTTTTTTATTTATCCACCAATTTTTATAAACTTGATATTATTCGAAAGCTCTAAGTGTTTGGAAACTATCATTAAGCAGATGTTAAGCGATTAAAAAATTCCCAAAAGAGTTAAAAATTTTTATTTGCAAAAAATCGGCAATTTCATCAGTTTTATTTTCTAACTTTTTGGGGAATTTTTTAATCGTTTAACGTCTTCTTAATCAAAGTTTCTAAACACTTAAAGCTTTCGAATAATACCAAGTTTATAAAAATTGGTGAATAAACAGAAAGTTATGACCAAAAACTCGTCCGGCGACGTTTAGGCCGGCGATGTTTTGGGATGTACCCTGTCTAACAAAATGGTTTTTTTTTGTCTCGATTAACTCTGTTTTTTGTTTGGGCTTTCGAATCTTTCAGCGATGGAATTTCCATGGTCCTCTTATTTTTGTTGTTTTCAGCGACTTTGAATGCACTGCGTTGGCCTTTTACGATGACACCAAACAACATCAATCGATGAACAGATTGGCCAGCGGATTCAAAGATGGGACCATTGAGGTGATTATTGGGCAAAATTTTTTTTACGAATCGCCCCCTTCCCATCGGGACCAATTCCATCTCGTTACTTCCTCTTGCTCCAAGAAAGGTTTTTAAAAAAAGATTTACAAATAAAAATTTTGCTGTTTTTGTTCATTATTTTATATTTATTTTTTGATGTTATTATTGTTGGTTAGATACGCTCTGTTTTCATGGCCCCGTCGGTGGGCGACGAAAAATGGCGTCATCGTCGTTGGACCACCACTCTGTTGGCCAAATGCGACTTTCACACGTGTGCCATCCGTATGTTGAGTTCACTTGTTGTTGTTGGCTGTGTTAGTGATAATTCCCCTTCTGCCGTTGTCAATTTCCATGAAAAAGAAGTGTCAAACATTCCCCCTTCTGTTGTTGGACAATTTTCTCCTCCTCCTCAACATTTGTTGCTCATTTCTGGTGCTTCTGATGGCAAAATATCTCTATTTGTCCTCTCTCTATGAATTTTTGTTGGTCTTCTATTTTCAATTTTGAATTTGCCTTTTTATTTTTGTCAAAAAATTTAATTTCCTCATAAAAAATGTTTATATCTCACTTTCGTTATCTCACATGTACAATGAATGTATCATGGGAATTCAGTGCTAATTAGTCATGTGATCTTTGAGCCACAAATGACAAATACTTACGCCAGCAGGGCTTTTTGGCCGGGATTCCACTCGGCGGCCATTCTTTTTAACCCGAATTTTGGTTCTTATAATTTACGCTTTCATGGGAGGGTCCCGATAGGGATTTAAGGCCAATCTCTCATGTAGCCCCTTTAATCTTGATCTCATGTTGTTTTGGTTTTGCGGGGCACTACCCTAGTCCCAATTTTCCTTGCCGAAATTGGCTATGCCCTCTCTCCCCCCCCCCTCCGGATTAGTACTGTGAGCGATGCAAAACAATTGAATTTCTCTTTAACCGTTAGCATTGTTTGCTGTTGTTACTGTTTGCTTATTCAATGGTAATTGATTATTTCGCTACACACATAGTGATATGCTTTAACACTTGCTTTTGGATTTTGTTCATTGTTGAGAGGGGAATAAGGAAGGAAAGAAAGGTTGTAATGTAAACACACACAAATCATTAATTTTTGATTGGGCGACTTAAATAAATTGCTTCTGGGCAAACAAACAAAAAAAAAGGATTTTTTTCGGAGATCATTGATCAAATTTTGCCGTCCCCTTTGTTGTCTTCGTTGTTGTTGTTGTTGCTTCCCCATGCCGCCGCCGCCGCCTCCTCCTCCTCCAGCGTATCCCATCAATAGAATTTGGCACTGCCGCATAGGAAAGCGACCAGTGACTCGGGCGAGCCGGGCCGTGGCGTCCGTTTGCGCTTCAGACGATGCATTCGTCCACAGATGCTGCGCATTCGTGTGAACAGTTCCACATGTGAGCGGGCCATTGCCCGCGGCGTCGTTTCACCATCGGCGGCGACTGCGCCGCTCGCCGGCGCCGCTTCGTCCTCATCGTCGCCGTTCACCAACAACTTCCGCTTCACCGTCAGCTGTTTTGGTGGTTCAATTACTGCTCCGTCTTCTTGCTGCTGTTGTTCATTATCAGCGTCGCCATTTCCGTCCTGCTGTTCCTCTTGCGCCGTTCCATCGCCGTCTGTTAAGTCCCAACGGTGTCCAATGCCAGCCGGTGGTGGTGCCAATGCTTCTGTTGTTCCATCGGCACCATTATTGTTGTCATACTGGTCCTGTTGATCCTGTTGTTGTTGTTGGAACATGAGGAGCGAGTGCAGTGCAGCATCAGATGCTGCTGCTTGCCTCGTCAGGTGGAAGAGCGGCGAATTGTGCCCTGAGGGTCCATTCACAATTATAGGGACTTGTGGATCATTAGTTAATGACTCTCAATTGTCCCCATTTTTACTTAATGAGCAACTAGGCCAATTTCTGCGGTTTCGCCTAATTATTCTCCAATTAGGGAATGGTTCAAGGCTGTCGATTTCTTAATTAGTTCCTTAATTAGGGAGTAATTCAAGGGTGTCAATCGTATCCTAATTAATTCCTTTATTAGGGACTAATTCAAGGCTTTACTTTCTAATTATTAGGGACGGACCAATTAAAGGCTCTCGGTTTGATCCTAATTAGTTAATTAATTAGGGATTAACAAAGACTCTCCGCCACACCTTCACCAATTAGTTAATAAGGTACAAGGTCAAGTGTTTTTTTTTTCTCTCACTTTGCTGCTGCTGTTGTCGATGTGCCAAAAATGCTGCTGTTGAAGAAGCTGATGAGGAAGGAAATGCATTGACCGAGCCGCATGGGTTGTTGATGAGCAACAGCAGAGAGATGATAGAGACGGTTGGCACAACGCGCAGCAGAAACGGTGACGACTCGGTATGCATTTTGGCGTTTTGACGACAACGCATTTTTTTATTTTTTGAATTTGAATAATGGGCACGCCCACCGACAGGCGCGCGAATGTGATGGATTTTAGTGGCTACAAAATTAGGGAGGAAATTGAAAATGTGAATCAGTGAAAGTGTTACGGCAATTTTTGTTTTTTTGCCAAAAAAGACTCCGTTCTCTGCCTCAAAAAAAGCTGACTTTGGGTGGGAACAAAGAAGGAATTTGGCATTTGAGGAATTTGAAAAATGTCCGTTAAATTTTGTTTTTTTAACCGTACCCTCTCAAATATTACGGTAAGAACGGAATTGGTCAATCAACATAACCAAGATTATCCTGCAGGCTGCATGACTAACATCCAAGCCGTGCGGTCTTTTTAATGCAGGTGGACAATAATAAAATTGAATTTTTGGCCGTAACTCAAAAGTGAGGGCCAAAAAAAACTCAACTCTCGAGAAACAATATTTGAAAAACATCATTTTAGTTGATGACCGTACCATTACCGAAAAAAGGGTAAAAAATAAATGAATGAATGAATGAAAAGGACCAACAAAATTGGTAATCACAAAAGTTACTGTGCGAAAAATATGGCCAAAGGTGCGCGTGAGAAATGAAAAGTTCAAAGAAATTGGCGCCGGGAGGGAAGGGAAAAGGCAATGGAAACAATTGGCACCCCCGCGGGGGATGGGAAAATTAGCGGCTAACGACAAATAAATATGCTAATAGGCGGAGACAATTTATTACATATTGTAACAAATAAAAGTGGGCAAAATGGAAGGGGACGGGCGCGGGAGAGCGGGGGGAGTGGGCGTGACAAAAAAATGCCAAAATTGATAAAACAAAGTGCCAAATTGGGCAAAAAACAATGCGGCAAAAAATGGCGCCATTTTTGGCGCTTTAGTTCGTTGAAGCAAATCGGAATAAATGCGCGTCATTTTTGGCCAAGTGCCAAATATTGTCCACTTTCTCGTGCCAAATTCCTGGCACTTTCTTTGGGATGCCTGAGTTGGAACGCTTGCGCATTATATTGTTGTTGCGTTATCATCCGAGTCGAAAGATAGAGCAGGGGACTGTGCCATTCAAGGCGACCGCGCGACGGCATTTGGGCCGGCCCATAAACCGGATCGGTTACTCACTAATTCGGGGTCGGTTTCGCTAACTGTGCAAGTCTAGACTCATCATTGGACTAAGAGGGAGTACCGGATCAGACCCGAGATCGGGAACAAAAAGTCGGACTCGGCATTTGTGCCGTCCAATGTCGGGAGACCAAAGACCAGAATTTGGGAGATTCCCTGAAGCATCACACTAATGGCCGAGCCCAAGCTCCAAATGGCTCAAATGCGACATTCGTTTTACATAATCCATAGTGACTATTCTTCCCTCCCCTCCCCAAATGTTCTTTCCCCTCAGGGGATTTGGTCATTACCCATTACACCACTTAATTAGTCAGTTGCTTAAGTGCAAATAAAATTTTGGCCATTGTGCCGCGTGATAAAAAAAGACAATGGGAGAAAATGGCAACTCGAAAATTTGGGTGAGTCCCGAAAAAGAGCAAAAATCTTCTTTACTCATGCACATAATGTCCAGTAAAAAGCCCAAAAATGGAAAGAAGCAAAAATGGGTTAGTTCTTGGCATTTTTCGGGTTGGCCAGAATGCCTTTTTCCCATTTCCTATACCTTTTTCGGCACCGACTAACCGATTTCATGTTTTTTTTATCGGAATTGAAAATTTTTTTTAAAGATCCGAATCTGATTTTAGAAAAAAATTATGCCAGAGAAAGATTTTCGATTTTTTTTTCCTGGTACCAAAAATGACATCATAAATTGGGCCACAGGCTTGGGTTAAGTGGCTAATGATGTGTTGAGCGTTAGACGACACTGACTGCTTTCATACAGCCCTTTTTATAAGCCCTGGGGAAAATGCCATGGTAAATTCGTTCATCATTTCTGACGCAATTTTATCGAAAATTTTTCAAAAAAATTGTCATTGAACAGTTGTTGAATTGAGAAGGTAAAGGCATTGTAGGGCAAGACTTACAGCGGAAAACGGGGGGTGAACAGACAAATCAGGCACAGAATGCCAAATTTTGGTCGTATGTCACGCAAATTCAAATTTTGTAAAACTAGGCATTGAATATTGTGTTGTCACATGCAAAATTCGGTGTGAGGTGCCCGACAATGGCATGGCAGCCGATGCCGCCGCCCTGCCCCCGGAACACGGCATTGCCCCCCGCCCTTCCCTTTTTGTGTGTGTTTGTGTTTGTGTGCCATTGGCATTGGCATTGGTCACATTTTAAATGGTGAGAAAAAGCGGCCTCAGGTGGTGACATGGAAAAAGTCATGGCATTCAAAAAAATTTTGTTTAATTAAATGGCGGATTGTACATATTTTGGTTAAAATTTAAAAAATATCAGATGGCGGCACCACCTAAAATATGTTTTTGAACGGTTTTGTCGGTAAAATGTCGGACAGAAAAGTCGAGAAAAGGTCTACTGAGCCTAGCCTCTATTCAATTATAACATAGGTAATGCCCAAACCGGAGGCATATGAGGACGGTTGTCGGGTTGAAACCGAACAATCGAACGGAAAACCCAAGGAATTCCGCTTCCGATTTTGGTTGGACCGAAAAACAGTCGATTTCTTTTAGTCCGGTTCAATTTTTGAAGAATTTCGAAAAACCGTTGCAGTCACACTAGTATAGCCTTAATTGTCTCAGTGCCGCAAAAAAGCGCTTCCGCCTCCCCATCCAAAAAATTTTGCAGATTTTTTCTTAGCCTAGCTCCTTTGAGACCGTTAGGGAATTTTTTGACACGACGGCACCCAACCTATGATTGGGTGGCTAATGCCAATAATACATCTTAAATAGAGGGGGCACCGGGCGGGGGGGGGGCGAGAGGCGAGAGACAATCACCCATGGAGGGGAAATGAGAGCGCCGGATATTACACGGCGCAGGCGCACGGTGGCAAAGGTAGTGGCACAAATGCCGTCCCCGCCCTCCCCCTATCCTCGGCTGATGCAGAAAATGGAAAATTGTTTTATCAAAAAGGGGCATATAATTCCGTCCCGCTGGTGGTGGGAAATTATGTCGTCGGCTTGTACCATTTTTGGCATTCCCTCTCCCCCTCATTTTTTTTTTGCAAAAATTGACAATTATTGGTCAGTCCAAAGAAACCGCAACATTCATTAAAACGCCGGCAGCGCGGAGGGGAATAATGGGGCTTGTGCAAAGAGCTGCAAAAAATGTGAAGAAAATGGGTACAATTGAAGCAGGGAGGGGGGATTAGTTCCTATTTATAGTCACACTCAAAAAGGATAAAAGACCACCGTAAGGGGCAGCCAGAAAATTACTGTAATTTACTCTAACAACAGCTTACTGTGCCTAAGAGCCCCTTCCCCCCCGGCAGAGTCGGGTCAGCCGATTAATTTATTCGATACAAATTTCGTGTCAAAAAGAGCGGTTTCGGTATGTCAAAGTTTCTGGTAATCTATGGCAATTCTGTGTTCGTAGTGCCACTGTAATACCAACAATTGAGGTTGGCTTGAAAAAACTAGGAAATTTTTCGGCGCCAAATTTATCACATAACGGTAACTCTAAAAAACGGTAAAAGTTCGCGCCAAAGGTGCTGGTGCGTTTCTTAAATCCGCCATTTTAACTGATTTTTTGTATAAATCATGCCATAACTTTCCTCAAACTCCACCATATTAAACAATCATGGTATTGTAAGATAGCCCTTGGATTACTCTATTAGCTTACTAAATTTCAAAAAATTTCATTAAGTTTTTCAAAAGTTTTGGTAATTTTTTCCATTAATGAAATTTCTTGAAATTTAGTAATAGAGTAATCCAAGGGCTACCTTACAATACCATGATTGTTTAATATGGTGGAGTTTGAGGAAAGTTATGGCATGATTTATACAAAAAATCAGTTAAAATGGCGGATTTAAGAAACGCGCATAGGTGGCGGAATTTAAGAAACGCGCCAGCACCGCGCCAAAAAGCATGAAATTTCGCGTAGCGTCAGAGCAAATAATGCACTTTTTATAACCAACAACACTGGATTGAATTTTTTAGCGTTAAATTTACCGCCAGAGGGGGGGGGGGGAGGGCGAAAAAATGGTCACCTCAACCGATAATTTCCGGGTTTTTCTCGCTACCCTACAACGGATTATAATGTGAAACTTGGCTAATTGTACCCTCCCCGCCCCCTTCAGCCCACTGTCGTGCTGCAGTGCCATTAGTAAATAACGGACAATGACGAAATTAATGCCCCTGGGGGACGCACTTTTCTTTTTGCCCTCTCCCGCGGGGGGCAAAATGTGATTCAGCGCAATCGCAATGCCAATGGCAGTGATGATAATGGTTGTTGGTTATTCGGATTTAATTGTAATTGACACAAGAAATACTATCGCTTTACGAGATAAAAAAGGGATGGGGCCATAAATTGGATGTCCAAGGATTTTTCGGTCGGAATACCGAGGTCGAATCGTCGCAAATCGGAATTCCGATAATTACGAAATTTAGCATATTAGTAAAAACAATAAAAATTGGCGATCTTTAGCGTTACTTACCGACATTTGCCAAACACTATCTTAAACAAAACGAGATAGTTAAAATTTTGGCCAGCATTTGAAAATGTGCACCAAGTTTTGGCTTTGTCCTAAGACTCGAGACCGACAATCGGTCCGGGAAATTTGGTCCAGACATTCGGTACGGCCATCAAATCGTCAATATAAAAAAATCCGACCTTTTCAGGGATGAGAACTTTGGAAAAGATTCGTAAAGCCAATTTAAAAGAGCAATTGGACAGGAAGAATATATTTATGAGGGTGTTGCTAAAGTAAAAAATTTGCACCAAAAATGGACCTTTTTATACCGCTGGTTACGAAAGAGAGACTCAAAATCCAATTAATTGCAATTTTAGGCCCAATTATGCTTTTCTGAAAGTAAATTGAATTTGCGAGATACAAATTCTTTAAATATAATCAACCCAAAAGCGTTAGACCGCGTACCAATTAATTAGCGCGAATTGGCTAATTAATGGCACCCACAAAATTTGTGCCGCTAATTAGCCCTGCTGGCATGTCTTGGCACTTAGCCCCTTCGTAACGGTGGGCATCCCTTGAGGGTCGGCTCTGGCGCTCCGTATGGCGCCCATATTTTTGAACAGGGATAGTGATGGCTTACACTCGCACATTTAAATAGTCCAAGCAATGCGGCAATTTTGTACCCCCTCCCTCCATTTTGCCGTGAAAAGTCATTAACACTTTGGCATTAATGGGTTTTAATGGGCATGAAAAATGAATGGGGGAGGGGGAGCGTGGGGGAGGGGCGGAATGGGGTAATAATAGTGCTAATGAGCTAGAAGGCGTGACCTCCGCCCGCGCCCCCGGCGTTATTTAATTTTGGGAGATTTTGATGCAAATGCGAGAAAGGCGGTGGTAATTTTTGAAGCCAAGAATAGAGGGGCAAATGAAGTGCTAAAATAGAAAATGCAAAATTAGCACCTCTTTAACACAAATACAAATAGGTATATGGACAAGTGATCTTTCAAAGTACCAAGTTTTGGAACTAAAATTATTTTAAGGGAGGGGGGCGGAAATGGCGGGGGCTAAATTGACCAAAACTCACCATTATGAGAAAAATATGATGTCAAAATTTGAAATCAGCCGAAAGTCGGAATGCAAAAGGGGTGTCGAAAAAAAAATAATATTTTAGGGCGCCATAGTTTCAATCGGAAAAGATTTAAACTTTTTATTTTTATGAATCTAAACTATACCGAAAAAAAAATTTCAACAAAATTTCAAAATTTTATGCGTTTTCATCGTAATAGCTACCATTTCGATCTTTCGAATTATCGGTTTTACGAGTCTCGGTGTGAAGTCGCGGTCTTGGTTCTCGAGTCTGGGGAATTTTAAGGTCTCGACCAGCTCTACAATCAACAATTTTTTCTTAATTATTTTAGTTAGAAAAAATTCTATCGGATTTCCGATTAATATTTGTGTTTGTTTATCTATTTTTAATTGGGTAATTAGTCAATTAATTGTCTGCCTAATTGCCTTTTTTGTGCAAATAAAGCACTTCCGCCCTTTTAATTAATTCACAAAAAATTCACTGTTTCCGAAATTGGCTAATTTCCGCTTCTTTGGGTAGGTAAAAATATATTAATGTTAATTTGTATACAGCACAAAAAAATGAATTGTTTGGTATTTGTCTTCTCGATGCATTAGGAAACCGTTTGGTTCTAAAAGTGCATCCAGGGTGGCGATCTCGAAAGTCCAAAATGGTGGCGCCGGGATTAAAAAGGGTGGCAAAAAAGTGGCATGACCCCCAAAATGGTGGCAAATGCCACCAAAAGGTGGCAAAATCGCCACCCTGAGTGCATCCTTTTTTATTGTTGGTAATTATTTTTTTAATTACCGTTTTCCATCCAAAATGAAGTCACTGTGTCAACGCCCCATCAACCGCGTACAGTAAGAAAGGAGTAGTGCTCCATTTTGAACGGAATACGATAACAGGGGAAACATTCGTTTTTGGGTGTACGGTAAGCACTACGGAATTATCCGGTTCAGGGCGAAAGGCATAATAAGGAAAAGCATCGCCATTGAGTTTCGACCAAAAAACACATTCGAAAAAGTTGAACCAAACTTGCCGGGAACGGAATTAAGAATTTTAGAGATTGACACGCGGTTTGTTAATCAGTCGTTTATTTTTTTACCGACACAAACGGCCCCCGACCAACTTGGGTCGGAATATCATTCCGAATTTCATGACAAAGTCTGAGTAAACCTTGGCATTATCATCATCCATCGGCGGAGAGCGGGCAAGGCAAGAAGCAGTGGTGCCACTTAAACCTAACCCATCCATTTCATCGTCATCACAAATTGCCCCCTTTTTCAACCGCCGGCACTTTTTAATTTCACCCATTTTTCACCAGCGGAATGAATGGCATCGTTTTTTCGGGTGTAACAAAGAACGATAAATGCCATTTTGAAAAATGTAAGTGAATTCCTTCCCCCTATTTTTTTTTTGTGTGTCAATGTGTTAATAAAAGTCCTTCTGAAGAGCAGACAAAAAACAACAAAATTGTTTCTTCTTCTCTGCCCATTAATTAGCATGAAATTCCTCACAATTTTTGTAACATTTTTCAAATAATTGTCGGTTATTACCTTATTACAAAATGATGGACTTTGCGGTTGATAATATGACATACATTTTAATTTTTTTACGAATTTAATAAATGTAATATAATAAATGAATGAGCCCCCAAATGAGCTGTAGGGGAAAAGGATGAAAAGGCGGCAATGAAAAAGTGACAAATTAATGAGGGCGGGTGAATCACACAAGGTGTAGCCCGAGGGGATGAAACGTAGAACCAATTAATTGATGTAATTTAATTAACCATTAAGTTAAAAGGTGATGGAAAACAAAGTCAAGAATATATATTCTCATTTGGTTTTTCCATGTGGCATCCGTCCCCGGCCGGAATTTTTCAGTAACATGATCGGATTTCCGAGGCTTGGAACCGAGTTTTGCTTCTTTTTTAGTTCGTTACAAATTCCCATAATCTTGACAGGTTTGGACACCAATCCCTCACCCATACATCAATCATGGTAAAAGACAATTGTTTATTTTGTGGAAATTTCCTAACAACATGTGAAAATTCAAGTTTGTAATAAATTGATCGACTTTGCCAAACAAAAAGAAAACGGTCCACAGATCATTATTTTGTTGCCTTTTGGCCTCCTCATCGACCATTCCACCGGCAGCACCACCATTCGTTGACGACGGCATTCTCTTCCTCCTCTGGCCATTAGTCTCCCTTGAACATCAGCCAAACGCGTGGGCTCTCGATGTACCCTGAAACAGTTTCTTCCTCTCCGTTCTGTCTGAAAGTCCAGCGGGGGTTCACGGGGGAATTTGTTGGTTGATTATGGTCATCTTGTTTAAAACATGTGTCAAATGCCAAGAAAAATATGTACAAAAATGTTGAAAATGCTTGCGATTATGCGAAAATAAATGAATGGTAAAATATTTTTTTCTTTTTCTCGGATAAACATATTATTAAATGGAAATTATTGGCACTAAAGTGTGTTCGCTTCGACCAATATGTAACAAATTCGGCCTCGTCCCTTGGTGATATACATAAGTTTGTTTGGCTGAAATGGGTGTTATAAAAAACAAATTTTTTTTTAAAAATTTAATAAAATTTGGCGCGAGATCGAAGCCAAGGCAAACTCCATCGGCCGGCTATTCGAACATTGCGCAATTCATTCAATAAACATTTAAAAGACATTTCTTTGACATATGTAACAATAAGTAATAACGAAGTCAGTGGTAAAGTGCAGAATGGGATTTCAAGAAACCCAATACGCACAAAAATGAATTGTTTCAAATAATTCCCGAAAAATCCAAAAATAAACAACAAATTTGAATTCAAAAATTGGTCAAATTGGGTGTTTATAATCGTGATCAACAGCCCGAGTTGAAACTGTCTTACATTCATTGTTACAACTTTCCAAAAAACCAAAATAATGAACAAAGTATTTTGGGTAGTTCACCCCCATTCTGCGCTTTTTTGGCCAGTAAAATGGGCATTTTGGGGAAGGTTGTGCCATGTATGCCATGCCGGAAACTACCACCAGGCCTGGCCACCGCACCAGTCGGGTGTCAGTCTGACCTGAGTTGAACTCCGACGACAGATAGCCACCGTGTTCGATCAGCATGTGATTTTTGAGGTCAGCCCACTCGCTGAGTTTGCTCTGACAAATGGGGCACAAATAGCCATGGTCCTCCTTCACATGGTCCTCCATGTTCAGAAAACGGTTGCATTTGTAGTCACAAATTTTGCACTCAAATTTGATGATGCCCGTGTGAATACGTTCATGAGTTGTCACCTGTTTAAGTAATTATACTGGTAACTAGGGGCAATACAAAGCATTCCTCAAAATCAAGGAAAACTTGTTTATTTTTTGGGGAGAGTAACTTGTGTCACCAATACAAACAATTCCCCATCGCGTCTATAAAAAGATTACACATTTTTTGCGTCAAAAATTAATAAGAGATCCCTCCGCAAATCTAGCACAAGTAATTGTTTTCTAGTTAGACTCATAAATGTAAAAAAAAACGTTTATACACAATGGCAATAAAAATTTTTCCCCACCGCTGTTTCGCTGATGAACAATTCCTCGCAAAAATGGCATTGATACGTCTTGGTGAACACATGCGACATCTTCTTGTGCTTGCGCAACTTGCGCGGCGTCAAAAACTTCTGATTGCACAGATTGCATTTAAATCCCGAATTTTGACCACGATGAAATTTGGTCCTGTGGTTGTACAGACGTATTTCGTTGCACAAATTGCGCGCCGGCACGCATTCAAAACAGAGGTAAACCTGTGGAGGAGGGAAGAAGAAACATTATAAGGAAATCAGAGACAAAGCGCAACGGTAACCAAGGCGCAATTTGCATTCCCTCAAATTGAGTCATTATAATATCATTTTGTTAATAGCCGAGGTTTTGACTTAAACCTAATGGCAAAATCCTTGTCCAAAAAATGATACACAAATAGCATCAAAATAAACAGCCATTCTTAGAGAAAGCAAACAATAAAAATTGACTCAATATAGGGAATACAAATGCATTATAATGTAACATGTGTGTGTAAAATCAAATGGAAGCGCTACAGCAGCAACCAATCAAAAACAAAGAAAATGAGAGGTAGTTTTTAACATAATGCGAAAATTATATGTATGTGTTATTGTTGTTGCAGTAAAAAGGACTTGGAACAAAAAGGAAATAGTAATTTTTTGACCATTTCACACAGATGGTCCGCCATCTCGGCCTTGCTTGGCACCGCCTTGAAGCACTTCAAACACTGGGCCCATTCCGCGGATTCGGCATGTTTTTTAGCAATGTGTTTCTTCAGCGAATATTCGTTGCGATAGCGCTTGTCACAGAATGGACATTGAGGCGACACCTTCTTCTTATATAAACGCTTTGGCTGAAAGAGCACACCGAAACGGTCAAAACGAGCGGGCACACCCCCGGTGAGTTCGCCAGGCAACGGAATTCTAAAGAGACAATTCAAAAATATGGCATTTTTGGTGTCACAAATAATTAGAGTCTAAATCCGTTGCCCCATCTTTTTTCAACTCAGAAGTTTGGCCCGTTTCACAATTACTAGCATTTGTACAAAGAACGTACTCTTTGATGTCCACGTCGTATTTTGATGCGTCCAAATCTTCCTGAGGTGGGATAAAACCACCGCTGACAATTTCATCCAATCGATTCGCCTCAAATTCTTCCTTTCTAAAAATGAGATAATTTGAAGTTAAAACTTCGGAGACAAACCTCTGCTGTCGAACTTCGTCCTCCTGCTGGCTCGTATAAGCGGCGTGTTCCTTAGGATGCCTATCTCGCAAATGGCGCTCATAAATGTGCTTGTCCAAGAAACGGTTTCGACAAATGCGACATCGGACCATCTTGGATCGGATCAACCTTCGAATCTCCGACGGTTTGGTTGGATGTGCGACAGCACCCGCAATTTCATCCGAATTTTGAGTTCGAATGACCAGCGGAACCGGCTTGAGCACCTTCACATTGCTATTGTTGTTGATACCTAAAATAACATAGAAGATGGAGGCAGATTTTGAGCTTAAAGAACCTAAAAGATAACAATGTGCTAACATGTCAGTAAATACGGCAATAATCCCTGACTAAGCATTTGAGACACTTACCTTCATTTCCATAATAAGATAAATAATTATGTCAGAACTTGTTCTTGGGTATTAGTTTTTTAAAGTCCAAAAAGAAAAAATAAGGCACGGATCGGCCGTTAAGGGTATTAAGCATTTGTGTACCATTAACGGTCAAATCCGACGTGGAAGGTGTGAGTGGAATGAGATCCGGTTCAGACGAAATAACTGTTGTTGTAGCCGACAAATTGGAGACTGAAGCTGTTGCTGTTGCGGTCGTAGCAGTGGAAGGAGCTGACCAAAAAGTAAACGACCCATTGATAGGTGTACCGGAGGCGTTGAGCACCTAAACAATATTATTATTATTACCTAAAAATTAAGCAATTAATATTTAAGAGTCATTACCGTCCGCTTAAAATTCGTTTCATTGTATTCTGCTGGCTCAATTTGTAGTTTGAGCGTCTCCCTTTGCTCGTCACAAGTTGTGGTTGATAATATCCCTTGATTTAAAATGATTGGCATTTCTTAAACACGAAATTTGGTTATTTAGTTCATATTTTAATTTGCCCGTGGGTCACGCACGACCTATGAAACGAAATTCAAAGACTTTAAATAAACATAACAAACGGAAGAAGGAAGAAGACAATAACAAAACATTGAAGAAAGTAAAGCACAGAGAAAGAAAATTTAATTTTGAGGGAATATGGCCAAAGGTAGGCAATCGTTAGGAAAAAGGCGCAGAGAGTTGGAGCCTAGCAGCACAACAGAGAAAGGAGGAGAAGAAGACAAGGCTTGGGAAGAGAGCCGCGTTTTTGAATTTGGTTATTTTAGGAATTACGAAATATTATAGTTCATTGAAACGAATACCTGATTATTCATTTCAAAAATACAGTATGTTTTTGACGATTTCTTGAACATGCTCGCCGCTATGCCGTCATCGTTGTTCATGTCATGGCAGTTCGTACAATGGCAATTCGTACAATTTTAAATGGGTGTGGCCAAACTTTTTTTAGTAGGCCAAATTCTTCAAATTTGTTATCATTCTACTCTACATGTTTAGAAGCGATGATTAAGCATCTCACAAAAAAGTTATAACTTATAATTACGAGAAAGTCTGCTTTTGTGAATTTTTAATATTCTTGCTTAATCGCTTAGCTTCTGCTTAATCATCGCTTCTAAACATGTAGAGCATTCGAATGATACCAAGATTGAAGAATTTGGTTGACTTAAAAAAAGGTTATGGCCATACCCATTAAAAATTGTACGAATTGCCATTGTACGAACTGCCTTTGACCCCATAGTGGTTAGTTGATGCTAATTTTGTTGTCTGAATGCGGAGGTACTGTGTTAAGTAAACAACTGTTTTTTTTTTCAATTCAACATGTGTTAAGGTTATTTTTGTTAATTTAGTTCGTTCGTTAATATTTAAAATCTTCATTGCATTATAATGGGCAAAGGGGACAGAACAACTTGGAAAGCCAATTATTTCACTCGCATTATAGTACTATTTTTTCATTTTTCCATGACTTTAATTTTTACTTTAATAGGCGCTTTTTGACGAATATCCGAAGTGTCTTTTGGTCGGTGTCGACAATGTTGGATCGAAACAAATGCAGGAAATTCGCCAGGCTATGCGTGGTTACTCACATTCCTTATTGCTCAAATAAATAGTTCTCGTTTGTTCGTAACAATTCACTTAGGACATGGCGAAATTTTGATGGGCAAAAACACTATGATTCGCAAAGCGATCCGTGGAAATCTTCAAAAAGTTCCATTGCTCGAGAAACTGTTGCCTTACATCGTCGGCAATGTCGGATTCGTTTTTACCAACGAGGATTTGGGGGATGTCCGCAAAAAATTGTTGGAGAACAAAAGAGTAATCCATTCAGTTTTTCGAATTGGTTAAAAGATGACTAATTTAGGGCGCGCCTGCAAAAGCTGGTGCAGTCGCGCCGTGTGACGTGAAATTGCCTCCGCAAAACTCCGGGATGGGTCCGGAGAAGACGTCTTTCTTCCAGGCTCTGCAAATTCCGACAAAGATTTCGCGTGGTACCATCGAGATTCTGAACGAAGTTCATCTTATCAAAATTGGTGAGAAGGTTGGCGCTTCCGAGTCAGCCTTGTTGAACATGTTGGGCATCCAACCGTTTTCATATGGACTGGTTGTTGAACAGGTTAAAATTTTTCTAACTGGATTAGGATTCGTAGACACATCAAAAAATCACCGTTGGTATTATTTTCTTCTGTCGTGGGAAACATTCCTTTATAACGTGGAAGTTTTGACCCTATTTTGACGCTTAGGTTTACGACAACGGGGCTGTCTATTTGCCCGAGGTGCTTGATGTGACGACGGATGATTTGATTGCACGCTTTCAAGGGGGTGTGCTCAATTTGGCAGCCTTTTCGCTTGGCATTGGTTACCCGACCAAGGCATCGGCTCCTCATCTGATCGCCAATGCTTTCAAGAATTTGTTGGCCGTTGCTGCCGAAACGGACGTGACGTTCAAAGAGGCTGAAAAGGTATTATGTTTGGAATATTGGAGTGGATAGTGGACAGGTAGAGCCAAAATGCTCTTAGCCGGGATCTCAGTACCCTTGGTCTTAAGTGATATATTTGACACAAACTTTTTTTATTTAAAGCAAAGGTTTTTTTAAATTGATCCCTTTCTTTAGGTCAAAGAATTTTTGGCTGACCCAACAAAGTTTGTTTCCGCCGTTGCCGCTGCAGCACCAACAGCCGCTGCCCCCGCTGCAAAAGAGGAAGCGGCTCCGGCAAAGAAAGAGGAGGAGAAGGAGGAATCCGATGATGACATGGGCTTTGGATTATTTGATTAATGATGCCCTTTGTTTGACAGCTCTTGAGCCATTGTTTATGTTGATTAATTGTTGCGCTTTTTCCCATTAACTACAACTCACACTTGGCTTTCTTACGCCTGTCTTTATCTCACTCAAATTATCTTAGAACACGCATTTTCATTATCACGTTTTCCCAGGGTATCCAATTTGGCACTGTTTTGCTTGCAGCTGCTTAATCATACGTAAACGGACAACATGATCATTTACAAAGACGCCTTCACAGGTTTTAATTTTTTGTTTGTATGATTGTATATAGATTTAATAATTTTGCCTGTATTACACCAAGGGCATTATCAATTGATTAGTTTTTCTCTTCCATGGGCCTTGAGTTTGGCGTCTGGCCCGGCGGGCTAAATGATTTCAAACGAGTCATCCCGTGGTAAATTGATATGCTGCTTATTTTGAAAACCCTTTTCCATTGTTATCTAATTGGAATTGTAAGAAAAGCAGCACACTCCTTTAACCAATAAATGTTCTCTTTAAATAACAGAACTTTAAAAAATTGTTTCTAAAATGGCCAGCTGCAAATTAGTTTTGTTTTTTCAGATGATGAGCTCGCCTCTGACTCATTTCCGATGAAATTGGTTGATGACCTCATCTACGAGTTCAAGGGTCGCCATGTTGTACGAAAAGAGGGCGATGTTACGTTAGATGGAGCAAATCCGTCAACGGAGGAAATGGACGAGGGAACCGAGGAAGCCGTTGAACGTGGCATTGACTTTGTGCTCAACCATCGACTACAGGAGATGAATTGCTACGAGGCAAGCAGCAAAATTAATTTATATGTAATGTGTTAAATTTTAAAATTTTATTTCATAATTTTAGGATCAAGCGACGTTCAAAGGCTACGTCAAGGACTTCATGAAAAAGGTTCGGTGCTGTTGCTCGTGTAGAATGAGCAAAATTGCGTCGTGAGAGCAATCTGCCAAAAAAAGTTTATGGCTGGGCACGGGCCAGAAAGCTTCCCCCCCCCCCCCCCCCCCGGAATTGTTAGTAAATTGATATGTTTCACATTTCCGACGACGCCTATCATCCTTTTCTGTGTTTTAGTTACATTATTACAGCAGTAAAAAATATACCTAAACCATTTTTATACTTTGATAACTTTTTGTAGGTGATTGAATACATGGAGAAGGAAAAGAAGTCGGCGGACGCAATTGCCACATTCAAGAAAAAAATCCAAGCGTGGGTTGTCTCTTTGCTGGCCAAGGACCGTTTCAAGAATCTCGCCTTCTTCATTGGTTGGTTGGCATTGCCTTGCATTTTTTTCAAAATTGCTTTCATTTTTCCCTCACTGCAGGTGAGAACATGGCTGAGGGAAAAGGCGAAGGACAGGTGGCCATTGTCGAATACCGCCAGGAGAATGGGGAGGAGGTGCCAACGCTGATGCTCATCAAAGAAGCGCTCATTGTGGAGAAGTGCTGACGACATTTGACAGACAAAAAAACGGGGCGGGGGACAAAATGGAAACATTTGTTGTTGTTGGTTATTAAAATGATATGATACAATTATTGTTGTTTGTTGGTAGTAGTGGTACTCGCCGTCAAAATCACCAAAGATAAGACCAGTAGCGCAACAGTAATTTCTATAACATAATGGTAACATTTTCGTATGTGGCAAGGCACTTTAATCGATTAAATTTCTTCAAAAATACCTATAAATGTAAAATTTTCTCACTGAAAACAATTTTTAATACATCATAAAGCTGTCACCTCCCTTCTCTCCTCTTCCCCCCCCCCCTCCCTTCCTCCGTGTTGTTTATGCGATTGCTGATGGACGCGAGTGAGTCATGATGGTGGTGTCTCTCGCCCCGCCTGACGGAATTTCGTTTACTGATTGTGCGCTGGTCTTCCTTCGTATGTTTGCATTGGGCTATCGCCAAACGGCGTAAAAGCGAGGCAGCGTGTGTGTGTGGGTTTTAATGGCTAACACAAGCTAGCAGGGAGAAAGGGCAAACAAAGTGATCAAATTGTTGCCCCGAAGGGGTGGGAGGGGGATTTGTTGATTTTTTTTTTTTTTGATTGCACAATTCCTTCTCATTTGGCCATAGCTCTAAGCATTTGACTTGCTTTGCTTTTGCGGATGGTATTTATTCATTTCTTTTTATTGCCCCAGAAAGGCATTGAATTATGGGCATGGGTACGGGATGTTTTCGAATTCTCAATGCCGAACCCTTAGCTCGGTTCATACCGTTTATGCCCCACTAGTTTTTTAAATTCCCATCTAAAGAAAACTAATTTGCATGTTTTCCGAGTCACTGATCACGAAGCTGGTTATCTATTTCGAGTAATTCGGGCCCTTGAACCGAATTCGAACAAAAAGGCTAAAATTCATTTTCACTAGGCGTTACTTAAATCTCAGAACGAGTGCCATAAATCTCTGTTTGTCTATTCATTTATTCCGAATTCGTGCATTTTAATTGATATGTGCAAGAAATGTTAGGTAATTAATAAAATGGGATTTTCGATTTTTGTTCGAATTCGGGGTTCGTAATTAGCGGACCCATCTATAATTGGCATTTTTATGGAAATTTAAAAATAATTTTGTGGGGCCTAAACGGTTTAAGAGGCCTGAACTCGAACAACCGCAGCCCATTAAATCGGCACCTAAACATTCATGCATAATAGGGTGTTCCACGTACTGTGCTATTATCTTCATGAATGCTGAAATTGTTTCGCATTTGTTCATCCTCCATCTTTCGTTATGACGTCATTTTCCACAACTTTGACAACATCAACATTGGATATCCTCATCAAAAATGCTCTGCCCTTATTGTCCAGCAACAGTGGTATTGCTCCAGATCACCCATTAGCAAAGACTCCGGATCAAATTTTATCGGTAGCAGTTTTCATAATTTAAATGGACTTTCGGAATAGGCACTTAAAAGCAGAGTTCCCAGATGTCCTTATTTATAGGTTTTTCCTTATTTAGTTCAAAGCCTAGCAGCTAAAAAACACTGACATATGGAACTAATATCTTGAAAACAGTTGATTTTGTTGAATGAAGATGCAATTTTAAGCTTTGGAAGCGTGTTTAAAAAAAGTCTTTATTTTGGACCCAAATCTTTACTCCATCTTTTTCGTTTTGACATTTTACAAGAGAAAACTCGAAAAGAAATTTGGGTTTTTACTTCAATTTTTATTGGAATTTCTTGCCGTTTAAAGATATATCTATCCATTTTTTATGCTTTGTGTTATTTTTTACAGAAAATTATCCATTTTTTTCCTAATTTTTTGCGGTGCACCCCAAAACTCAGCCGCCGAAACTCAGCCGGCCGAAACTCAGCCGAGACATAACTCAGCCGCCGAAATTCAGCCGGCCGAAACTCAGCCGGCCAAAACTCAGCCGAGACATAACTCAGCCGCAAAAAAAAAATACAAAAAAAAATAAACTCGCTTCCTAATTTTTTTAAAGAAAATTAGCGCACAATATACTTAAGTTCAAAAAACAAAATTTATAAGTTTCAAAGCAATGAATATTACGACAGCTTTAATTCATCTCGCAAGACCATCAATAATATCCCCATTCTGTTTTTGCCAGCCCACTCTTTTTTGAGCATAAGTGAGTCGTTCATTGACCAATTAAACGACGAAAATACAGAATTATAGATGAGCGCATTTTGGAAATTGTGCGTGGTGGATTCGCACAACGCACACACATTGAATATTTGAGGGGGCTAGCACACAATTTTAATATGGATAAGTGATTTGCTGTTTTCCTTTTCAACCATTGGGAGCACCTCTTTGGAGGTTTATTGTGCCCATTGGTTTTGTTTATTTTTAAATTGTTTAATTTTGTATTACATCTGCTATTGCAATGATTATTATTTTTTCTTTTGGAATCAAAAATTTTTTTTCGGAAATTTCGCTTTTTTCTTTTTTCAAAAACACCAAAAAAAAAAGGCGTACAAAGGTTATCCATTTCCAATCGCAGGCCTCCCCGTGGCCGTGTGCCGGTAACTCATCTACCTTTTTTTATTGCGGTAGAGTGAGGCCAATCCTAAGCCATAAAAGGCTAGGAAGCGAAAAATGGAATTAAAAAATTTTTTTTTTAAAGAATTTTTCCGGCTGAGTTTCGGCCGGCTGAGTTATGTCTCGGCTGAGTTTTGGTCGGCTGAGTTTCGGCCGGCTGAGTTTCGGCCGGCTGAGTTTCGGCGGCTGAGTTTCGGCGGCTGAGTTTTGTCCTGCTCCGAATTTTTTGATCCTTTATTTACCAATCACAGAAACTGGTCCATGAGAGCTCGTCCCTCCCATTGACGGCTCGTCTCGAGCCATACAATCCGACCCTTTCCGAGTTCCTTCATCGTTGTGCCGCCCTGCTTACCTGTCCAACAACACGACCTCTTTTGAGGTCCAAAATTCTACTGCTTCTTTCGAATTTTTGTGGGTAGAGGGGTCTTACGAACCCAGGGATGGGTAGGAATTCCGATTTTGGTTTTTTGAACTAAAAACACACCTAAATTTTTGAAAAATCGCTTCCATTCCTATGCTTTGTCTCATCATTATTTCCTGGCATTTTTATCCATTTTTCCCTCCAATTTTCAGTTCTGTACAATGTTTCGTTGCGAAAGAGTGCTGCAAATTCGGAGCAAATTTGCTTGGCCATTTCCCATTGTTTGAGGGCGGCGCTGGACGAACATTTGGGCCCTCAAAATCTCATTGATGTGTTACGAATCATTCAGGTGAATGGTGGGGCGACAGAAACGGTGTCAATAAAACTTCAATTATTGCGAATTCGGATTATATGGGTTTTCTAGTTATTAAAGTTTAGGACCGACATTTTTAAATTTTCAAAATTAAATTCAGACCGGGCCCAAAATTATTGACTGTCACTTACCATAGTTAAAAAAAGTTCATTAAATTTTTTAAAATTTCCAGATGCTCACTTATGAACGGGTCAACTTTGGCGATTGGGTCAACGAATTGTTGCCTTTTTTAACCAAGCAAATGTATGTTAAAATGAGCGTGAAAAAGGGATAAACTGGCCACTGATCGCTTTTTTACCGCATTTCTCAGTTTGGACACTGTACCATCGTCGGCTGAACTGCTTCCCTATTGCATGTGCATTTTGTGCAATTTGGTCGGACAGTCCAAGTCGTTCACCAACAATTTCAAACAAATGGTGCGTACCAGGGATGCAGCCGATCTCTGATTTGAAAAATCGGAAAACCGGAATTCCGATGCCGAAAAATTCTTCGGAAAACGGAAATCGGAATTCCGGTCCAAAAATCATCGGAAATCGGAAATTTTTTTTCTATAAAATTACTAAATTTTTTTTATAAATTTTTTTTTGACCAAAAACTTCTCATTTTTCGAAAATTTTTATTTATTTTTGAGAAAATTAATTCCGATTTTTCCCCAAAAATATCGGAAAATCGGAATTCCGGTCCCAAAAACATCGGAAACCGGAAATCGGAAATCGGCTGCATCCCTGGTGCGTACATGGTACCGTAACCTCTCCTATTTTTCATTTATTTGTAAAATTCTTTAAAATTTTTTTTTAGGAATCCTTCAAAAGTATTTGCTCCCGAATTTTGCAACTGTTGTCGCACAATTCTAAGGCACTATTTTGATTATTTAATTTATTTTTTTCTTTAACTTTGCCAACCATTTTTAGGCCGTCGTCATCAGTGCGTTGGTCCTTGTTGGCTATTTGGATGAAAAATCGAGAGATACCGTAAGAATTTTTTTTTTTCGAAGATTCATGGGGGGTTTTTTAGGTGTACAGTCCCCAAAACATTGCCCAAACTTTTCTCTGCATTTTCAACATTATCTCCAGCGCCTCTCCCGTTGACGAAGTTTTGATGACCACACACATTGCCGCCGATTTGCTCCATCGACTGGTGATTAGTCAGCCCAAATCGGTGATAGAATTGGGCGTTTTCTATTCCGGAGCAGCTTGTTTGCCCCCCTTCCTCTCCCGAAAATTTTTCTCTCGAAGAGCTCGAGAATTTTGGAAGAAAAACTTCTCCTAATGATTATTTTTTTTCAGGACTTAAAAATAAAATCCTTTTTTTTTTAATTATTCAAATTTAGCCAAATGATCTTCCATTGATGAATGCAACCGCTCGTCATTTGTCCACCTACGATTTCTTCGGCAAATCCATTCAAAAAATGGCTGCTCTGCTCAACCTGCTTGACCCTCGGTCTGAAGAAAGTCGAAAGGTACTGACCCTAACCAATTTAGTAAATTTCTTATTATTTTCAAAAAAAAAATCCGAGGCATAGGGGCATAATCCAGCTAAATGTTTTATGGAAAGTCCCTTACTTTTCACAAGTTTGATTGATTTAATTCATTTATTGAAACTCCGAACCCGCAAGCTTTCCCGAAATCGCAATTCTGACATCTAAAACACCGAAATTCCGATTAAAAATCATCGAAATTTTGACCCAAATTTTCTGCATCTTTACTATGGCATAAATTTAATTTTCTCATCCCGTTAACAGATATTCCACCTTTTGTTGTCCTTTTGTCAAGTGGACGAACTGCGTGGTCCAACCGCTGCCGCTGTTGTTGCGGTTGAACCCAACGAGCAGCGGCTGAGCACACCGGCACATGCCATGGCCAACACGGCACGGCTCACCTTTGAGGAGGCCATCTTCCCTGAAGTGCCGTTGACTGCCCTTCAGTTGTTGGCATTCGTCATAAAGGTAAGATTTTTTCCTGAAAATTTCTTTCCAGCAAATTTTTGGAATTTAGAAAAAATAATAATTTTTGAGGGGGCGACAAGGAACGGGCAGGAAACGTTTCATCCCCCGCCCCCCCCCTGAAGTTTTTTTTTAGAAAATAAGAATAATTTTCTCTGCCAGGAAATTCCAACAGAAAGCTTAAAATTTTAGCAAAATTTAAAAATTCTAAATTAACCAAAAAAAAACTTGCACATTTTTAAGAGTTTTCCCAATTTTTACCCTCTCCCCATTTTTAAGGAATCCATTGATGCCGGCAAATGCGTCCGTCGTATTTTTTCCTCGCCCGACGCATTATGTGCACTGATCAAACAAACCATGCGAACTGTCCGCATTGATCCAATGTCCCCGTTGGCACCATTCCATGCCAAACAAATTGCGGAAGGACTTAGGATGGCGGAAAGTGAGTTGGGTTAATTGTATTTCATATAGCCATTTCAGAGGAAAAAACAAAGTGACGAAAGCCCAACCCTCCAGTTGTCTTTTGGGTGCACTTTTGTTTTCGATTAACTTGCAAATTTCGTCAAATTCCAAAAAAGTCAAGGAAAATAAAGTCCGAAAAACTCATTTTTGCCGTAGTTTTTTTTGAAGTTTGGTAAAATTTTCGAATTTCACTGGCTAATAGAAAACATCTTGGGCTAATGAGTGGCACCAAGAATATTTAATTTGGTTGCTTCTGTAAAGTAAAGTGCTCCAAACTAATACGGTGGTGTCCACACTGATTGCCCAACATATTAGTGCCATCGCACTGGACTTGGCTTATTCTTATTGTTGTTGTTTTGAGACAAATAAGGGCCTATTCTTTAATTTTCGCATTGCAATTAATTAAAAACAAACAAAATTTATTAGCATTGGCAAATGATGAAGACTTTCGCGCTGAACTGCTTGACATTGTGCACGCTCAGCTGTGTTCCGACATTTTTGAGCACCAGCTGAGCACAAACCCAATTGTCACCCATTGGCTGTTCACTGACACTGTTTTGTCCTCCTCCTCTGCCCCCATTTACAATTACGAAGGTTCTTGCCCACCTCTTCTGTCCTCCTCCTCCTCATCATCGTCGGGAATACCAATGAAAGGCCGTCAAAGTCTGCCGTTATGGAGGTAATAATGCTCTCTTCTTTTCGGCTTTCAATGTCCCTTTTGGGTCTAAATTGGAATCAAGCCAATACCATTAGGACATGAATTCGATCGCGACTGTGTTTTGGTCGGGATTAGGATTTACCTGAGAATATTAGGACTTGAATTTCCATCGGGATTTATTTATCATCAATGAACTTTATTCTCGAGAATTTTTGGACAGGAATTTCAATCTGGATTGGGATTTGTCAGTGTTGTTTTGACTTGGAATTTTTTCATTGGACGGATTTTTGGTCGGATATAGACATGGACAAGGATTTAATACTAATAATAATATTTGGTTTAAGGGTTGACAATTTGACTTAAAATTTGGTCAGATTACTTACCATCCTAAAGGGTGCTTTTGTCACGTTTATTGTTCAGCATAAATGCCATCCCAATTCCCATCCAACTGATGCGTTTGCTTGCCTCATTGAAGGATCATTCGAAGGCTCACAAGGAGTTGTACTGGCGATCATTGAAGGTGGTTCTTTACCATCACGATACTTATTTTTATAGAGAGATTATGGATGAAAACTGACAAACTTAATTCGAGCGGGCCCTTGTTTTTAGGACTTTTGAAACAAATTTTGGAAAATCTAATAAAGTCGCGAGGAATGACCCGACGAATTTTTCTTTCAAATTTGATTTCTCATTTCCAAGTGGGTTAGGGGTTCATCTGGGTCCAACTCTTGGGCAAGAACTAAAACATTCAAATATTTCTCCCATTAAATCTTCTTTTTTTTCAATTCCTCAGGACCATCGGCTGCTCCCTTTTATGGCCTATGCAATTTCACGTGGAAACAGCACACTTGTGTATGACGCATTTGTGTTGTTTACACACTGTGCTCAACTGCATGATTTTTCGTTGAAAAAGTAAATAACAAAGTCCCAAAAATTTTATTTGGTTTCTTTCCACTAACAGACTGAGCATTTTGACCGCAAAATGTGCTCCGTTGAAAATTGTTGCGACAAGACGCTGTGGCGGTGAAGCGGTGAACGGACAACAGAATTCAATAAGGCATGTTGAACGCGTTCATTTTATTCACCTCTCCCTCCTCCCGCCTCTCATAAACTTTTAACAAAATTTCCAAAAAAAAATAATATTAAAAATATTTTTTCTCATTGGTCTGACATTTATTAAAAAAAAAATTTTTAAGTAGCAAAGAAGTGTCCTTCAGTTCATCATTTGAATGGAACCAACAGCAACTACAACAGCAGCAAAACCATCATGACGACCACCAAAACAGCGGCAATGAAATGCTCAAAAAAATGGTGACAAAATTGCAGGGCGAACTTGAGGCCAAAGAGGTGATAAACAAAAAACAAAAACATTGATGGGAAATGGGGAGTCAATAGAAAATGTGCTTTATTGGTAGAAGAAGCAGAAAGAATTGGAGCAACGACTGTCAGAAGTAGCAGCAACACATCCCGTCGTCAACGGTGGCGGAGGGGGGACGGTCATCGAAGGCGCCGATACTGCATTTGGGAAGAAGCCGTCCTATGTAATATTTTTTTATAATTTTGGCATTGAATCAACTAAGGTCCACGGCAAATTGTCTAAGATTTTATCCAAAAGTTTAATGTGAATTCATGCGTATTGAAAAGCAGACTTTAGCTCAGTTTTGGATTTGAACAATAATTAAAATTAACACTGACTCTGTAATTGACCACCCCAAAATTCTTCCCTTTTTGCTTTCTATTAACGCGATTTGTTTATTGATGACTTATTAAGCTTTCCCCCTCTTTTTTTGGCTTTATTTCACTATTACGTATCATCATAATCACACAGTGAATGATGAATTCCATTCCATTATAGTGCATTTATCATCATTCTCCAATTGAGCTTTATTGTGGGGTTAAAAAGCGAATATACTTTTTGTTGTTCGGGGTCTGAAAAACATAGTAAATTCTAAACTGCCACTCTTCAATTTTGTTAAATTAAAAAATTGGAGTGACATGACAACATTTTAAGTGCATAGAATTGACTTTGTACTGTATGATTTTGATCTCTTTGGCACCCTTTTATATTGGCCATCTGCAGCAACAACAACAAATTCGTCGCTTTGTCAACGAGTTGGAGTGCCGTGTTGTCGAAAGTGAGGCTGAGATTGTTGCGCTCAATTCGGAGAACAATGAATTGAGCAAACGCGTTGAACAGCTTGAAAAAATGGTCGATGCGGAACGTGTGCAGAACGCCTCAGCGCTGGACAGTGGACGGCGCGAACGCCAAGTGCTGGTGGAGGAAAATGAACGAGAGCGCGCACTGCATGCCGTGATGCGTGACAAATTTGATGAGATGAAGCGCAAATTTGACACGTACGTGCAACAGAAGGCCATATATGGGATTATGCATTGGGACTATTTTTATATGTATTGTAAAAGCGTTATGTATATATATGTGTTCAGTGGGTATCAGGGTTGTTTCTGCCCCCGTTTTTCGGCCCCGGGGTCGTTTCGGCCCCAAGCCAAAAACGGTAAATCGTGCCCAAAATTTTTTGTAGGCTTACCCCCTTAGTTTTTTTGAAAACCTAAGTCAGCAATATATTTTTTTGAAAACAGCCCCTAGTTTTTCAAAACCGAACCCTCTTTCTTTGGAAAACTTAACCCAACCTTTAAAAATAGGGTTCGGTTTTTTAAAATTTTAAGAAAAATCCGTGGCTGCTGCTTTGCTTTTCCGAAACTTATTAGGAAAGTGTGATATGTCGATAGGTGCGAACAGAAAAATTGGCATTTTTTTTTTGTAGTTTATTAACGGATGGGTCAACGGCTATTGTTTATTTAGAAGGACCTATTTATATAAAAATCATGTCAGGTCACAGCGTGAATTCCTCCAACACGTCAAGACAGATACAAAATTTTAAGCATTGCCAAAACGGTGTTTGACACGCAGTCAGAGTTGGAACAAACGACCAAAATGAATGAGAAGTTGAACAAACAGCTCCACGAACAAGCGGACGAATTGGAAAGGAAGCGAATCGAGTTGGAAAAGACGAGAAAAATGGTGTCAATTTAAAGAGTAAAAATCATTTGTTTAACTTAAATGGCAGATCGTCAACCGGGACATTGAAATGAAAAGAAGCGAATGTGAGTTGGACAAGTGTAGAGAGGAAAACAACAAGTTGAACCTGCTCAGACAACAAATGGTGCAATTGTTGGAAGAATTTGGCGCCAATTCTGGGAAATAATTACAGACCGACCGATACATTTAGGTGCGGCAATTTTAGTGATCAAAAAGCAAACATAATCAATCGAATATCGCATTTGAGTATGTTAACGGGTATTTTCCATGGTTAAATAAAACGCATTTTTATTTTATACGCCATACATACATATATTCTTTTACATGAACCAGGCCGAAACGTCGCCGGAAGAGTTTTTTGGTCGTAACTTTTTTTTCTTTATCCGCAAATTTTTATAATCTTGGTTTTATTCGGAAGATCTAAATGTTTAGAAACTATCATTAAGCAGATGTTAAGCGGTTAAAAAATTCCTAAGAGTTAGAATTTTTATTTGCAAAAAATCGGCAATTTCATCAGTTTTATTTTCTAACTTTTTGGGGAATTTTTTAATCGCTTAATGTCTTCTTAATCAAAGTTTCTAAACACTTAGAGCTTTCGAGTAATAGCATTATAAAATTTTATGGGTAAATAAAAAATTTATGACCAAAAAAACTCGTCCGGCGACGTTTTGGGGTCATGCACTCGCCCTCTAAGGGCCATATTAAAAAACATCCAGGGATTCGGGTAATTGTTAAGGGTTTCGAATAAATATGATGAGCGTTAGAAACAAATAATAAAAAAAAAACATTAAGAAAAAAATTCAGTGCGCTCGAAATTGACTATCATTTGTTGAAAATGAATAAATTGTTAAGTTCTACGGACGGCCAGACTGAAGACCCTCCTCCTTTGCCAACAATAAATCCCAAAAAGCAACCCGTTATTTATTGAGAAAAAAATTGAGAAAGTTTTAAAGTTTGATCAATTCAAATGATATACAGCATTTTTTATGTGCCATCTCTTAATATCCAACAGTAACATCGATGGCCAAAGTCACTCTATTCAACGCTCTGTCGTAAAATGTGCTGCCCAATTTAAGCAAATCCTATAAAAGAAAACCCTGCACCTAAGAATGGGTGTCCCTAATTTAACTTTAATATTGCTATTCGGTGGTTTTCAAGGGGGCTGAGCACGAAACTGACCTTAAATTTCTGGCAAGACACAATCTTTAAGCAGATTCGTGCTCAACACCCCCTTGAAAACCCGCATAAACTAATTTTTAGCTCAAAATAACAAAGTTGAATTAGGGACATCCATTCTTAAAAATTGCCAAAAATCCGATTAATGTTCAAATACTATATATGTTTAGGCTCGAGAGCGCCGGGCAATCTCTAATAAATTGCCAAATTCAAAAAAATGTTTAAAAGTTCGATAATGTATAATAAGTTATGGCCAAAGACCCGTTCAATAAATGCCACCAGGCTCAAAATTATAGGCATTTTGCCAAGTTGAACGCCTCCGGTCTCTTACCACCTTAAAAGACATGAACTGGTCCCATCCCACTTTGCACGACTTGGAGTTGAAAATGTGCATGCCAATTTTTTTGTCAAAATCCGGCACCTCTTTCTTTTGCGAAACAATTCGAAATGTCGCCGAACATGTGCAGCTCCAATTCTCAACTTAATTCCAAAGTTGGATAAACACAATTTTAAAACTTGGAAATTTCCAAAATATTATTATGTCCTTAGGTATCAGTGACACCAAAAGTGGAATTCGGATGGCCCAAAAAATAACGGTAAAAAGAGTTCGGTGTCATCTCTGCCCTCAGCAGAAAAACAACAACTTACCATCATCTTCAATGTGCTCTCCGTAACATTGGAGGTAAAAGGCCAACCATTTTCTGCTGGTGCCCGGTTTTGCATGAGGCATCGCAAATAATTTCCACAAAACGCCCCTAATGTAAACAAAACCGCTGCTGATTCGACCAAATGCATTCGTCCCTTGTGTAAATTCATAAAATTTGTCAATTTCCAGCATAATCGTCCCATTGTAACTGTACATGTCTATGGAAAAAACGAATGCTTTTTTAAATAAAATCTTTTGGGTAATACTAAGGTATCCCCCCCCTTTTTCAAAAAAAAAAATTTTTTTAGTTATAACTCATAGAAAACATGTCTCAAGGGGTTATCGGGGTCGCGCTGATCACGAATATGACATCCGTTTTGTCTTATTCCGAACCCCGGATCCGCACTCGAAGAATGTCGAAAAATAAAGTTTTTTTAATTACGATTTTTTTGTTCGAATTCGGTTTCGGAATAAGACAAAACGGATGTCATATTCGTGATCAGCGACACCGATAACCCCTTAAGACATACTATACTATCTATGATTTGTAACTAAAAAATTTTTTTCGAAAAAAGGGGTGGACAAGCCTTAGTATTTTTACCAAAGGCAAAAAAAAATAAATTCTTTTTTATTTCAGCGGGAGAAAATGGTGTCACAGTGTATCAAACAAATAATAGGCAAGCAAATCGTACCGTATCGGTATTTGAGCCCGCCCCCCCCCAGGCTACGCCTTTGATGTCTACCGCCCCTGTGGACACAATGTGCCGTGCCTGTCAAAATGACATTATAATTTGACGACTACCTTCGGGCACATGCCGTTGCTGTGCGGAAAATTGGAGCGGGTATTGTTCAGGCAATGCATGGCTTGGATGAGAATGGTACAACAACACACAGACCAATTCGTCACTTGTCAACACACCGGACGAAGCTGTTGATGGTGTGGACCAGGGATGCCGCCGATTTCCGATTTTCCGATGTTTTTGGGGTCGGAATTCCGATTTTCCGATTTCCGAGAAAAATTTGGGGCATCGGAATTCCGATTTCCGATATTTTTGGGGAAAAATCGGAATTAATTCTCTCAATAAATAAAAATTTTCGAAAAATGAGAAGTTTTTGGTCAAAAAAAAATTTATAAAAAAAAATTAGTAATTTTGTAGAAAAAAAATTCCGATTTCCGATGTTTTTGGGGTCGGAATTCCGATTTTCCGATTTCCGAGAAAATTTTGGACATCGGAATTCCGGTTTTCCGATTTTTCAAGTCTGAGATCGGCGGCATCCCTGGTGTGGACAATGCAAAAATTTTACATTTAAATTTTGATAACAAAACACCAAACCACCCAAAAAAGGGCATAAGAATTTTCCCTCAAAAAAGTCTGTGACAGTAAATCCAAATCCCGGTTTCCCGGACTCTGTACAGGGACGATCCTTGCATTTTGCCTTGGAAGGTGTACTACCCCTGGGGCAGTCGTTTCTTGTAAAAGAAAGAGGGTCCGGTTGTGCAAACAAGAAAACAAAATTTCAGACAATTATTAGAAAATTTAATTTTTTATAAATTTTTCTCTAAAGAAAAATTTGATGAGTTTGGAGAAAAAATGTGATATTTGAAAAGCTCAAAATGTTATGACTACTAAAGTTATTTATAAAATTTGAACTAGCAATTGAAATCCCACCAATTTTGCTTGAAATTTTCTCTTGCGGAATGAGCGGAAAACGAATTTTGAACAACGCAGGGCCAAGTGCGGCACGCCGATTGGCCGCTGAACATTCTTGGCTATTTTTACGGCATTGTTCGTCCGCCCAACGGAGTGCCTAACAAATAATTACATTACATAAATTTAAAAAATACAGTATCTAATTGTAAAATAGAAAAAAAAAAAATTAATTACGGCATTCCACGCGGTAATTTCACGTCGGATCACCAGTTGGTCACGGTCCAAAATGGCGCATAATATGTTTTGGTCAATTTGCAAAAAACTGTCCGAGTGAACCAAAAAATCCGCATTTTGGTCAATGTAATCCAAACAGCGATGAGCAAGACCCTAATGAAGGTTCAAATAAAATCTTTTTTTTACCCATTTAAACACAAAAACTTTATAAAACCAAATAAAATTATTCCAAATCGATTTGACACATAATTATTATTCCATTTGAACACACCTCCTCCTCAAGCATGCATGCCTGAATATAGGCGAAGAAAACATTAGACAGCTGAGACACCGGAAAGTGGACACATTCTTGCACCAATTCGGGAATGTTATATTTTTTGGCTAAAAAATTTTTTATTGCAAAATTATTTGTTTTTATCCCTTTTTTATGCCATGACACCCGCGTAAAGCACAGCGATTGCGCTTTCTCCGTTTCGTCCGCTTAAATCATCCCAATAAATGAAATTCAGCATCGCCCTGAACGCGACCGGGTCGACGTCTGTCACCACAACAGGATCAGGCACTTCTCCTGAACGGGCGGCTGAAATCAGCTTTATCCAATTAAAGGATTCCTTAAAGGACAACCCAGCAGGGACATACGTTACCGGACGGAGGATGAAATGAGGCGTATACGTGTAGGGACGGAGACCGTATTTTCTAGTTTACGTTACCCAAAATTTTCATATTTTTGGTTTAAAAAGACCTGATCCCGACTCCGGCATCCATTTCGATAATTTCGAATCCTAGACCAAAATTCGAACAAAAAGCCGAAAATTCCAAAAATTTTAGACTTCGATTTTCCAACTTAAAATGACTTAACACAAGGAACTCAGCAAAAAAAGCATTATGGAAATTCAATATTTGTGTTTTAAGATTTTTTAACTAAATTTTTTTTTGGAATTTTCGACTTTTTGTTCGAATTCTGGTCAGGGTTAGTATTTAGTCAAAATGAATATTATTTTCGTGATCAGCGACCCTGAAAACCCTAGGAAATGTGTTCATAAGATTTTTTAAACTAAAAACAAAAAAAAAAATTTGAAAATTTTGGGTAACGTAAACTAGAAAGTACCAAACAATGTAAAGGACAGAGACCTTATCCCGTTTTCAGTCAATCGCCCATACCGTGTCTCATACGGTATACGAAACGGTGGGGGTTTTATGTCCCGTACTCAGCTGTTCAGACACATCCAAGCGTATATCCCTGAGTCAATCCCAAATATTGCTTTTTAGGTGAAAAAAAAAAACGATGAATGTAACAATAAATGAATGCCATTTTTGTGTGACCTTTATCAACGGTAGCTTTTACATTTTGAGAGTCAAAGCGAAACATTGCTGTGAACACATCGGAAGCCATCGACAAAATTGCTTTGTGTGCTGATAATTGCTAAAAAAGATTTTTTGTTTTTTCAATTTTTAGGGGTGTGCCCTTTTTGACCGGAGCAGTTCGTCACCCACCCCACCCGAAAATTACAGTCATAAGAGAAACGAATAAAACAAGGCGGTTTTTAGCGAGCCCAATTCTAGATTTTCCTTATTTCCTATAAATCTTTTTTCATCATGTCTTTGTTGGTAAAAACCCGACTCGTACTGGTCCAACTCGTACGATCCCGACTCATACTGGTGACGTGTTATAAGTATAGGACAGTCTAACCCCCGCTGTCTGCGCTACCACGCAAAATAGGTTTAAAAAATTACGAGCCAGGGTCGTACGAGTTGGACCAGTACGAGTCGGGGTTTGTCCGTGTTTGTTCAGACTTAGGTGTGGTTCATAGACGGGTTTTTATCGGCAAGCCAAACTCACCTCTATTTTGTTTCCTTGGCCAACCAAAAAATTCACATCGGCGTGCGTGCTCGAGCTCAACAACTGTTTCATCCGAGCCAATGACGAGCTCGGTTTTGAAGGCATTGAGAACATGAGAAGTACAAAAATTCAATTAAAAAAGAATTCTTTGAAATAAGTGACCGGCGGGGATTTTTGGTCAAAAGCCTGAGCCGTAACCACACTCTGCCATCATTGTTATCATGATCGCAAAATTTGGTCGCATATGTGCTGATTTTGTAAGCATTTTGCTGCTTTTTCGTGAAATATACTGATTTTTTGCTGATTTTCAGAAAATTTTATGTTTTCCGATGGCTTTAGTGTTTTTGGTACTTATTTACTTTACGTGATCCAAAAAATGAAAAAAAAACAAAAAAAATTTTTCTTTGCTTTTAAAGCTACAGTGCGGGTGCATATCTGCATATGTTTAACACCACTAGCAATTGATGGAATTTGTCTCGATAACATTTTTAATAATTGATGATGACAAAAATTTTTTGAACTTTTTTGTAGCATTTTTAATGAGCTTTCTAATGATACCAAACTTAAAACGAAACATTGGTTAGTGCCCGAATTACAGTTGACTTTGTGTGCCGCACCCCATTTTCGGTAGTGCATAAGTTTAACAAAATCAGTATTTTGTGAATCAAAAAATTTTCGAAAATTCCTATTAGTGTAACTTTTGGTTCTGATCAAAAAATGCATTGACACCGAAGTGATCAGACCACTCCTTCATGGTGATCAGAAAACCCGGTCGGTAATGGCTTGAAATATGGAAAATTTTCGAAAAAAAAATTCCTAGGGGGTTGAAAAAATTTTTCTGCAAAAAGCGGCTAGGCCCATTCGAAAGAGCATAAAATTCTATACATATTCCTTTTGGGATGGTGGGGCTACGACTTGTATCTGCTGAGAAAATGGCCACGCCAAAATGACCGGTTCCGAAATTTACATTAGTGTGGCTTATTTTTTAAAATAGAAGTCAGAATCGGATTCTCCGACTAGAATCAAAGGACGTCCTTTGAAATGGGCCTTTGCCGCTTAGAAAATTGAAAGTGTCCTTATTTCCAAAAATGCTGCTTTTTGACCCCAAATGCCGATTTTTTGTAAGCCAAATGGTGATTTTGAAAATTTTCATCTGCGAGCCCTGTCTCTATAGGACCGGCGGGATCGGTGTTTCTAAACCTGATCCCGAATCCCAGTTTTCTGGTTTATCGTTTTTTTAACCTTCAAAGGGCTGACTTCTATTGCAATATTATTGAAAAAGGGTTCTTTCTAAGTTCTGTGGCATAAAACAAACTCAAAACCAACCATTTGTTATGATAAAATTCCCTAAAACCAGCGGAATGACAAAACATTATATGTAGGAAGGAGTTAATCATTATCTCAATTCATTTTGCAATAAAATGAAGCAAGGAAACACATTGTACATAAATTCGAATGGGGCAATAAGGGGAGGGGGGAGGAACACAAATATGTTGCCCATTTAATCAATAATTGATTATTTATCCGCTTCTTTAGAATTCACAGAGTCAGCAAAACACTTTTCCAGTCGAAAGGAAAATAAAAAAAATGCTTGGCGTAAAAAAACATCAAACATTTTTTATTTAAATAAAAAACGAAGCTTTCTTTAACACATGATACCGCATATATTGACAAGAGCATATACTACATAAAGATAGTGATATACATATACAACGCAGTACAATGAATGATATCAATACAAACAATGATGAGTTACAACATAGTCTTCTTAGATAAATTGTCCATATCGAGTTTACTGACCCTTAAAAACAGCAGCAATTGTTCCTTCGTAGCGCGACACACATTGTTTTTGTTGCTGGATTTCCATGCAGGACATTCACAACAAATCCCTTAAGTACTAAAATATTCGTTAGAGACAATATGCTTGAACGGTTTGGTCTGTTTTACCTAACGCTTATTCATACATTGATGTTTTAAAACGCGTTTAAATTCTCTGTATTGATTTAGGATACGAACATTCTGTTGGTTTTATCCTATTCGCAATTGCGGGTTTATATTTTCGTTTAACTTAAAAAAAAAAACGCCAAAATACTTTCTGTGTCATTTTGTATGCCTCTTCCTCCGATTTATTTGCAAGACCAATTGATAGGAATGGATCTACCAGAACGGAGCTCCTTGGGCGAATTTGATTCTGGTTTCCAAGAAACGTCCTTTGTCGCTCAAAAGGACAACTCGAGATTCGGCTTCTGCGTCAAGTCGAGCACGAAGCGACTTTCCACTTGGTTGTTGCTATTCCTTAGAAAAAATGAAATATTCTAATTGTTAATAGCAGCGTTTGCAAAGTTCCTTCTTATGATGACCGCCTCCATAGCACTATGCGAGAATAGTAAACATAGCGCCGACGACGATGAGAAGCTTAAGTTGAGACGTGCAGCACACACTGCCCCGATTCGTACTGTTTTGCATGGGAGCGCAGACAGCGGAGGTTAGACAGTCCTTATACTTATAACACGTCGACAGTACGAATCGGGTTGTACGAATTGGCCCAGTACGAATCGGGTTAGTACGAATTGGCCCAGTACGAATCGGGTGCCGTCCGTCTTGAACACATGTAGCGCACTTTCTTAGCAGTTGCCTTAATAGGTGGGATGCCGAGTTGACGTACGTCGTGGAGTTCTCTGTGCTCCATCGAAGATCGGACTTTTTAACATTCGACAGATGCTCAACGTAAGAAACTTTTGAAATATATTTTTTAGGGGCAGCTTTTTGAAAAGTTTTTCCATTCTTAGGGGGTTTATTTTTACAAAATTTGAAAGGTCAATTTTAGGGGTCTATTTTTAATTTTTTGCCTTTTTTCTTAAAAAATTTCTCAAAATTTAGAAAAAATGCACCCAAAAACGCCAAAAAAAAAGGCATGAAAACACGAAAATACCAAAAAAGGCATTATAAAATTTATCGTAGAAGCCTCAAACCAAGCGGAAATGTTATTTTTTCGACTTTTTAACCAAAACTGACTGACCGATCCTTTTGTTCAATCTCTATCAAATAGTCCCATTTATGTGCTTAAATTGGCTATGCCAAAATGGTCATTTTTCTGCCTTTTTTGTCTTAAATTGGAAATATCAGATGCCTAAAACTACCAAAAATACCCCATGCATTCCGTCATGAGCGCAGATAAATTTCATGGCGCGTCCTTAAATCTGTTTGTTCTTGCTGTTGGCCTTTCCTTTAATTCGGGGATTCCGGTCTCAAAAACACAGCAGAAAACGGATTCATCCCTGATATGTGAGCAAGCATCAAACTGGAGCAGAAAAAAAAGAGCGATCAAATTACTTGCAATGATCAGCAACAGCGAGCGAGTGACTGAAATACATACTTCGGGACCGAACGAAGAGAGACTGAAACGACAAAAGAGCTAGAAAGAGACAGAGAGAGTGACAGAGAAAGAGTTGAACAAAATGAGAGGAGGAAGAGTCACAACATTGGCCAGACAGTTAGACATTTAAAAAATCCATTTGAAAACCGTCGTCGGAAGTTGAAGCCGAGGAAGAAGAAGCGAGAGGGAGGGGTGAAGCGGAGGATAAAGTCAACAATATCCATTTCCCCTCCCCCCGGGGGGATGGTCTCAAAATTAGCGGAGGGTAGGGGAGGAGGACGGGCTAACTGAATGATCTGACTGCACTGAGTGAGTGCTGCGCATGGATCACCGCCGCCCGTCTTCTCAAAAATTCACTCATTTTCGGCCGAACAGCGGAAGGATGAAGAGTGAGGAGGGAGGACACACATTCTGCGGATGGACAAGCGAAAAACCGAACCGATCCATCCCTGTTTTTTTCAAATTATGTTCATTAGGGTTCTTTTAGGAAAGCTTTTGAAACCGAAGCGAAACCGAACATTGTTTTTACCCGACTGTGACACCGTTTTCGGTTCGGTTAGTGTTGAATTCGACAACCTTTCCGGTCGTCCCAAAATTCCGGCATATTCCTTCTATGTTTTACATTCTTTCATAGTTTTCATTCTGTCAATTTCAGCTTCATCCCCTTCCTTCCCAACCTCTGCCCCCTCCTCCGTTTGGCATCCATCTCTTTTCTTTAAGATATTGAAAAAATAAGCTTGGGTCGGTCATGTAAGTAACATAAAACGGGTGGTATTTTTTCCAATTTTTTTTTCTCGCTTAGCAGAATCGAGTTATCAGACTTTTCAGGGAATCGGGCACTGAATTTTGGATACTCTACCAGCCAAACAAAGCCCATCCTGGTGCTGTAGTTTTTGAGGTCCAATTCATCATCCATTTTTCTTCATTCATCCAAATGCCCCCCCCCCCCCCCCATTGTTTCCTCCTCCTCTTTTTCTCAATGGACATTTTTCCTTTAACTCATCATCACATTTAACTCCGGTGTGATTCTTAAAATTCGGATGATGATGATGCTGTTTTGTTGTTATATTTGTGTTTTGTTTATTTGACTTTTATGGACCACCCGCCTCCCATATCGCTCCGATCGGAATAATGCGCGGGCCGGAAAACAAAAAGAAATGATCACTTATTGAACGGAACAATCCATCTCTGTCCTCCTCAGTCCTCCCTCTATCCCCCCCCGGGCCCATCTTCCTGCTGGAATCATCACTCCAAGGCCCGCCGGCTGACAACAACAGTAGGCCTATGAAGACAATGATCAGTCCCCGGGAGCAGTTGTTGGGTTGTGTGTGTGTGTTTGATCGGTCGCGGTGATCGGACGACGGTGGTGAGTGAGTGACGACTGTTGCTGACTGATCAGCAGAAACTTTTGCAGTGTCCACTCCGGGCTGCTGGAGTAATAAGTTCCATCAGTCAGTCCATTCAATCAGTCCCTCCCTCCCCCAATTTCCCCCCCCCCCCCCCCCCCCCCCGACTTTTCTTTCTGTCCATTTTTATTCATTCGCCGCATATTTTGTTGTTTGTCCATAGCAAATTGGTCGCTTAGGGTGTTGCTGGTGCTGCTGCTTCTTTTCTTTCACTGCCCATTCTTCCAAATAAAATTCTTTTATTCTTTTGGCCCATCCCAAATTTTTTTTTTTTGTCTTCTGTTTCGGTCTTCTCACGCATTTGTCTCTTCCTTCTCCATTTTTGCCTCAAAGGGTTGATCATTTCCCGATCAGTTTTGTCCATCATCCCATTCTCTTTGATCAGCAGCAGTTGCGCCTGTCTTACCAAATTTGTCCCGTCAATTTTTGCCAACCATATTCTTCCTCCACCACTACAGTTCACAACCATTGCCTCCAATCACCAACGCCATGTTGGCACAATGTAACAATGCCAAAAGGCACCGTCCTCTGCCGTTGGCATACATCCAAAAAAAGCATCCAAGAATCTCCACCAACGCCCCCATGGTTTTGCTGTTACTGCTCACATTGGCACCGGCGATGGCACCCGTCGGTGCGCAAGGTTTTACCCCTATTGGAACATGGCTTTGTTGCCCTGTCTGATCAGACTGGCACTCGTTGGCCTGTCTGATCAGGATGGCACTCGTTGGCCTATCTCTGATCAGGATGGCACTCGTTGGCCTGTCTCTGATCAGGCTTTTCAATTGCACGATCACAATCAGCAGGTGGCACCAACACTGACCAGGGCGCCCAATCAGCCGTCGCTTCTTCCTCTGCCTCCTCGTCGTCCTTTGTGTTGGCCGATCCGAACAATGACGCGTCCGCTTTTTCACCGCCGGCCGAGCCAAGCCCAATTGTGCCAGCTTCTCCTCAACAACAACAGCCGCAGCAGCAACAGTTTGGCACTGGCATGCCAAACGGGGCACAAAATGGGCCTCAAACGGACGACGACCAAAATCAGTCGGCAGCGACCCAACGTAATAATCGCAAATACATTGGGACCCAAAGAAGTGCCAAGAAATCTTGTTTGGTCTCGGCTTAGCCAAAAAACTCGTTCGAGACCGATCAAAAAACGAAAAGGACCTTGGAGTTAATTTGTCATCTCTTGATCAAGAAATTTCGAATTATTCCACTCCTATAAATTTAGAAAACTTTGGGTAATTTTAATTTTCGGTGAAATTTTTAGCCGGCACGGGAGGGTACGGTACAATGATGCAATCGATGGGAGCGCAAAACGAAGCCGACTCGATGAATGACACTCCATCCTCACAGGTGGGCATTCGATGAATGGAGAATCCAATGAACATAATTAGGATCATTGTCCGGATTTATGATCGGACCCCAGCAAAGACTGTCATTTCTATCAGACAGATTGACTCTGATGACTGACGGGACCGGATCCAGCGCAAGATTTTGTGGGGTCTCAGTCTGCAATCCCGTAAATTTATGGGTTTTGCGTGACCTGTGTGGCCAAAAATTTCGAGTCTTATCCCAACCCAAAGATTTTCCGTTGTCAGTGTTGTAGCGGGTTATCCGATAATCCGGCATTTTTTTGACCCGAAATCCAATATTTGTCTCGACCCGATGCAACCTTCCTTTTCCTATTTCCGGAAAAAAAATTGCATCGGAATCCCTAGATTATAGAAAATTTTAAAGGCACGGGAATTGCGGTTTTTGACTTTTTAAAAAAGAGTTCGGCGCCATCCCTGAAGCTCTGTAGTCCAAACTTGGGTTATGAAGCAATGACATTGTTTCACCTCCCAAAAAAGGTACCCTCTTCCTCATCCTCCGCCTTACATCAGTCGTCGGAGCCAAACACAGCAAAAGGGCGTCAGTTTAACCAGTTCGCTGTCCCAGCAGCGCCAATGGCCGAAGCGGGCGGAATGATGGGCGGCATCGGTAGGCATACCAAAAGCAAAATAATACCGTATCACAATGAACAATAAGGGAGGAGACCAATCAGTTTCGGTTATATACCCCCACTCCTCCCCTCTTCGGGACAAGGTAGTGAGTGCCCGGTACCAGGGATGTCAAACGACGCCCAAAAAAACATATCCGGAAATCGGAATTCCGTAACATCCCTACCTCGTACCGTTTATCTTCTTTTTGAGATTCGGGTCGGAATGAAAGCCGAAAAATAGGTATTAAGAGATAGAGGAAAGGTAGGGGGAGAGGGAAGACGAGAGAGGGGAGAACAGAAAGACGAGAGAAGGGAGAACAGGGAGAGTAGAGGTATGGGGAAGAGAGGTCGGGGGAAGAGAGGTAGGGGGAAAAGAGGTAGGGGGAGTTAGGGCGAGGTAGGAAAATGAATTTTCGGAGCTGTATCAAAACGACTCAAATAAAATTTTCGGCACAAAATTTTTGACAACATTCTTTCCGCCTTCAGGGCTTGGGCCTCCTGGCGCGTTAGCCGGCAGTTGCCCCGGCGGCCCTTCGCTGAACATCGAATGCGATCCGAAACGGCCTTGGCCTCAGTGTCCGCCACAGAGTTACTGTTACGCGACCAACACGGTGGACATTGGACCGTACTTTTGTTGTCCCGTCTGTGAGTACGGGGGGGGGGTCTCTGTTGAAAGGGGTGCGATATGGAAAAAACTGGCCCATGGAATATCTCTCTATTATCATTGTCGAAACTTGGCTTCTCGGGTATTTCCGGATAGACTGACTGGATCAGAATCCGGACCTTAGACCATGGACCATACCGTAAGACAATCGGTCAGATTCGGTAATAGAACAGATACGATCGGGTCTAATCTGATTACCGATCAGACTATGGATTCGTTGTCAGATTTTTACCTGACGAATAGGGTTGGCGGTTTCTGGGAATGATCTAAAACCGAACCCGGTCGCTTCGGTTAATCGAACCGATGCCTAAACGAAAACCGGATTTTTTTGGTTTTCGGTTCGGTTATATTTCAAACCGACAACCCTATTTACGAACGAACCGGTCTTGTCTGATCGCCAATCAGACCAAAGGGTCTGATTAATTTTCCTGATAACAGACCCAGACGAAAGTTCGGTAAAGTTCGAATTTTACATACCAAAAAACGCACGCCCTCCTGCTTTTTTCAAGCATTAATTGAGGCTCAGCTAGAGCTTTTCATTTTTTTTCTTTTTACTTCATCAGGGTCCACCTACGGAGCCGCGTGGCGTCCCGCTACACCATTCTACGCGTACGCGCCCCCACCGCCGCCCAATTGGCCGGAGCCGATGCGCATGGCGGCCGCACCGTGGGCAGCCGGAGGCCCAATTCGGAAAGAGCGGCGGGTGGGCCAAAAAAAAAATTTAGGGATAAATGGAGTCAAATTTGGCATAGGACAAGCCATTTGACAATGACAACAATGAGGGAGCAGCGGTGGCACCACCGGCAGCAGCAGAAGGGACGGCATTGACACAGGACGAACAGCGGAAAATTGTGCAGGTCAAAATTTGGTGGGGGGAGGGGGGGGGTAGGGACCAGGGATGCCGCCGATCTCAGATTTGAAAAATCGGAAAACCGGAAATCGGCGGCATCCCTGGTAGGGACTATGTTTTTAGTCCTGCTGCTGTTCGGAGAAATGTTCAAAAAGATCATTAATCTCTAGGGGTGTGTGCATCAGAGGTGGTTCGGATTCCGGGGAGGACTTCCGAATTACTCGATTTTTAATAGGCCCGAATTCCAGTTTCCGTAAATTTTTTGGGCATTCCGTAACCGGATGATGTCATTCGAAAGCACTAAGTGTTTAATAACTATCATTAAGCTCAAGTTAAGCGATTAAAAAATTCTCAAAAAAGTTATAAAATAAAAGTCATGGAATTCCCGATTCTTGCAAAATAAAAATTCTAACTTTTTTGAGAATTTTTTAATCGCTTAATATCTGCTTAATGATAGTATTTCTAAACACTTAAAGCTTTCGAATGACATCATGCTTACAAAAATTGTATCTTTCGAAAATGCATCGGAAAAGCTTTAAAAAAGATTATTGCTTTGAGTTTTATAAGACTTCCGAACATATAATTAAACAAAAATCAGAAATATGGCGCCCAGTTGACCCCCACCCTTCCGTAACAGCCTCACCGGTATGCATGATAGGGGTTGTTTGATCGATGCTGAAAATTGAATCTTTTGGGCGAAATCACAAAACTGAAATTTGGGCCAAGTAAAATCCGAATTCGAAAAAACAGCTGAAAACGAAAAAAACCCAGTATTAAAACCCCTTCTTGTGCACCTCCCTAATTACTCCATTTGTATGCCGGGTTTCTGTGTCGTCCGACCTCATACATTTTCCATTGCGCTGCAGGTGATGAACGATTGGGTGGAACGGCAAAAGGCGGTGCCGTTGACTGCGGAAACGGCTGTCAACACAAATGGGACGGCAAACCGAACAAATTAAGAGGAGCACTTGAGAACAATTAGCACAAAATTGATCGGAAAGTATGACCACAGCGATGATAAAGAAAATCTGACCATTTCCAACCAAAAAAGACTTCGCTTCGAAAATTTTTTTTTTGTCTTTCTGTATTACGGTATAAAGGTTTTCTTTTTGTTGTATACGGTAGGACTACGGAACGGAACAGACAAAAAGGAATGTTTTAAATTGAGCGCAAGTTTCGAATAAATTCTATCCCTAAATTTTCGAATTTCTTTGTAATCTTCACAAGAATTTACTGGGTCAGGATTTTCAATTAAGGATTGAGTCGAAATTTGGTCTTTTGGATGAGTCGATATTTGTTGGAACGAGACTTACCCATTATGAAAAAAAAAATTTTTGGTTTCAAATCGAATAGTTTATGGTACTAAAAATTTAGTTAATTTCCATTTTTTAAAATTAACTAAAATTTACCGTCGTAATTTGTCCTTCAGGAAATTAAAAATACCCAAATTTTAGCTAGGGGGCGCGAGAGGGGTCATCATGCTGTTCATGTGTACAAACTGTTAAATAAATAAAATAAATATATATTTTTTTTTGCATTTGCACAATTTGACGACAACCGCTGTTGCTAGACCGGAATTGAACCACAATTAATACGGAGCCATGGGGGCGGGGGAGGGGAGGGGAGGGAGGGTGGCAGATAATTAGCAGACTAATTAGTGATGGTAATTAACCAATAATTAATTTGACAAATTAGTGTTGTACGTAAGAGACCTTATGATCGTACAAATAACCAATCTTTGACTTTATGCACTCACCATCTGCAACAGCAGTACAACCAACCATTGGACTGACTGTTCATAAAGTTGGCCTGCCTCCCCAAAAAAAAACATTTTCGGCTTTATTACTACACTCTCTCTCCCCCCACCCCTTCCCTTTAGCGTTTTTTGACGGGGCCAAAACTGTCGGGAAATTGGCATGGCCCAAGAGTTATTTTTTGAAATAAATGACTGACCTTATGGCTGATTATTATTAGTGTGCGGCAAATGCGATTTTCGGTATTCGGTATCGGTATTTCGGTATAATACCGATACCGAAAAAATACCGAAATTTCCAAAATATTTCGGTCGGTATACCGAACGGTATATACCGAAAAATACCGATAAAAAAAATTCGGTAATACCGCGGTATTTCGGTATTTTTTAAAAATTACTATTTATGTTAGCAAATTTTTTTTAGTGGCTTGAAAATACCTGTCTATTGGGTTCATTAAAAAAGTTATTTTCCCCATAATTTTCTGATCATTCAAATGTCTCCCCGTCTTTCTGATCACTTCCAACTTCCCTTTGTCGGTTCTTCCTCTGCTCCGATCAGCTGGCAATATCTTTAAATTACACTTACATTCTAATCACTTCTTTTGCCCATTTCATTTTTTTTTGTATAATTTGCCATTATCTCCCCCTCCCCCCCCCCCCTCCCCCCCCCCTCCCCATCCCATCCGCGGCCGATCATTCCCCACAAAAATTGCCCAACCCAACCAACAACAAATTGTGGTTGTTAAGTGATGTCAATTGGACGTGACACAAGCCAACGGACATGACAGAAAGGGGGTCATAAACAAACGATTTGGTCGCGTCAAATGAGTCGCCACAAAATAAATAAAAAATAATTCATCGTTCCCCCCGCGGTGCCCTCCCCCCAAAATGATTGGGTTTACGCTGACGGCAATGATCGGGGAGCGCCAGCCCCACAAATTGGCGCTGTTTTGTTGATCGTAGAGAGAGTGGCGTGATGATCAGCAGAGTTATGGGCGAGGGGAGGGGGCGGAAGACGACCCCTCTGCCTTTCGCCGCCGGGCGACCCCCGAAAACCGGACTCTGAACACCAAACCGCCTCTGCGACAGATTGTAGAGGGAGAGGGCGAAGGTAGGGGGCGGTTAAATGTCACCCGCCTCACCCGTTCCGCCCCTCGATGGTTCATTTGAGCACAAAATTTATGGTCGGGAATGTGAACCGTTGTTCGCCGCTGAGGGGCGTTGGGACTCCTCCCACACTGCGCTCTGTGCCCATTTTCTTTCTCCTTTTATTCACCCGCCCCTCCCTCCCCCCTCGGTTCACCCCTTTCCCTTTTTCGTCCTCTGTGTTTTTTCAACGAAATGCGGCGCTAAAGAAATGGCAAATGCTTTCGTGGACAGAGCCTATTGGAGGAAGAGGCGAAGGAAGGCATTCCACGTGGTTTTTGCACTTTTTTATGGGCTCACTGCGGCGCGAAGTGGTGACGAAAATTGGGTGGCAGTGGGGCGAGTGGTCACAATGGAGGGGGCGGGGAAATGTTGTTGTAGTTGGAAGGATTGTGGTGTGTTGCAATTAGGGCGCATCCAAATCCTTCGGGAACGAGATTGACTGGGGTCGGGGAAGTCGGGGCCGAGAATTCGGGGGGGGGGGCGGAATGTTAAGGGTGGAGATATGGAGGAGCCGCTGGCATTGGGGTCGAAAGTTAGGGCTCGGGGGCACAAGCCGGGCGTGAATATGCTAGTTAAGTGGTAGTTCTTGGGCCAAAAAAAAGTCAGCGGTTCGGGTTTGGCCGTCGGCGTAGTCGGCGATATATTAATCGGTAATTGTCCACAAATGACAGCTGATCATTGCGACAATAACAAAAAAATGTGACACTTTTCTTGCTGCCAGCCGCTAAATGACAATTAATGCGATCGCATGTCTTAATTAGTGTAAAAGGTTATTCAATTGCGCGAACACTTACTCACTTAACTAGGTGCGAAATGTCGTCGCAGCCAGCAATTAAAACACAATTAATTGTGTTTTTTTTTTTTGAATTTAGCCAAACAAATTGCCTGAGGCAAAATCAATTACCACTAATTATAATAATAATAAAACAAAAATAATAATAATTTATATTTCGAAAATGGAAGTCGTCAAAAACATTGTCAGCAACAACAACAACAACAGTGACCAGCAATTGGAGAAGTACATGCAGGAAGTGAAGGAGAACATAGCAAAGGACGAGCGCAAGGAAGAAATGGAGGATTCCGACTTTTGCGAGGTGGGCACAGAGTTTGTGGGTGGATAAAGAATTTATGACACAGCAGACAGGGGGAGACGGACTCCGAATTGCGCCCCTTTGGGGTCGCAATTCCGAAAAATATTTCTGAAAATATTTTGGTCGTCGGCTGGCTAACCATCACTATATTGGAGGATATAGATTTGATCAGACTGATTAGAACTTAATTTGATAGGTGTTTTATCATAACCAGAGTGATCAGGAAGGCAATTGGAGTTCATGTTAAAGAAATTTGTGATCGGATAGGCTTCAAGGCATTGGTGCGTAATATTGATTAAGATAATTGGTGTAACCGGCATGGTAAAACGATCAGAACTAATCAGACTTAAGCTGAGTTTCATGGTTTTACCCAATTGGACAAAATTGGTGTTGATCAATCAGTCAATGTGATTAAAAATAGATGGATTATGAACATAAAGTGACCCAACAAACAGTTTGAGTTTCCAAATTTATACTCTCTCCTCGCTGTCAAATGTTCTCACTATGATCTTTACATGTAATGATGACGACATTTTTCCACGAAATTCATTGCCCCAAGGGGTATTAGTGAGAGGGTGGGAGAGTGATCCATTTTTGGGTTGGTTTGGTGTCAGTGTCTATTGCCGCCCTTTTCTGTTGCCTTTTTTGTCTCTCATCCCCCCCCCTCTCCTCCCGATCACCATGATGCAATTCCTAAATCACTTTTCACCATTCTTTATAATTCGAGCCGTGGTGCTCCACAGACATACAAATCAGAAGTGCACTTTTGACTCATACCTTCTTCCCCTTAGCGTGGTGCTAAAAATTATGTTTAGCCCCTGCTACTGACTGATCATCTTACTATGTGTTTTGTCCAAAACGAGTCAACTTAGACTGGCCAATTTAGTCTGAACCAATTTTAAAACCTAATAATATTAGGGTTGAGCGGTACCGGTACTGGTACTGAAAAAAACGTACAAATGAGTACCTAGTACCGGTTTTGACCGGTACCGGCACTAGTACCGGTTTTCCCAGCCAAAAAGTACCGGGTTTTCAACCTGAAAAGTACCGGTACCGGTGCTTTCCAAAAGTATCGGTACCACTCAACCCTACTTATAATTTCTAACATGATGAAATTCTGCAAATTTGGTATCACTTGAAACATTTTCAAAAACTCTTAAAATTCTGACTTTTACTTTTTTTTTTGCCAGTTATGAAATCGTTTAACAATGGCTTAATTAAAGCTTCAAAAAACGTCGAGCATTCGAATGGTACCAATTTGTTCAATTTGGTAAATTATCTCGTCCCAAACTTGTCTCAGACAGAGATTGCACCTACCGTATTTTGTGCCTCGTTTCACTAAACAACGGGTAGGGGAGGTTTCATTGCCACGAACTTTAGAACCTCATAACTTTTTTCTTACTTGATCAAATTCTGCAATCTTGATACCATTCGAATGCTCTATGTGTTATGAAGCTTTAATTAAAACATTGTTAAGCTATTTAATAACTGGCCAAAAAAATTTAAGTTGAAATTTGCAAAAAAGTCAGAAAAAGGCAGGATTTTTATGAGTTTTGAATTATAACTGTTTTATAAAACAATTTTTTTTTTGATTTTTAAAGAACTAATAGAGCTCTTTTTGGTCTTTCGAATGATACCCAAATTGCAGAATTTGATCAAGTAATAAAAAAGTTATAAGGTTCTAAAGTTCGTGGCAATGAACCCGCTGGCAATGATACCTCCCGCTCCGCTAAACAACACCGGTCTTACCCATGTAAAAGGGGCCATGACAAACCACGATTGGCTATTAAACAAATCTTCTGTTCCTTAACTCGTTATTTCGTCTTTGCTACTTTAAAAAATGCCTTTGTCCTGCTCTAATTTTGAAAATTTTGATTCATTATAATCATCGATTTATTATAATAACCCTGGCTCTGATCAAATTTCAAAATGCTCTGTTTCTTGTTCTCGACTTGTCCCTTTTTCCCCTTCTCTTTCTTCTCTCTGATTTGTTCTTGATCCGATCACATTTGTCCTTTTTTCGAAGTTATGGTACTCGAAATGCACTAAGTTTTGGTTAATAAGAGAAATCATTTTCGCCTGTGGTGTTCTTATTCGGAACATTACCATAATATGCCCTTTGATTTAATCACCATTCTTCTCAAACAGGAGTTTACCATGTGTTTGGACTCGTACATTGCCGACACTGACTCGAACCCGGCACACACAACAATCATTTTCACGCTGAAGGAGGAGCCGGGCGCATTGGCACAAACACTGCAAGTGTTCAAGGTGATCAAAAGGAACAAACACAGTAGGGACGGACATTGGCAAATCAATATATGAAAATGATCAAGGACAAGTGTTGCTGATCACAGATAATTTTTGGTTTTTCGAATCGTCGACATTCGAATTCGTTTTTTACTAAGACCGGCAATTAAGATAAAAATTTTATATAATAATTTTTCGAAAACATTTTGTGAATAATTTTTCTTTTGAAGAAAAATATTTTTTTTTCTACAAGACAATTGAAATTATTTAAAAAAAAAAATTATTTACCTTTTTGACGCGCTATTTAGCTGTCACCCCAACAAAATTTCTGCCCAGCCAAAAAGCAAAAAAATTTCACCCATTAGTTTGACGAAATTAAAAAAAAAAAAAATTTTCTTTTTAGTTAATTTCACTAATTTTTATTTTTCTGATGCGATATTTATTCTCGTTTTTTTCAACTTTGGTCTTCTTGATGAAGAAAAAGAGCAAGAATTGGACTGAATTTGGCGAGGGTCACAAGACCGTCACTATTCGACCACCACTGATTGGCCCACTTTTCAGCAACGCAATGTCAACTTGACACACATTGAGTCACGGCCCTCCAAAGTGCATGTTGGCTGCTACGAGTTTATGGTCGAATTTGCGCAGGATTCGGACCCGGACACGTTGGAATCGATCATCCGAATGTTCAGACGGCGTGCCGAAATGGCCGGCCTACAGGCGCCACGAGTGCATGACTACAATTCACAGATTAAGCAGAACAAAGGTGGACCACCAAATCAGTGATCAGAACTGGAAAATCGGCCTACCAAATTTTTTTTTGCTCTGAATGACAAGGGTTGTTTTTTAGAGATTCCAAGAGAACAAATCCAAAATTTATCGGCTTGGTTCGGTTTTAAATTGACAACACTGCTAATGACTGATGTCAACAATATAAAGCAGGGAGGGGGGGGGGACGGAGGCATTTTCCAAATTCTCGAATAAAAATTATAAAAAAATTTCGAGGGATCCCAAGAAATTTAAAAATTTGAAAAAATTCAAAAAAAAAAAATTCCGATGGAACCTTTGAAGCCCTTATAGAATTTTCTAATAATTTAATATTCCATCTTATGCATGATCCGGCTTGTTTTGACACGGGAATGAAACAATTTCAGAAAGTGTGCCCTGGTTTCCGATGAAGATCAGTGACATTGATCAGTTTGCAAATCGGGTGCTCAGCTACGGTGCCGAACTGGACTCAGACCATCCGGTAGAGATTACTGTGGTCACTGGGTTCTTAGGGTTTATTCAATCGTAACTGCCGCTTTAATGGGTTAATGAATCGGACACCGTAGCACAATACAGTCTCGAATTTCTCTACCGTAATCAGGCTCCCGCCCCCATCTCCTTCCTCCTCTCCGCACCATTACCGTATAATACATACTGGTCAAAATTGGTATCGTATTTAGGGATTTACTGACCCAACGTACAGGGCACGACGCAAATATTTCGCAGACATTGCAGCGAACTTTCGGCATGGCGACAAAATTCCGCGCGTTGAATACACAGCGGAAGAGATTGGCACTTGGCGAACGATTTACAATGAGGTGATGATGGATGGCAAAACAAACCAAAACAACGGAGAAACCCAACATAGGATTAAAGCATTGGGGAGCAAATGAACAGGGGATAAAGCTGGGCCCGAGGGCGAATGCCAAAGGGAAAAAACGGATGAGATAAAGCCAAAACGAAAAATTGAGGGGATAAAGCCGAACGAAAAAAAGTCGAGAGAGCCCATGAGAATAAAGATTAAAAGGAAGTATGATGTTTTTCATTTTACCAGGAATACCGCAGGTTTTTAAAATGACTGAGCCCAGAAATCCGGGTTTTAAGCCGGATTTGTTTTTTTCCTGTCCTAAAGCCAAAAGCACCCCCCCCCCCGCCCAATTAGTGCCGTGGACAAGTGCCGTCCCGTCGCTGTTTTCAAAATTTGCCTCTTTTTCAGCTCATCAATTTGTACTCCATCCACGCGTGCCGTGAGTTCAACTACATTTTCCCGTTGCTTCAGCAGAACTGTGGATATGGGCCCAATCAGATTCCACAACTGCAGGTGCACACACACACTTACCACCCTCCCATAGCATAAGGATGCGTGAAACCCAAAAAAAATTTTAATTCATAAAATGAAAATCATATTCTAAGAGGAACGAAATTTAAAACGACACACGAAAAACGAGGGTTAGAGACTTCAGGCCACACTGACCCCATGTCCACGATTTTTTTTTTTTTTTTTTTTGATGCCTCCTGACCATGAATGGGCGAATTTCGTTTCGGGCCCTTGGTCGAGTTTCGCCCATCCTTGGTTCTGAGCCTTGAATTTCAGTCCCTGAAAGGTCGGGGTAATGCCTTAAATCAAAAAAAAAACAACGCCAAAAACGACTAAGTACGAAAGTTCGCCCTGGAGACCCAAATCGTGGCCATCATTACATTTGGTCATTTCTTAATTTTCAGGATGTTTCCGACTTCCTCAAAGGTAAAATGGCATTTGCCACCCATCGATCAAGCATTTTGACATTATTAATTCATTTGTTTTTCAGACTGTACCGGCTTCACACTTCGTCCTGTGGCCGGCCTTCTTAGTTCCCGTGATTTCCTGGCCGGACTGGCATTCAGGGTAAGGCATGGATCAGGGATGTTCCGGGTCACCCGAAGCCCGAAACCCGGTCTTTTTCGCCCTGAAGCCCGAAACCCAACCCGAACTTTTTTGTCCGCCCCGACCCGAAACCCGACCCGACATTTTTTCCGTACTGGAACATCTCTTGCATGGATGGCGTTGGCCAAAAATGGAAATTTACCAAGTCGTAAAAACTGATGAGAAACGAATTTCTTACTATAAAACCTTTTATCTATGAAGTGATAAAGTTAATCTTTTCCACTCTGATCAGAAATAAATACCAACAGCAGATTTTCATGATTTGATTATAAATATGACAGAATCCCTCATTAAAAAAAGTTTTTTCGACTTTTTACCGAAAACCTGACCATTCTGGCCGATTTTTCTATTTTAAATAAGTGGGCCAAAATTCTATTTTTCTAATTTTTAGGCTTTTTTCTCCTATGGAGCATCCCCTACCCCTTTTTAGGTGTTCCATTCCACGCAATACATTCGACATTCGTCCAAGCCCCACTACACTCCCGAACCCGACATTTGTCACGAACTGTTGGGCCATTGTCCGCTGTTTGCTGACCCTGATTTTGCCCAATTTTCGCAAGAATTTGGGCTCGCATCACTCGGTGCCTCTGATGAGATGGTGGAAAAGTTGGCTTCGGTAAATAAATTACGTTTATTTACGGTATTAGTGACGCACGAAAAATTTTATGAAAGACTTAAAATTGGGAAAATTGGGACCAAAATTTTATACATTCGAATTGGGCGGTGATTTGAGGATTAGGTTAGAAAATTGATTAGACATATGAAATTCGGTATTTTGTCGAAATTTGACACAATTATCGAACATATTGATTTGGACCAAAAATTTAAAAATAATTTGGGTAAAGTCGGGGTCACAAATGTATGAGGAAAACTTGAAAATCTCGAATTTATTTCAATAATACTATTGTAATGCTTTTTTTTTTCTTCAGCTCTACTGGTTCACCGTGGAGTTCGGCATTTGCATTCAAAATGGTGCCAAAAAGGCGTACGGTGCGGGACTGTTGAGTTCATTTGGCGAATTGAAATATGCACTGAGCGGAGAGGTCAGCAGACCGGGGGGATCCAGGGTGCCGGGTTTGAAACCCGTAAACCGAAGCATTGCAATAGAACCGGGACTCGAACTACGCGAGTCTCATTAGCATGACGGAACCGGAATCCCCCGTGAACTGAAAAAGTATGGCAGTACGGGACTCAATTCTCGTTGTATGTACAATGAATCCCGGGGGTGGACTCGAGTCGAAAGCGTGGCAATCAGAGCTGGACGTAACTAATTTTCAATTACGGAAATCCGTCACTACGGAGGTCCAAAAAGGCCGTAATTTGGCGTTAATCCGTAATTTTCAAAAATTTTTTCCGTAATCGAAAAATAATCCAAAAGTCAAATTACGGATCAAAATACGGAAAAATCCCAAAAATCCGTAATCCGTAACTCCAAAAAAGCCGTAATTTCCGTATCCGTAATTACGTCCGCCCTGGTGGCAATAGAAACGAAGGTTTCGATTCTCGTAGTGCCTAAATCTGGGACTAAACTTTCTGGGGGGCGCACCTACGTTTTGTCGACTCGACGTTTTGTCGACTCAGCCAAAAATGAACGTTTTGTCGACTCAGTCAAAAAGCTACATTTTGTCGACTATATGTTTTGTCGACTATACGTTTTGTCGACTCAGCCAAAAATGAACGTTTTGTCGACTCAGTCAAAAATCGACGTTTTGTCGATTCTACGTTTTTTCGACTCCACAAAATGTCGACTCAGCCAAAAATGCGCTTTTTGTCGACTCAGTCAAAAATCCAAGTGTTGATTTTGTCAAAATTATTCACGAAATTTATTTTTCATAATTTTAGACGCTGAACAAGACGCCCCCCCCCCCCCCGCCCATAAAGCAAATTATGTTCACACCATACTAATTTTATTACAAAAAAAACATTTTCGGGAAATAGAAAAATGAATAATTTTGATAAATAATAAATAGTTCAATCGTTTGTCTCTTCTTGATCCTCATCTTCATTTCTTACGCTTCGTGCACGCAATCCGCACACATAGCCCTGCATCTGCAGACTGAGAAGTGAAAGGGTGTTCAAGATATCTTCGTCTGTGTTGTACTCCGCGTCGTCCAGCGCATCGCCAATAAGCTGCTCTTTAAGAATGTATTTGGTGCAGCGTTTGTGAGGGAAGACTCTGGCAGAACGAGCGATATCAATCTGCTTATCCACGTCCTCCAAAATCTCAGCCAGAAAATCGGACAATGACGGATGATGGACCAAACGGCGCTTAAATAACAAAAATTGCCAATAAAGGTAAAAATTATTACCGAAAATTGGAGGTGAGATGCCTCCATTGCATTGTTCGTCTTCTCTATTGATGACCTCGCTCGGTCGTGAACGTTCCAAAAGTTGACTGGGTACCGGGCTGACGCACGATTGGAAACTCACAGCGATGTACGACAGAAACAGTCGTTGATGACATGAGCATCAGCGTTTGTGTTGACAGAGCAGGTGAACGGACGGACGGAGCACGAGAACGGACGTCCATTTGGAATGCATTGTCATAAATATGGTCCAAAGTAACTGAAAAATAAAAATAGGGAAATTAAAACTAAACATGCAACTCACTACTATCAAAGTGGTCTCGCCCTCCTTCATGAGCAAAACGTCCGGCAGCACAACGTTCAACGGGTCCACTCTGTCCACCGCACCAAAAAGTTTACGCTTTTCCCTAAAAAAAGAAAAAAATGAAAATAAAATAAAATAAAACTCACCGCCTAATAATTGCACCCAGTGCCTGCTCATTGCCCAACGCCACAAAAGTTTCATCTTTGGTGTTTGCGCGAAGTTCTGCTAATACCTTCGATGGTTTTTGGCGCGGCTTTTCACGCGAAACCGCCTTCATCATGCAGCGTTTTTGTTCCGCTTTGTGCCATGCAGGATCTGGGAGGTGATTGTGCTCCCTTTTGCGAAGAACTCCTTTGATTGCGGTGCCGCCGCCGTCGTCGTCATTCATTATCGTTGCGGTTGCACCACAGTCTCTGTTTGAGCAGCGGAACCACTGTCCTCTACTGCGAGTGAAACGGAACCCTAAAACAAGAAAAAAAAAATGTACCAATAATTTAACGCCAACCCTGGTTCCAGATGCATAACCCTCCCATAGTTGTTGTTCCGCGCTGAAATTCGATGAATTCTCTGTTCTCTTCATCGCTTTCATCCGCTTCGGAGTCTTCGTCCAGTTCCATCTGTTGTGTTTCATCGTGTTGCGTGTTGATAACACTGTTGTCGTAATCAGAAGACTCTCTTAGTCGCTTGGGTGCTCTCCGTCGCTGTTGTTGTTCAATTTTACTTCGAATTGATTTCATTTTTGCTGAAAACAGATATATAGATATAATAAATGGATAATAGAAAGAACTAAAATATATCCCTAATAATTTGTTTTAGACTACACGACTTATTCAAGTCCGAATGTTCGATATTCGAAAAGGATGTTTAATTGGGCGGTAGGAATAAATTTTTGATAATAATTTTTGACCGAGTCGACAAAACGTAATTTTTGGCTGAGTCGACAAAACGTAGAATCGACAAAACGTCGATTTTTGACTGAGTCGACAAAACGTTCATTTTTGGCTGAGTCGACAAAACGTGGAGTCGACAAAACGTATAGTCGACAAAACGTAGAATCGACAAAACGTGGGGAGGCGTTCTGGGGCTTTGATTAGTCTCAGTATGTTGCGCTCACAACCCAGTCTTGGTTTGTCAAAAAGTGTGTGTTAATTTGTCGATTTTCAGCCAGAATTGGCCCCGTTCGACCCACCGGAGACGTGTCAGACCAAATACCCGATCACCAGCTACCAGCCCAAATATTTTGTGGCCGAGTCGTTCGCGGATGCCAAAAACAAACTCGCGTACTGAAATGGGCCCTCCGTTTTCAGTGTTTTCACCATTTTTTCACCCCTTAGGGCATGGACCACGAGCATACCAAGACAGTTCCAAGTCAGCTACAACCCGTACACACAACGCATCGAAATGTTGGACAATGAAAGTGCGGCAAACAAGCTTGTCCGGGATGTGAAAAGTGAGTCAGTCTTTTTTCTCATCAGACATTTGTCTAACATATTATCTTTGGTTCTCAAATGATCATCTTTTGAGTACTGCTTTTGGCTTGTTTGCCAATTTTTTTGGTCCTGTAAAGTCCGTTCTTCTTTAGTGGCCCAGCTGAAATTCGGTTCAAATTTAAAAAAAAAAAATCTCAAAATATTTTTACTTAAAAATTATAAAATTTTTATTTGGGCAAATTTTTTGAAGAAATAAAACTTAGTTTTATTTCTTCAAAAAAGAATTTTTTTAACTCAAATTTTTTAGACAAGCAAAATATTTCTAAAACCTTTTCACTGATTACCTCGGGAAAAATTGAAATCGGTAAAAAATTGCATAGTAAATTTATGATTTTTAGCGTGGGAACACTAAAAATAGCTAAAATTTTAGAATTGAGTGACAAAAAAATGGTTTTCGGGGTTTCATGCGAAAAAATATCGAAAAAAAAAGAAAATCCATGAATTTTTTCTGTTAAAGGTCAAGTGTCTAAGCTTGAAGAAGCACTGAGAAAGTTGGACAAAGAGAAGACAAAGACAAAGTGAAAATGGACAAATTGAAATGAAAAGCGAAGAGAACGAATGGCACAGAAAGACAGAGAGATTACCATTTCCAAACAAATGGTACTGTACATACACAAAGCATACTGTAGCGAATTTAGCAAATACAATAAAATCAACGATTGAAAAATGCGATAAGTTTTATAGCCGTGAAAATTTTTGGATGCCATTTTGAGTTTTGTAGCTAGGTCGTTCGTAGTGGTGTTCGAGACAGTAAATTTCCCGAACTCAAGACTCGAGACCGAGACCGAGACTTGACCCCAAGACTCGAGGCCGAGACCGAGACTTGACCCCGAGACTCGATACCGAGACCGGAAAAAACCCGAGACTTTTCTCGAGTCGAGACTCGAGACCGAGACTCTCGAACATCACTAGTCGTTCGTTTGCTAAATACCGCCACTATGGTTCCGCCATTTCTTACTGATTTTCCGAACATAATTCGTCATAACATTGCTCAAAAGTAGGGTTAAGCCCCGACCCTTCGGGGACAGAATGTCGGGGAACGGGGACAAAATTCCCCGACCAAATTTGTCGGGGATGGCTGGAGAAATTTAAAAAATGTCGGGGACAGACTCCTCTGTCAGGGACAAAATTTTCATAAAAAGCCGAAAAAAGATAAACGAAAAACTTCCAGAACAAAAAAGTCTTAAAAACTCATTTGAAGACACTTCCATCTTATTTCAAGCCCAATTGACGACTTTCGTAATTCCCCGAAACATGTCGGGGCTTAACCCTACTCAAAAGCAAACAAACTAATATATCTTCCGATCAGGGCTGGACGTACTAATTTCCAATTACGGAAATCCGTCATTACGGCGATTTTTTCAGTTATGGCCATCCGTTATCCGTCATTACGGACGGCCAAGCTCGTTTCGCCCCCACGTTTCGGCCCCGGGGTCGTTTCGGCCCCAAGCTAAAAGCAGAAAAATAGTACCCAAATCTAGTTTTTTTTTGAAAAACTTGGGGTTCAAAAATTTAGGGTTAAGTTTTCAAAAAATCAGAGGGATTTTTTTCCTTAGTATTTTGAAACCTTTTTTAAACTTGACCCTACTTTTTTGAAAACCTACCTCAAACTTAAAAAATAGAGTTTGATTTTCAAAAAAATTTTAAAGAATTTTCGAAAATCAAAAAAAAAATTTTTTGAATTTTTTAACCTTAACCTAATTTTGAAAATTTCCAAACAATGCACTTTACGCATGCATAGATATCTTTAAAGTACTGGTAAATCAATTGTCTATTACACCAAACCTGAAGAATCCCTCGAAAAAATTACAAAGAAATCGTCTCGAAAAATAATCCAAAAGTCAAATAAGTTTTAAGAAAAATATGTACAAAAAACCAATTTTTTCATTTTTACGACCCTAACTTTCTTAAATTCTAATAAAATTTATTGAACATTTGTTTTTTACTTGCCCCATTTTTCTCCTTTCCACATCATTTTTCCATTTTTTTTTTCTTCAATTTGTCTTCTGTCTGTCTGATCCGTTGCAAAATGACGCCAAAATGAGTGGCAAATTTATAGGCAACCATCGTCATTGGCATCATTTCACAGAAAATGCCGTAGACTAAACAAAAAAAAAAATTAGGCAGAGAAGCCAACGCACACACACTCTCGCCATCGCCAAATTTGTTGTCTGTGTAAACAGAATTAAATGGGGGCAGAGAGAGAGAGAGAGTGGGGAGATGGATGGATTACTCTTTTTGGCATTGGCACCACAGATATAAGCCATTTTTCCTGAAAAGTGCCGTAATGTTCCTGTTCAAATATGTTTGGTCCCATAAATTCTTTCCTTAGAATTTTGGCATATCTCTCTCTCTAAGTTGGTGTCCCCAAAAGGCATTTCGTTAGAATTGACATGGAAATTAAAAAATTTGGGTTCCGCTAGTGCAAAATTTAACAAGTTTTTTCGTCATAACTTTTTTCTTCATACACAAATTTTTATAAACTTGAAGTTATTCGAAAGCTCTAAGTGTTTAGAAACTATCATTAAGCAGATATTAAGCGATTAAAAAATTCCTAAAAGAGTTAGAATTTTTATTTTGCAAAAAAATTGGGAATTTCATGAGTTTTATTTTCTAGTTTTTTTTTGAGAAGCCATCACCCATTCCCCCCTCTTTTAAATGAGTCAAAATGCCATCACCCATTCCCCCCTCTTTTAAATGAGTCAAAATGCCATCACCCATTCCCCCCTCTTTTAAATGAGTCAAAATGCCATCACCCATTCCCCCCTCTTTTAAATGAGTCAAAATGCCATCACCCATTCCCCCCTCTTTTAAATGAGTCAAAATGCCATCACCCATTCCCCCCTCTTTTAAATGAGTCAAAATGCCATCACCCATTCCCCCCTCTTTTAAATGAGTCAAAATGCCATCACCCATTCCCCCCTCTTTTAAATGAGTCAAAATGCCATCACCCATTCCCCCCTCTTTTAAATGAGTCAAAATGCCATCACCCATTCCCCCCTCTTTTAAATGAGTCAAAATGCCATCACCCATTCCCCCCTCTTTTAAATGAGTCAAAATGCCATCACCCATTCCCCCCTCTTTTAAATGAGTCAAAATGCCATCACCCATTCCCCCCTCTTTTAAATGAGTCAAAATGCCATCACCCATTCCCCCCTCTTTTAAATGAGTCAAAATGCCATCACCCATTCCCCCCTCTTTTAAATGAGTCAAAATGCCATCACCCATTCCCCCCTCTTTTAAATGAGTCAAAATGCCATCACCCATTCCCCCCTCTTTTAAATGAGTCAAAATGCCATCACCCATTCCCCCCTCTTTTAAATGAGTCAAAATGCCATCACCCATTCCCCCCTCTTTTAAATGAGTCAAAATGCCATCACCCATTCCCCCCTCTTTTAAATGAGTCAAAATGCCATCACCCATTCCCCCCTCTTTTAAATGAGTCAAAATGCCATCACCCATTCCCCCCTCTTTTAAATGAGTCAAAATGCCATCACCCATTCCCCCCTCTTTTAAATGAGTCAAAATGCCATCACCCATTCCCCCCTCTTTTAAATGAGTCAAAATGCCATCACCCATTCCCCCCTCTTTTAAATGAGTCAAAATGCCATCACCCATTCCCCCCTCTTTTAAATGAGTCAAAATGCCATCACCCATTCCCCCCTCTTTTAAATGAGTCAAAATGCCATCACCCATTCCCCCCTCTTTTAAATGAGTCAAAATGCCATCACCCATTCCCCCCTCTTTTAAATGAGTCAAATGCCATCACCCATTCCCCCCTCTTTTAAATGAGTCAAAATGCCATCACCGCACCCTTAGTAGGTCCCCCCGTCTTATTAAATGAGTCAAATGTCCATCACCCATTCCCCCCTCTTTTAAAGAGTCAAAATGCCATCACCCATTCCCCCCTCTTTTAAGAGGTCAAAATGCCATCACCCATTCCCCCCTTCTTTTAAATGAGTCAAATGCCATCACCCATTCCCCCCTCTTTTAAATGAGTCAAAATGCCATCACCCATTCCCCCCTCTTTTAATGAGTCAAAATGCCATCACCCATTCCCCCCTCTTTAAATGAGTCAAAATGCCATCACCCATTCCCCCCTCTTTTAAATAGTCAAAATGCCACACCCATTCCCCCCTCTTTTAAATGAGTCAAAATGCCATCACCCATTCCCCCTCTTTTAAATGAGTCAAAATGCCATCACCCATTCCCCCCCTCTTTTAAATGAGTCAAAATGCCATCACCCATCCCCCCTCTTTTAAATGAGTCAAAATGCCACATCACCCATTCCCCCCTCTTTTAATGAGTCAAAAGCCATCACCCATTCCCCCTCTTTTAAATGAGTCAAATGCCATCACCCATTCCCCCCTCTTTTAAATGAGTCAAAATGCCATCCCCTATCCCCCCCTCTTTTAATGAGTCAAAGCCACATCCCCATTCCCCCCCTTTTTAATGAGTCAAATGCCATCACCCATTCCCCCCTCTTTTATGATT
>JBDPZO010000002.1:5920977-6034569 GCA_039877585.1 Heterodera filipjevi | reverse complement strand
ACTGGGATGTGATATCGTTCTCTGATGCAGCGAGTGACCACTGAGTGACCATATGCGTCTCTGCCCTACGAGAGAGTGCCTTCACTTCAGCGCCTCTGAAGAGACCATACAATCCGGTCAGACGTCAAAGCGCCTAACACTAATTATTATTGTTGACACATACGTATGCATATATTCAAAGAAAAGACAATTCAATTATTGTGGGGTGCTACATATGCATGTACTTTACTTCAATTTCTATATAACCGTTTTATTATTATTGTTGACACATACGTATGCTATATTCAAAGAAAAGGCAATTCAATTATTGTGGGGTGCTACATATGCATGTACTTTACTTTATGCACTATAACATCCGACAATTTCTATATAACCGTTTTATTATTATTGGTGTCACATACGTATGCACATATTCAAAGAAAAGGCAATTTAATTGTTAAGGAGTGCCACAGACGCATACATTTCCTTTAATTACTGTAAATGGCAATTTCTTTAAGGCAATTATAATATTATTGTTGACACATACGTATGCATATATCAAAGACAAAGAAAAAGACAATTCATTTTTGTGGGGTGTCTACTATGCATGACACTTTACTTATGCACTATTAACATCGACAATTTCTATATAACGTTTTATTAATTATTGGTGACACATACGTATGCATATTATTCAAAGAAAAGACAATTCAATTATTGTGGGGTGCTACATAGGCATGTACTTAACTTTATGCACGATAATACATCCGACAATTTCTATATAACCGTTTATTATTATTGTTGACACATACGTATGCATATATTCAAGAGAAAAGACAATTCAATTATTGTGGGGTGCTACATATGCATGTACTTTACTTTATGCACTATACATCCGACAATTTCTATATAACCGTTTATTATTATTGGTGACACATACGTATGCATATATTCAAGAAAAGACAATTTAATTGTTATGAGTGCCACAGACGCATACATTTCCTTTAATTACTGTAAATGGCAATTTCTTTAAGGCAATTATAATATTATTGTTGACACATACGTATGCATATATTCAAAGAAAAGACAATTCAATTTTTGTGGGGTGCTACATATGCATGCACTTTACTTTATGCACTATAACATCGACAATTTCTATATAACCGTTTTATTATTATTGGTGACACATACGTATGCATATATTCAAAGAAAAGACAATTCAATTATTGTGGGGTGCTACATATGCATGTACTTTACTTTATGCACTATAACATCCGACAATTTCTATATAACCGTTTTATTATTATTGGTGACACATACGTATGCATATATTCAAAGAAAAGACAATTCAATTATTGTGGGGTGCTACATATGCATGTACTTTACTTTATGCACTATAACATCCGACAATTTCTATATAACCGTTTTATTATTATTGGTGCATACTATGCATATATTCAAAGAAAAGACAATTTAATTGTTATGGAGTTGCCACAGACGCATATATTTCCTTTAATTACTGTAAATGGCAATTTCTTTAAGGCAATTATAATATTATTGTTGACACATACGTATGCATATATTCAAAGAAAAGACAATTCAATTTTGTGGGGTGCTACATATGCATGCACTTTACTTTATGCACTATAACATCGACAATTTCTATATACCGTTTTATTATTATTGGTGACACATACGTATGCATATATTCAAAGAAAAGACAATTCAATTATTGTGGGGTGCTACATATGCATGTACTTTACGATAAATCCGACATTTCTATATAACCGTTTTATTATTATTGGTGACACATACGTTTATGCACATATTCAAAGAAAAGGCAATTTAATTGTTATGGAGTGCCACAGTCGCATACATTTCCTTTAATTACTGTAAATGGCAATTTCTTTAAGGCAATTATAATATTATTGTTGACACATACGTATGCATATATTCAAAGAAAAGACAATTCAATTTTTGTGGGATGCTACATATGCATGCACTTTACTTTATGAACTATAACATCGCCAATTTCTATATAACCGTTTTATTATTATTGGTGACACATACGTATGCATATATTCAAAGAAAAGACAATTCAATTATTGTGGGGTGCTACATATGCATGTACTTTACTTTATGCACTATAACATCCGACAATTTCTATATAACCGTTTTATTATTATTGTTGACACATACGTATGCATATATTCAAAGAAAAGACAATTCAATTATTGTGGGGTGCTACATATGCATGTACTTTACTTTATGCACTATAACATCCGACAATTTCTATATAACCGTTTTATTATTATTGGTGTCACATACGTATGCACATATTCAAAGAAAAGGCAATTTAATTGTTAAGGAGTGCCACAGACGCATACATTTCCTTTAATTACTGTAAATGGCAATTTCTTTAAGGCAATTATAATATTATTGGTGTCACATACGTATGCACATATTCAAAGAAAAGGCAATTTAATTGTTAAGGAGTGCCACAGACGCATACATTTCCTTTAATTACTGTAAATGGCAATTTCTTTAAGGCAATTATAATATTATTGTTGACACATACGTATGCATATATTCAAAGAAAAGACAATTTAATTGTTATGGAGTGCCACAGACGCATACATTTCCTTTAATTACTGAAAATGGCAATTTCTTTAAGGCAATTATAATATTATTGTTGACACATACGTATGCATATATTCAAAGAAAAGACAATTCAATTATTGTGGGGTGCTACATATGCATGTACTTTACTTCAATTTCTATATAACCGTTTTATTATTATGGTGACACATACGTATGCATATATCAAAGAAAAAGACAATTCAATTATTGTGGGGTCTACATATGCATGTACTTTACTTTAATGCACTATAACATCCGACAATTCTATATAACCGGTTTATATTATTGGTTGACACATACGTATGCATATATTCAAAGAAAAGACAATTCAATTATTGTGGGGTGCTACATATGCATGTACTTTACTTTATGCACTTAACATCCGACAATTTCTATATAACCGTTTTATTATTATTGGTGACACATACGTATGCATATATTCAAAGAAAAGACAATTCAATTTTTGTGGAGGTGCTACATATGCATGCACTTTACCTTTATGCACTATAACATCGACAATTTCTATATAACCGTATTATTATTATTGGTGACACATACGTATGCATATATTCAAAGAAAAGACAATTCAATATTTGTGGGGGTGCTACATATGCATGTACTTTACTTTATGCACTATAACATCCGACAATTTCTATATAACCGTTTTATTATTATTGGGTGACACATACGTATGCATATATTCAAAGAAAAGACAATTCAATTATTGTGGGGTGCTACATATGCATGTACTTTACTTTATGCACTATAACATCCGACAATTTCTATATAACCGTTTTATTATTATTGGTGACACATACGTATGCACATATTCAAAGAAAAGCAATTCAATTTTTGTGGGGTGCTACATATGCATGCACTTTACTTTATGCACTATAACATCGACAATTTCTATATAACCGTTTATTATTATTGGTGACACATACGTATGCACATATTCAAAGAAAAGGCAATTTAATTGTTATGGGAGTGCCACAGACGCATACATTCCTTTAATTACTGTAAATGGCAATTTCTTTAAGGCACTTATAATATTATTGGTGACACATACGTATGCATATATTCAAAGAAAAGACAATTCAATTTTTGTGGGGTGCTACATATGCATGCACTTTACTTTATGCACTATAACATCGACAATTCTATATAACCGTTTTATTATTATTGGTGACACAATACGTATGCACATATTCAAAGAAAAGGCAAATTTAATTGTTTATGGAGTGCCACAGACGCATACATTCCTTTACTTACTGTAAATGGCAATTTCTTTAAGGCAATTATAATATTATTGGTGACACATACGTATGCATAATTCAAAGAAAAGACAATATCCATTATGTGGGGTGCTACCATATGCATGTACTTTACTTTATGCACTATAACATCGACATTCTATATAAACCGTTTTAATTATTATTGGTGACACATACGTATGCATAAATTCAAAGGACAAGACAATTCAATTATTGGGGGGTGCTACATATGCATGTACTTTACTTTAGGCACTATAACCATCCGACAATTTCTATATAACCGTTTAATTATTATTGGTGACACATACGTAGCACATATTCAAAGAAAAGGCAATTCAATTTTGTGGGGTGCTACATATGCATGCACTTTACTTTATGCACTATAACATCGACAATTCTATATAACCGTTTTATTATTATTGGTGACACATACGTATGCATATATTCAAAGAAAAGACAATTCAATTATTGTGGGGTGCTACATATGCATGTACTTTACTTATGCACTATAACATCCGACATTTCTATATAACCGTTTTATTATTATTGGTGACACATACGTATGCACATATTCAAAGAAAAGGCAATTTAATTGTTATGGAGTGCCACAGACGCATACATTTCCTTTAATTACTGTAAATGGCAATTTCTTTAAGGCAATTATAATATTATTGTTGACACATACGTATGCATATATTCAAAGAAAAGACAATTCAATTTTTGTGGGGTGCTACATATGCATGCACTTTACTTTATGCACTATAACATCGCCAATTTCTATATAACCGTTTATTATTATTGGTGACACATACGTATGCATAAATTCAAAGAAAAGACAATTCAATTATTGTGGGGTGCTACATATGCATGTACTTTACTTTATGCACTATAACATCCGACAATTTCTATATAACCGTTTTATTATTATTGGTGACACATACGTATGCACATATTCAAAGAAAAGGCAATTTAATTGTTATGGAGTGCCACAGACGCATACATTTCCTTTAATTACTGTAAATGGCAATTTCTTTAAGGCAATTATAATATTATTGTTGACACATACGTATGCACATATTCAAAGAAAAGGCAATTTAATTGTTAAGGAGTGCCACAGACGCATACATTTCCTTTAATTACTGTAAATGGCAATTTCTTTAAGGCAATTATAATATTATTGTTGACACATACGTATGCATATATTCAAAGAAAAGACAATTTAATTGTTATGGAGTGCCACAGACGCATACATTTCCTTTAATTACTGAAAATGGCAATTTCTTTAAGGCAATTATAATATTATTGTTGACACATACGTATGCATATATTCAAAGAAAAGACAATTCAATTTTTGTGGGGTGCTACATATGCATGCACTTTACTTTATGCACTATGACATCGACAATTTCTATATAACCGTTTTATTATTATTGGTGACACATACGTATGCATATATTCAAAGAAAAGACAATTCAATTATTGTGGGGTGCTACATATGCATGTACTTTACTTTATGCACTATAACATCCGACAATTTCTATATAACCGTTTTATTATTATTGTTGACACATACGTATGCATATATTCAAAGAAAAGACAATTCAATTATTGTGGGGTGCTACATATGCATGTACTTTACTTTATGCACTATAACATCCGACAATTTCTATATAACCGTTTTATTATTATTGGTGACACATACGTATGCATATATTCAAAGAAAAGACAATTCAATTATTGTGGGGTGCTACATATGCATGTACTTTACTTTATGCACTATAACATCCGACAATTTCTATATAACCGTTTTATTATTATTGGTGACACATACGTATGCACATATTCAAAGAAAAGGCAATTTAATTGTTATGGAGTGCCACAGACGCATACATTTCCTTTAATTACTGTAAATGGCAATTTCTTTAAGGCAATTATAATATTATTGTTGACACATACGTATGCATATATTCAAAGAAAAGACAATTCAATTTTTGTGGGGTGCTACATATGCATGCACTTTACTTTATGCACTATAACATCGACAATTTCTATATAACCGTTTTATTATTATTGGTGACACATACGTATGCATATATTCAAAGAAAAGACAATTCAATTATTGTGGGGTGCTACATATGCATGTACTTTACTTTATGCACTATAACATCCGACAATTTCTATATAACCGTTTTATTATTATTGGTGACACATACGTATGCATATATTCAAAGAAAAGACAATTCAATTATTGTGGGTGCTACATATGCATGTACTTTACTTTATGCACTATAACATCCGACAATTTCTATATAACCGTTTTATTATTATTGGTGACACATACGTATGCACATATTCAAAGAAAAGGCAATTTAATTGTTATGGAGTGCCACAGACGCATACATTTCCTTTAATTACTGTAAATGGCAATTTCTTTAAGGCAATTATAATATTATTGTTGACACATACGTATGCATATATTCAAAGAAAAGACAATTCAATTTTGTGGGGTGCTACATATGCATGCACTTTACTTTATGCACTATAACATCGACAATTTCTATATAACCGTTTTATTATTATTGGTGACACATACGTATGCATATATTCAAAGAAAAGACAATTCAATTATTGTGGGGTGCTACATATGCATGTACTTTACTTTATGCACTATAACATCCGACAATTTCTATATAACCGTTTTATTATTATTGGTGACACATACGTATGCATATATTCAAAGAAAAGACAATTCAATTATTGTGGGGTGCTACATAGGCATGTACTTTACTTTATGCACTATAACATCCGACAATTTCTATATAACCGTTTTATTATTATTGGTGACACATACGTATGCATATATTCAAAGAAAAGACAATTTAATTGTTATGGAGTGCCACAGACGCATACATTTCCTTTAATTACTGAAAATGGCAATTTCTTTAAGGCAATTATAATATTATTGTTGACACATACGTATGCATATATTCAAAGAAAAGACAATTCAATTTTTGTGGGGTGCTACATATGCATGCACTTTACTTTATGCACTATAACATCGACAATTTCTATATAACCGTTTTATTATTATTGGTGACACATACGTATGCATATATTCAAAGAAAAGACAATTCAATTATTGTGGGGTGCTACATATGCATGTACTTTACTTTATGCACTATAACATCCGACAATTTCTATATAACCGTTTTATTATTATTGTTGACACATACGTATGCATATATTCAAAGAAAAGACAATTCAATTATTGTGGGGTGCTACATATGCATGTACTTTACTTTATGCACTATAACATCCGACAATTTCTATATAACCGTTTTATTATTATTGGTGACACATACGTATGCATATATTCAAAGAAAAGACAATTCAATTATTGTGGGGTGCTACATATGCATGTACTTTACTTATGCACTATAACATCCGACAATTTCTATATAACCGTTTTATTATTATTGGTGACACATACGTATGCATATATTCAAAGAAAAGACAATTCAATTATTGTGGGGTGCTACATATGCATGTACTTTACTTTATGCACTATAACATCCGACAATTTCTATATAACCGTTTTATTATTATTGGTGACACATACGTATGCACATATTCAAAGAAAAGGCAATTTAATTGTTATGGAGTGCCACAGACGCATACATTTCCTTTAATTACTGTAAATGGCAATTTCTTTAAGGCAATTATAATATTATTGTTGACACATACGTATGCATATATTCAAAGAAAAGACAATTCAATTTTTGTGGGGTGCTACATATGCATGCACTTTACTTTATGCACTATAACATCGACAATTTCTATATAACCGTTTTATTATTATTGGTGACACATACGTATGCATATATTCAAAGAAAAGACAATTCAATTATTGTGGGGTGCTACATATGCATGTACTTTACTTTATGCACTATAACATCCGACAATTTCTATATAACCGTTTTATTATTATTGGTGACACATACGTATGCATATATTCAAAGAAAAGACAATTCAATTATTGTGGGGTGCTACATATGCATGTACTTTACTTTATGCACTATAACATCCGACAATTTCTATATAACCGTTTTATTATTATTGGTGACACATACGTATGCACATATTCAAAGAAAGGCAATTTAATTGTTATGGAGTGCCACAGACGCATACATTTCCTTTAATTACTGTAAATGGCAATTTCTTTAAGGCAATTATAATATTATTGTTGACACATACGTATGCATATATTCAAAGAAAAGACAATTCAATTTTTGTGGGGTGCTACATATGCATGCACTTACTTTATGCACTATAACATCGACAATTTCTATATAACCGTTTATTATTATTGGTGACACATACGTATGCATATATTCAAAGAAAGACAATTCAATTATTGTGGGGTGCTACATATGCATGTACTTTACTTTATGCACTATAACATCCGACAATTTCTATATAACCGTTTTATTATTATTGGTGACACATACGTATGCATATATTCAAAGAAAAGACAATTCAATTATTGTGGGGTGCTACATATGCATGTACTTTACTTTATGCACTATAACATCCGACAATTTCTATATAACCGTTTTATTATTATTGGTGACACATACGTATGCATATATTCAAAGAAAAGACAATTTAATTGTTATGAGTGCCACAGACGCATACATTTCCTTTAATTACTGAAAATGGCAATTTCTTTAAGGCAATTATAATATTATTGTTGACACATACGTATGCATATATTCAAAGAAAAGACAATTCAATTTTTGTGGGGTGCTACATATGCATGCACTTTACTTTATGCACTATAACATCGACAATTTCTATATAACCGTTTTATTATTATTGGTGACACATACGTATGCATATATTCAAAGAAAAGACAATTCAATTATTGTGGGGTGCTACATATGCATGTACTTATTACTTTATGCACTATAACATCCGACAATTTCTATATAACCGTTTTATTATTATTGGTGACACATACGTATGCATATATTCAAAGAAAAGACAATTCAATTATTGTGGGGTGCTACATATGCATGTACTTTACTTTATGCACTATAACATCCGACAATTTCTATATAACCGTTTTATTATTATTGGTGACACATACGTATGCATATATTCAAAGAAAAGACAATTTAATTGTTATGGAGTGCCACAGACGCATACATTTCCTTTAATTACTGTAAATGGCAATTTCTTTAAGGCAATTATAATATTATTGTTGACACATACGTATGCATATATTCAAAGAAAAGACAATTCAATTTTTGTGGGGTGCTACATATGCATGCACTTTACTTTATGCACTATAACATCGACAATTTCTATATAACCGTTTTATTATTATTGGTGACACATACGTATGCATATATTCAAAGAAAAGACAATTCAATTATTGTGGGGTGCTACATATGCATGTACTTTACTTTGCACTATAACATCCGACAATTTCTATATAACCGTTTTATTATTATTGGTGACACATACGTATGCATATATTCAAAGAAAAGCAATTTAATTGTTATGGAGTGCCACAGACGCATACATTTCCTTTAATTACTGTAAATGGCAATTTCTTTAAGGCAATTATAATATTATTGTTGACACATACGTATGCATATATTCAAAGAAAGACAATTCAATTTTGTGGGGTGCTACATATGCATGCACTTTACTTTATGCACTATAACATCGACAATTTCTATATAACCGTTTTAATTATTATTGGTGACACATACGTATGCATATATTCAAAGAAAGACAATTCAATTATTGTGGGGTGCTACATATGCATGTACTTTAACTTTATGCACTATAACATCCGACAATTTCTATATAACCGTTTTATTATTAATTGGTGACACATACGTATGCATATATTCAAAGAAGAAGACATTCAATTATTGTGGGGTGCTACATATGCATGTACTTTACTTTATGCACTATAACATCCGACAATTTCTATATAACCGTTTTATTATTATTGGTGACACATACGTATGCATATATTCAAAGAAAAGGACAATTTAATTGTTATGGAGTGCCACAGACGCATACATTTCCTTTAATTACTGTAAATGGCAATTTCTTTAAGGCAATTATAATATTATTGTTGACACATACGTATGCATATATTCAAAGAAAAGACAATTCAATTTTTGTGGGGTGCTACATATGCATGCACTTTACTTTATGCACTATAACATCGACAATTTCTATATAACCGTTTTATTATTATTGGTGACACATACGTATGCATATATTCAAAGAAAAGACAATTCAATTATTGTGGGGTGCTACATATGCATGTACTTTACTTTATGCACTATAACATCCGACAATTTCTATATAACCGTTTTATTATTATTGGTGACACATACGTATGCATATATTCAAAGAAAAGACAATTCAATTATTGTGGGGTGCTACATATGCATGTACTTTACTTTATGCACTATAACATCCGACAATTTCTATATAACCGTTTTATTATTATTGGTGACACATACGTATGCATATATTCAAAGAAAAGACAATTTAATTGTTATGGAGTGCCACAGACGCATACATTTCCTTTAATTACTGTAAATGGCAATTTCTTTAAGGCAATTATAATATTATTGTTGACACATACGTATGCATATATTCAAAGAAAAGACAATTCAATTTTTGTGGGGTGCTACATATGCATGCACTTTACTTTATGCACTTATAACATCGACAATTTCTATATAACCGTTTTATTATTATTGGTGACACATACGTATGCATATATTCAAAGAAAAGACAATTCAATTATTGTGGGGTGCTACATATGCATGTACTTTACTTTATGCACTATAACATCCGACAATTTCTATATAACCGTTTTATTATTATTGGTGACACATACGTATGCATATATTCAAAGAAAAGACAATTCAATTATTAGTGGGGTGCTACATATGCATGTACTTTACTTTATGCACTATAACATCCGACAATTTCTATATAACCGTTTATTATTATTGGTGACACATACGTATGCATATTCAAAGAAAAGACAATTCAATTATTGTGGGGGTGCTACATATGCATGTACTTTACTTATATGCCTATAACATCCGACAATTTCTATATAACCTTTTATTATTATTGGTGACACATACGTATGCATATATTCAAAGAAAAGAAAATTTAATTGTTTATGAGTGCCACAGACGCATACATTTCCTTTATTACTGATAATGGCAATTTCTTTAAGGCAATTATAAATATTATTGTTGACACATCGTATGCATATATTCAAAGAAAAGACAAGTCATTTTGTGGGGTGCTACATATGCATGCACTGTTACTTTATGCACTATAACATCGACAATTTCTATATAACCGTTTTATTATTATTGGTGACACATACGTATGCATATATTCAAAGAAAAGACAATTCAATTATTGTGGGGTGCTACATATGCATGTACTTTACTTTATGCACTATAACATCCGACAATTTCTATATAACCGTTTTATTATTATTGGTGACACATACGTATGCATATATTCAAAGAAAAGACAATTTAATTGTTATGGAGTGCCACAGACGCATACATTTCCTTTAATTACTGTAAATGGCAATTTCTTTAAGGCAATTATAATATTATTGTTGACACATACGTATGCATATATTCAAAGAAAAGACAATTCAATTTTTGTGGGGTGCTACATATGCATGCACTTTACTTTATGCACTATAACATCGACAATTTCTATATAACCGTTTTATTATTATGGTGACACATACGTATGCATATATTCAAAGAAAAGACAATTCAATTATTGTGGGGTGCTACATATGCATGTACTTTACTTATGCACTATAACATCCGACAATTTCTATATAACCGTTTTATTATTATTGGTGACACATACGTATGCATATATTCAAAGAAAAGAAATTTAATTGTTATGGAGTGCCACAGACGCATACATTTCCTTTAATTACTGAAAATGGCAATTTCTTTAAGGCAATTATAATATTATTGTTGACACATACGTATGCATATATCAAAGAAAAGACAATTCAATTTTTGTGGGGTGCTACATATGCATGCACTTTACTTTATGCACTATAACATCGACAATTTCTATATAACCGTTTTATTATTATTGGTGACACATACGTATGCATATATTCAAAGAAAAGACAATTCAATTATTGTGGGGTGCTACATATGCATGTACTTTATTTACTTTATGCACTATAACATCCGACAATTTCTATATAACCGTTTTATTATTATTGGTGACACATACGTACGTATGCATATATTCAAAGAAAAGACAATTCAATTATTGTGGGGTGCTACATATGCATGTACTTTACTTTATGCACTATAACATCCGACAATTCTATATAACCGTTTTATTATTATTGGTGACACATACGTATGCATATATTCAAAGAAAAGACAATTTAATTGTTATGGAGTGCCACAGACGCATACATTTCCTTTAATTACTGTAAATGGCAATTTCTTTAAGGCAATTATAATATTATTGTTGACACATACGTATGCATATATTCAAAGAAAAGACAATTCAATTTTTGTGGGGTGCTACATATGCATGCACTTTACTTTATGCACTATAACATCGACAATTTCTATATAACCGTTTTATTATTATTGGTGACACATACGTATGCATATATTCAAAGAAAAGACAATTCAATTATTGTGGGGTGCTACATATGCATGTACTTTACTTTATGCACTATAACATCCGACAATTTCTATATAACCGTTTTATTATTATTGGTGACACATACGTATGCATATATTCAAAGAAAAGAGCAATTTAATTGTTATGGAGTGCCACAGACGCATACATTTCCTTTAATTACTGTAAATGGCAATTTCTTTAAGGCAATTATAATATTATTGTTGACACATACGTATGCATATATTCAAAGAAAAGACAATTCAATTTTTGTGGGGTGCTACATATGCATGCACTTTACTTTATGCACTATAACATCGACAATTTCTATATAACCGTTTTATTATTATTGGTGACACATACGTATGCATATATTCAAAGAAAGACAATTCAATTATGTGGGGTGCTACATATGCATGTACTTTACTTTATGCACTATAACATCCGACTATTTCTATATAACCGTTTTATTATTATTGGTGACACATACGTATGCACTATATTCAAAGAAAAGGCAATTTAATTGTTAGGAGTGCCACAGACGCATACATTTCCTTTAATTACTGTAAATGGCAATTTCTTTAAGGCAATTATAATATTATTGTTGACACATACGTATGCATATATTCAAAGAAAAGACAATTCAATTTTTGTGGGGTGCTACATATGCATGCACTTTACTTTATGCACTATAACATCGACAATTTCTATATAACCGTTTTATTATTATTGGTGACACATACGTATGCATATATTCAAAGAAAAGACAATTCAATTATTGTGGGGTGCTACATATGCATGTACTTACTTTATGCACTATAACATCCGACAATTTCTATATACCGTTTTATTATTATTGGTGACACATACGTATGCATATATTCAAAGAAAAGACAATTTAATTGTTATGGAGTGCCACAGACGCATATATTTCCTTTAATTACTGTAAATGGCAATTTCTTTAAGGCAATTATAATATTATTGTTGACACATACGTATGCATATATTCAAAGAAAAGACAATTCAATTTTTGTGGGGTGCTACATATGCATGCACTTTACTTTATGCACTATAACATCGACAATTTCTATATAACCGTTTTATTATTATTGGTGACACATACGTATGCATATATTCAAAGAAAAGACAATTCAATTATTGTGGGGTGCTACATATGCATGTACTTTACTTCAATTTCTATATAACCGTTTTATTATTATTGGTGACACATACGTATGCACATATTCAAAGAAAAGGCAATTTAATTGTTATGGAGTGCCACAGTCGCATACATTTCCTTTAATTACTGTAAATGGCAATTTCTTTAAGGCAATTATAATATTATTGTTGACACATACGTATGCATATATTCAAAGAAAAGACAATTCAATTTTTGTGGGGTGCTACATATGCATGCACTTTACTTTATGCACTATAACATCGACAATTTCTATATAACCGTTTTATTATTATTGGTGACACATACGTATGCATATATTCAAAGAAAAGACAATTCAATTATTGTGGGGTGCTACATATGCATGTACTTTACTTTATGCACTATAACATCCGACAATTTCTATATAACCGTTTTATTATTATTGGTGACACATACGTATGCACATATTCAAAGAAAAGGCAATTTAATTGTTATGGAGTGCCACAGACGCATACATTTCCTTTAATTACTGTAAATGGCAATTTCTTTAAGGCAATTATAATATTATTGTTGACACATACGTATGCATATATTCAAAGAAAAGACAATTCAATTTTTGTGGGGTGCTACATATGCATGCACTTTACTTTATGCACTATAACATCGACAATTTCTATATAACCGTTTATTATTATTGGTGACACATACGTATGCATATATTCAAAGAAAAGACAATTCAATTATTGTGGGGTGCTACATATGCATGTACTTTACTTTATGCACTATAACATCCGACAATTTCTATATAACCGTTTTATTATTATTGGTGACACATACGTATGCATATATTCAAAGAAAAGACAATTCAATTATTGTGGGGTGCTACATATGCATGTACTTTACTTTATGCACTATAACATCGACAATTTCTATATAACCGTTTTATTATTATTGGTGACACATACGTATGCACATATTCAAAGAAAAGGCAATTAATTGTTATGGAGTGCCACAGTACGCATACATTCCTTTAATTACTGTAAATGCAATTTCTTTAAGGCAATTATAATATATTGTTGACACATACGTATGCATATATTCAAAGAAAAGACAATTCAATTTTTGTGGGTGCTACATATGCATGCACTTTACTTTATGCACTATAACATCGACAATTTCTATATAACCGTTTTATTATTATTGGTGACACATACGTATGCATATATTCAAAGAAAAGACAATTTAATGTTATGGAGTGCCACAGACGCATATATTTCCTTTAATTACTGTAAATGGCAATTTTTTAAGGCAATTATATATTATTGTTGACACATACGTATGCATATATTCAAAGAAAAGACAATTCAATTTTTGTGGGGTGCTACATATGCATGCACTTTACTTTATGCACTATAACATCGACAATTTCTATATAACCGTTTTATTATTATTGGTGACACATACGTATGCATATATTCAAAGAAAAGACAATTCAATTATTGTGGGGTGCTACATATGCATGTACTTTATTTACTTTATGCACTATAACATCCGACAATTTCTATATAACCGTTTTATTATTATTGGTGACACATACGTACGTATGCATATATTCAAGAAAAGACAATTCATTATTGTGGGGTGCTACATATGCATGTACTTTACTTTATGCACTATAACATCCGACAATTTCTATATAACCGTTTTATTATTATTGGTGACACATACGTATGTATATATTCAAAGAAAAGACAATTCAATTATTGTGGGGTGCTACATATGCATGTACTTTATTTCAATTTCTATATAACCGTTTTATTATATTGGTGACACATACGTATGCATATATTCAAAGAAAAGACAATTTAATTGTTATGGAGTGCCACAGACGCATACATTTCCTTTAATTACTGTAAATGGCAATTTCTTTAAGGCAATTATAATATTATGTTGACACATACGTATGCATATATTCAAAGAAAAGACAATTCAATTTTTGTGGGATGCTACATATGCATGCACTTTACTTTATGCACTATAACATCCGACAATTTCAATAAGGCAATTATATTATTATTGTGACACATACGTATGCATATATTCAAATAAAAGGCAATTCTTTTTAGTGGGGTGCCACATATGCATGCACTTACTTTATGCACTATAACATCCGACAAATTCTATAAAACCATTTTATTATTATGGTGACACATACGTATGTATATATTCAAAGAAAAGACAATTCAATTTTTGTGGGGTGCTACATATGCATGCACTTTACTTTATGCACTATAACATCGACAATTTCTATATAACCGTTTTATTATATTGGTGACACATACGTATGCATATATTCAAAGAAAAGACAATTCAATTATTGTGGGGTGCTACATATGCATGTACTTTACTTTATGCACTATAACATCCGACAATTTCTATATAACCGTTTTATTATTATTGGTGACACATACGTATGCATATATTCAAAGAAAAGACAATTTAATTGTTATGAGTGCCACAGACGCATACTATTTCCTTTAATTACTGTAAATGGCAATTTCTTTAAGGCAATTATAATATTATTGTTGACACATACGTATGCATATATTCAAAGAAAGACAATTCAATTTTTGTGGGGTGCTACATATGCATGCACTTTACTTTATGCACTATAACATCGACAATTTCTATATAACCGTTTTATTATTATTGGTGACACATACGTATGCATATATTCAAAGAAAAGACAATTCAATTATTGTGGGGTGCTACATATGCATGTACTTTACTTCAATTTCTATGTAACCGTTTTATTATTATTGGTGACACATACGTATGCATATATTCAAAGAAAAGACAATTTAATTGTTATGGAGTGCCACAGTCGCATACATTTCCTTTAATTACTGTAAATGGCAATTTCTTTAAGGCAATTATAATATTATTGTTGACACATACGTATGCATATATTCAAAGAAAAGACAATTCAATTTTTGTGGGATGCTACATATGCATGCACTTTACTTTATGAACTATAACATCGCCAATTTCTATATAACCGTTTTATTATTATTGGTGACACATACGTACGTATGCATATATTCAAAGAAAAGACAATTCAATTATTGTGGGGTGCTACATATGCATGCACTTTACTTTATGCACTATAACATCCGACAATTTCTATATAACCGTTTTATTATTATTGGGGACACATACGTATGCACATATTCAAAGAAAAGGCAATTTAATTGTTATGGAGTGCCACAGACGCATACATTTCCTTTAATTACTGTAAATGGCAATTTCTTTAAGGCAATTATAATATTATTGTTGACACATACGTATGCATATATTCAAAGAAAAGACAATTCAATTTTTGTGGGATGCTACATATGCATGCACTTTACTTTATGCACTATAACATCCGACAATTTCAATAAGGCAATTATATTATTATTGTTGACACATACGTATGCATATATTCAAATAAAAGGCAATTCTTTTTTAGTGGGGTGCCACATATGCATGCACTTTACTTTATGCACTATAACATCCGACAAATTCTATAAAACCATTTTATTATTATTGGTGACACATACGTATGTATATATTCAAAGAAAAGACAATTCAATTTTTGTGGGGTGCTACATATGCATGCACTTTACTTTATGCACTATAACATCGACAATTTCTATATAACCGTTTTATTATTATTGGTGACACATACGTATGCATATATTCAAAGAAAAGACAATTCAATTATTGTGGGGTGCTACATATGCATGTACTTTACTTCAATTTCTATGTAACCGTTTTATTATTATTGGTGACACATACGTATTATGCACATATTCAAAGAAAAGGCAATTTAATTGTTATGGAGTGCCACAGTCGCATACATTTCCTTTAATTACTGTAAATGGCAATTTCTTTAAGGCAATTATAATATTATTGTTGACACATACGTATGCATATATTCAAAGAAAAGACAATTCAATTTTTGTGGGGTGCTACATATGCATGCACTTTACTTTATGCACTATAACATCGACAATTTCTATATAACCGTTTTATTATTATTGGTGACACATACGTATGCATATATTCAAAGAAAAGACAATTCAATTATTGTGGGGTGCTACATATGCATGTACTTTACTTCAATTTCTATGTAACCGTTTTATTATTATTGGTGACACATACGTATTATGCACATATTCAAAGAAAAGGCAATTTAATTGATATGGAGTGCCACAGTCGCATACATTTCCTTTAATTACTGTAAATGGCAATTTCTTTAAGGCAATTATAATATTATTGTTGACACATACGTATGCATATATTCAAAGAAAAGACAATTCAATTTTTGTGGGATGCTACATATGCATGCACTTTACTTTATGAACTATAACATCGCCAATTTCTATATAACCGTTTTATTATTATTGGTGACACATACGTACGTATGCATATATTCAAAGAAAAGACAATTCAATTATTGTGGGGTGCTACATATGCATGCACTTTACTTTATGCACTATAACATCCGACAATTTCTATATAACCGTTTTATTATTATTGGTGACACATACGTATGCACATATTCAAAGAAAAGGCAATTTAATTGTTATGGAGTGCCACAGACGCATACATTTCCTTTAATTACTGTAAATGGCAATTTCTTTAAGGCAATTATAATATTATTGTTGACACATACGTATGCATATATTCAAAGAAAAGACAATTCAATTATTGTGGGGTGCTACATATGCATGCACTTTACTTTATGCACTATAACATCCGACAATTTCAATAAGGCAATTATATTATTATTGTTGACACATACGTATGCATATATTCAAATAAAAGGCAATTCTTTTTTAGTGGGGTGCCACATATGCATGCACTTTACTTTATGCACTATAACATCCGACAAATTCTATAAAACCATTTTATTATTATTGGTGACACATACGTATGTATATATTCAAAGAAAAGACAATTCAATTTTAGTGGGGTGCTACATATGCATGCACTTTACTTTATGCACTATAACATCCGACAATTTCTATATAACCGTTTTATTATTATTGGTGACACATACGTATGCACATATTCAAAGAAAAGGCAATTTAATTGTTATGGAGTGCCACAGACGCATACATTTCCTTTAATTACTGTAAATGGCAATTTCTTTAAGGCAATTATAATATTATTGTTGACACATACGTATGCATATATTCAAAGAAAAGACAATTCAATTTTTGTGGGATGCTACATATGCATGCACTTTACTTTATGCACTATAACATCCGACAATTTCAATAAGGCAATTATATTATTATTGTTGACACATACGTATGCATATATTCAAAGAAAAGACAATTCAATTATTGTGGGGTGCTACATATGCATGCACTTTACTTTATGCACTATAACATCCGATAATTTCAATAAGGCAATTATAATATTATTGTTGACACATACGTATGCATATATTCAAAGAAAAGACAATTCAATTTTTGTGGGATGCTACATATGCATGCACTTTACTTTATGCACTATAACATCCGACAATTTCAATAAGGCAATTATATTATTATTGGTGACACATACGTATGCATATATTCAAAGAAAAGACAATTCAATTTTGTGGGATGCTACATATGCATGCACTTTACTTTATGCACTATAACATCCGACAATTTCAATAAGGCAATTATATTATTATTGTTGACATATACGTATGCATATATTCAAATAAAAGGCAATTCTTTTTTAGTGGGGTGCCACATATGCATGCACTTTACTTTCTGCTCTATAACATCCGACAATTTCTATATAACCGTTTTATTATTATTGGTGACACATACGTATGCACATATTCAAAGAAAAGGCAATTTAATTGTTATGGAGTGCCACAGACGCATACATTTCCTTTAATTACTGTAAATGGCAATTTCTTTAAGGCAATTATAATATTATTGTTGACACATACGTATGCATATATTCAAAGAAAAGACAATTCAATTTTTGTGGGATGCTACATATGCATGCACTTTACTTTATGCACTATAACATCCGACAATTTCAATAAGGCAATTATAATATTATTGTTGACACATACGTATGCATATATTCAAAGAAAAGACAATTCATTTTTTGTGGGATGCTACATATGCATGCACTTTACTTTATGCATTATAACATCCGACAAATTCTATAAAACCATTTTATTATTATTGGTGACACATACGTATGCATATATTCAAAGAAAAGACAATTCAATTTTGTGGGATGCTACATATGCATGCACTTTACTTTATGCACTATAACATCCGACAATTTCAATAAGGCAATTATATTATTATTGTTGACACATACGTATGCATATATTCAAATAAAGGCAATTCTTTTTTAGTGGGGTGCCACATATGCATGCACTTTACTTTATGCACTATAACATCCGACAAATTCTATAAAACCATTTTATTATTATTGGTGACACATACGTATGTTTATTCAAAGAAAAGACAATTCAATTTTAGTGGGGTGCTACATATGCATGCACTTTACTTTATGCACTATAACATCCGACAATTTCTATATAACCGTTTTATTATTATTGGTGACACATACGTATGCACATATTCAAAGAAAAGGCAATTTAATTGTTATGGAGTGCCACAGACGCATACATTTCCTTTAATTACTGTAAATGGCAATTTCTTTAAGGCAATTATAATATTATTGTTGACACATACGTATGCATATATTCAAAGAAAAGACAATTCAATTTTTGTGGGATGCTACATATGCATGCACTTTACTTTATGCACTATAACATCCGACAAATTCTATAAAACCATTTTATTATTATTGGTGACACATACGTATGCATATATTCAAAGAAAAGACAATTCAATTTTGTGGGATGCTACATATGCATGCACTTTACTTTATGCACTATAACATCCGACAATTTCAATAAGGCAATTATATTATTATTGTTGACACATACGTATGCATATATTCAAATAAAAGGCAATTCTTTTTTAGTGGGGTGCCACATATGCATGCACTTTACTTTATGCACTATAACATCCGACAAATTCTATAAAACCATTTTATTATTATTGGTGACACATACGTATGCATATATTCAAAGAAAAGACAATTCAATTATAGTGGGGTGCTACATATGCATGCACTTTACTTTATGCACTATAACATCCGACAAATTCTATAAAACCATTTTATTATTATTGTTGACACATACGTATGCATATATTCAAATAAAAGACAATTCAATTTTAGTGGGGTGCTACATATGCATGCACTTTACTTTATGCACTATAACATCCGACAATTTCTATATAACCGTTTTATTATTATTGCTGACACATACGTATGCATATATTCAAATAAAAGGCAATTCATTTTTAGTGGGGTGCCATATCTGCATGCACTTTACTTTATGCACTATAACATCCGACAATTTCTATATAACCGTTTTATTATTATTGGTGACACATACCTATGTATATATTCAAAGAAAAGACAATTCATTTTTAGTGGGGTGCCACATATGCATGCACTTTACTTTATGCACTATAATATCCGACAATTTCTATGTAACCATTTTATTATTATTGCTGACACATATGTATGCATATATTCAAATAAAAGGCAATTCATTTTTATTGGCCGTTTTTTTTTATAGGTGGCAAAATTGGTCGCGAAACGTCCTATTATTGGTTAGGTGGCGAAACGTCTTATTTTAGCTTAGGTGGCGAAATGTCGGGGTGGCGAAATGTCGGGGTGGCGAAACATCGTGGTGGCGAAACGTCGGATTTTGGCTTGGGTGGCGAAATGTCGGTACACGTTCTTAGTATCATTCGGCAGCTCTGGTTAAGTTCTATAAACTTTCAAAATTCCAAAAATTTTGGTCCTGTTAGCAAAAAGTTAGGTATGTTCAAAAAAGTTCGGAAATTTAGGTAGTTTTAAGTCGATTTTTTCGAGTTTTTTGAACATAACATAACTTTTTATTAACTGGACCAAATATGTTGAAATTTTGCAGGAATTTAGAACTTAACGAGTCTCGAATTATACTAAGAATGCTTAGTTGATTGCCTCTGCGAAAAGTTATATCCAACGGCGCTAAAACGGCCACGCTAAACTGACCCGATTCGAAAAAGGAGGTCGGAGTTTTGGAGATGGGTCGGGGGCGTTTGGGTCCCCGTGTTTGGGCCCCCGCGTTTGGGCCCCCGCGTTTGGGCCCCCGCATTTGGGCCCCCGCGTTTGGCCCCCGCGTTTGGGCCCCCGCGTTTGGCCCCCGCGTTTGGGCCCCCGCGTTTGGGCCCCAAGCCAAAATAGACAAAACCCTGCGCAAATTTTTTTTTGAACCTTACCCTCTAGTTTTTCTGAAAACCTAACCCCCTAGTTTTAATTAAATGAATTTCAGCTAAATGGCGAATCCAATTGACACAAAAAAACAAAAAATAAAGTTAACATACGATGGGCATCTTTACACATTTGCAAAAATGAGCGTTGAGGGACAACGAAATTTTGGAGATGCGAATTCAAGAATAGTGTCAACAAATGCAACGGCCGACTTTGGACGGACCTCAACGACCAGTTTCTGCGTCTTGCAACGCCCCACACATGCCCAGCAAATGCATCACGTGTGGATGCGCAGAAAATAACGACAGCAATCAAACACCGCGCAATAAACACATTCGAACCTCCTTCTATCATACATTCCGAGGCCCTTCAAAATGCTCCTTCACCTGTTGGCGTGTTGGTGACAAAACAAGCCGCAAATGATGTGCATACATAATTATTTTCTATTTATAATTTATTAATTTTAGTTAATCAAAAGGGCGCGACATGAAGTGAACGCACCGCCTGTTGTGCCTGCGAACCTCCAGCAACTTGTACTTTGTCCAGCATACCAAATGTACAAACCGACGGACGGTAACGAGGAGCGATTCCTTTTGGCCGAATCCGGCATTTATTTTGAGACAGGGAACAAAAACCCGCAGCGGTAGACAATTGAATGTCCATTAATAAATATTTACTCAATTTTAGTGTTCTGCTGTTCGGGTGTGAATCCTTAGGACGCTGGGCGGACCGTATGCAGCAGTGCTTCGGCGACGGAACTTTTTCACTGGCGCCGCCATTGTTCTACCAAATATACACTATTTTAGCTAAGTTTGTTTTTCCTTTTCCAATTTGTTAATTTTTATTCTTTTCAGGCGAGGTGACTGGGTAATCCCAGTGTGCCATTTTTTTTCTCACGTCAAAATCACAGATGACGTATGAGCGAGTGTTTGCTCTCTTGCGTCAAGCGTGGCCGACATTCGCTCCAACGTCATTTAATTTGGATTTTGAAGTGGCTGCGAGCAACGCTGTTTCCGTTGCTTTTCCTACATGTCAAATAAAATTTTGTTTTTTCATTTTTAAGAAGTCTACAAAAGAAGGTGAAATAACAAAAACAATTACCATCAGAATCCTAATTACCATATTATTTTGGAATTTCTTCGTGGAATTTCCCGCAATTATCATATGAACCCGTGAAATGGTCGAAATTTACGCTTTTATTGTTTATTGTTGTTTAAGTATTTTTTTATGTTTAAAAGACTATATTTGGCAAAAAAAAAAATAAAGTTAACTTGATTTTTGTCTATTTTTGGCTTGGGGCCCAAACGACTCCGGGGCCAAAACACGGGGGCCCAAACGACCCCGGGGCCCAAACGGCTCCCTGAAAATGCGACACTGGAAAATGCGACACCGGAAAATGCGACACCAGGAAAATGCGACACCGGCGGAAAATGCGACACCAACACCAAACTTAATGAAAACAGAAAATGCGACACCAGGAAAATGCGACACCAAATTCAAATTTTAAAAATAAAAATAAAATATTTAAAAATAATGAGCGCTGTTTAAATTGATATAATCTAAAGATTAACAGATGTGCAGAATAAGATAACGATCTCAAAAGCTCAGGCAAAAAATTTGGGCCAATCCAAATCTTTAAACGTATTATGTACATGACAAAACGAAGCATTTAATTAATCATTCATTTCAACTATACCACAATAATATTTATAACCATAGTTACAATGTAAAATGTGTGTAATTAATTTAAATATTTTATTTTTATTTTTAAAATTTGAATTTGGTGTCGCATTTTCTGTTTTCATTAAGTTTGGTGTTGGTGTCGCATTTTCCGCCGGTGTCGCATTTTCCTGGTGTCGCATTTTCCGGTGTCGCTCAGTGTCGCATTTTCCGGCTGGCGGCCCAAACACGGGGGCCCAAACGACCCCGGGGCTCAAACGAGGGACCCCGGGGCCCAAACGAGGGGGGCCCAAACGCGGGGGCCCAAACGCCCTTGGCCCGAAGAAAATCTTGCAGGATCACAAGAACGTTTTGAAGGGTCACAGGCATGTGCACAATTGAATTAAAGATAGGCATTAATTTTTTTTTTCAAATTTATCGACTCATTTTTTCAATTCAAGTTATTTTTAAATGCATTTTTTTGAATCAAGATGAATTTGTTATTTTCAAGAAATTTTCAAAAGCTGATCCCTAGAGGTCGGCAGTTCAAGGCTCAAAATGTGTTAATGTGTTGCATAGCAAGGGTGAGACGCGGACGAATCCCGCGGTCGCGGAAAACAAATTTCGCGGAACGAATTGCGGATGAAATTTGCCGCGGTCGCGAATGAACGGAAAAATGTCGCGAATCGCATACGCATGTTTAAAAAAAACATTCAAAATTTTTAAAATGAAAGATTAAACCACTTATAAATAGAACTCTTTTGGACTAAAAAATCGCACTGGTCAGAAAAATAACCACATTAATTGGGGGGCACCCGTACGGACCGGAAGGGGCGTTTTCGTGCGCGTGCGAATAACTTTTTTCTTTGTCAACCAAATCAAAGACTCGTATGCCATAGAAATTAAAAACCCAATCCCTGTTAATTATTCATCTGTTGAAATTCATGATTTTGAATCAAATAAAGATTTAAAAGTTAACTGCTTTTCATTATTATTCTTTTTTTAAAAACTCAGAATTGTTCATTTTTAGTTTTTTTTTTGACTTAAACGTACATATCCTTCATTCATTCACTTCACTTAAACCCTCCATTTTCACGTCTTTTTCTCCCGCCTTGTCATAATGGATTTGTTCACTACGCCCCTACAATACATTGGCAGTCTTTTTGACATGGTAAACATCACAAATTCCTTTTTACCACCACTAAGTCTTCTCCCTTTCTAAGGTTGATTTGGTTGTGATCGGTGCCATTGCGGTGTTTGCCATTGCCTATTGCATCAGAAACCAGTCGCTGTCCGCGCATAACAAAATCAAATTTCCGGAAAGCACGCCGATCCGCAATGGGGCAACCACGCTGAACAACAACCGGGCGGACCGGTCCTTCTTGGGACGGATGAAGTCGGAGGAGCGACAGGTGTGCCCAAAAAAAAAAGCGGAGGTTTTTCAATCTAGGTTTTTAAACACAGCATGGAATCCTGTTCTGGAAGTCTGTTTTTGACATTTCCAAAATGGTCTTACAATTAGTCTATATTTTGCGTCTTTCCCCTTATGAGTCCAATCAACCTACCATATTTGGTTTCAAAGGCTATAACTTTCTTCTAGATTAATCATTTCCTACTTCTTGGTATCTTCGAATCTTAAAGCCTATAGACTATAGAGTCTTAAACAATAAAAATTTGGATACGTAGAAAACACGGAAAAAACACTAAAAGAAAAATAAATTTTATTTTCTTTTTTTGACGCAAATTTTAGTCTTGGTACTTATGACTTTCGAATGATACCAAGAATGTAGGGAGGCGGGCGGTTAAGCAAGAAGAAAGTTATAGTCCATGAAACTAATGATGCTCATTTCATTGAAAAAGTCGAATGGACTCATAAAATGCAGTGGAACTGTTGGTCATTAAATCATCAAAACGTAATTGAACAACAACTAGAAAATTAGGTAATTGTTAACTTTACTGGCCCACAAAAAAAAAGTTTAGAGAGGGTTTTTTGCGATTCTGAGTTGGACTCGGGGGTTTTCGGGGGCGCTGATCACGAATATCACATCAGATTTGTCATAGGGTTTCATCTAATCTATGATTTTTTTCTCATGTCTATGGGTTTTTATCAAGTTTTTCTCACTTTTTTACTGGTATTCTAATGTAATGTAAGTTTATGTTTAATACACGAAATATGCATAAGTGCACACAAATAGCGTTGAAATAAATACTTAACGGAAAAAAAAAAGACATTTATGGCACATGGAAATATTTTTGACAAAATTGCTCAATTTTATGTTGAATATGCTTGATTTGTTATAGCATAAATATTCATGACCTTTTGGATGTGTTAAAAAGTTTTGAAAAAACCATAGACATGAGAGAAAAAATCATAGATTAGATGAAATCCTATGACAAATCTGATGTTATATTCGTGATCAGCGCCCCCGAAAACCCCCGAGTCCAACTCAGAATCGCAAAAAACCCTCTCTAAACTTTTTTTTTGTGGGCCAGTAAAGTTAACAATTACCGAAAAATTACAGCTTGAAACCTCATCTCAATAAATATAATTTTTTTTTTTTGTGATTTGAAGTTTTGTAACTTTGTAAATTGTTCTCTTGGTTAGCAATTTCTAATGATTCCAATACATGATTAGGTAAAGAAAGGGAAAATCGTTTATCGCCCCAATTGCCTCGGAGTGGAACCCAATCGAACGGTTCGGTTCATAAGGCCCTTGTCGGCCTGAGACTTTTTGTGTCAAATTCTCATCTTTCAGATTTTGATTCTATTCGGCTCCCAAACGGGCACCGCCGAGGAATTGGCTGGCCGAATGGCCAAGGATCTGTGCCGGTACGGCAAAAAGCCGTTGCTGATGGACCCTGAAGAGATTGAGGTGGACGACCTGCCGAAAATAGTCGAACTGTCCGACCCGGTGCTGCTGCTGTTCGTCGCCACTTATGGCGAGGGCGACCCGACGGATAATGCGCAAGCACTGCACGAGTTCTTCACGAACACAGACTGCGAGTTGGCGGGACTGAAATATGCGGTCAGAATTTTTTGCAATAGAAATTTTAAATGTGATTCACCTTTAGATATAAACAAGCAATATTAAAGGAAACGAGAAATAGCTAGTAAAATGTAAGCAATCGTTTTTGGTAAATCGTGTAGAATGGGTATTCAAAGTTCTTGACAATTACTTTGAGCTTAGAAAAGGAGAATGTATGCTGGCATTTATAAAAGTTTCCGAGTTCTTTGGGAATATTTTTCATCATAATCATTTCGACTAATTCCGAATTGCGAATTTTTGTTGATTTTTAGAATATAAAATTCCTCTTTAAACTCGAGTTTCCGTCTTTTTTGTTGAACAGAATACTCTCAAAAATTTAATATATTATTTTTTTCTCAAAATATTCGTTTCCCCAAACGATTTTTTTTTTTTTTTATTAGATATTTATATGTTTGTTACCAAATTTTGCCAAAAAAATAGGGCATAAAATAATTCGGTGGGAGTCCAAGTCTAAAAAGCAGTAAAGAAACTCTTGAAAAGAAGAAAGCAAATTTTCCCTTTTTAGGTGTTCGGGCTCGGAAACAAAACGTACGAGCATTTCAATGCGGTCGGCAAATTCTTTGACGATCGCTTGGAGGAACTTGGTGCCGAACGATTGTTCGAAATGGGAATTGCGGACGATGACGGCAACTTGGAGGAGGATTTTATGCGGTCAGTCAGTCAAACGATGGAAAGTTTTGTTTTTGATGGCTCATATCAGGTGTGATCCGGCTTCATTTTTCCGCATTTTCCTGCAGTTCAATTCTTACTTTTTATGGGAAAACGGTTATATGAGATGGTCGAGGGCGGTACAACCAGAAAACCGCCGATACAAAACTCCGTCGGAAAAAATTGACAAGAACCAGTGGGGTTTTTTAGGAAAATTTCAAAAAGCCTATTTTTGAAGAAGTTACCTTAAAATAAATACGAAAAATTCATTAATTTCCGTCCCGTTTTTTAGCAATGTTTGTTTCAAACTAATTGATTGTTTTTTATTTCATATATTTGTTCCAAATATTCACAGTTGGCGGGAACTGTTTCTGCCCTCAGTTGCGCATCGCTTCAACTGGGATTTGGTGGGCAACGGCGCCTCCGACCGTCAGTACCGACTGGAGTTGGTCGGGGAGCCGACCAAACACATTTTCACTGGCGAATTTGGTCGAATTGGCGCCTACGAGAGACAGAGGCCGTAAGCGAAATTTCATAAGGAGGGGGCGGGCAGAGGGGAAAGAATTAAAAACCCTTTCTACTATAACAAATATACATATATTTTTTCGAATAAGGACTTAATTGGTAACTAACAGGGTAAATAAACCCATTAGCTTTTTACTTTATTATACGGGGATCTTATTTGGGTATATTCTTATTCAAAATTTATGTCGATTTGCGATTTATATTCACGGCATGGCAAAAAACATTTTATCAGTTTTAATTAGTCACAAAAAATGGTTCATTCAATATCCTTTTTTGGCATTAATTATTTTCTTCAATTCTGCCATGTTTAGCCCGTTTGAACCGAAGAACCCGTTTCTGGCCACAATTGCAGTCAATCGCGAGTTGCACTCGGAGACCAGCGACCGCTCATGTCGTCACATTGAACTGTCCGTGGACAAGGCACTGATTCGCTATGAGACCGGCGATCACATTGCCATTTTTCCGACCAACGACTCCGAATTGGTCAACAAATTGGGCAGCCTGTTGGAGGTGGAGTTGGACACGGTGTTCAAGCTGGTCAACACGGACGGTGACTTTTTTTTTTTTTGTCGCACATTGGCACGCATTGAAAATAGAGACAAATATTAAAGATTGGAATTTTGAAAATCAAATCGGAACTTTTCCGCAATTAAAAATCCCTTTTGTCCGTGGGTCTCCGGTTCCGCTGGGTTGCCGAAAAAACAAGATCTGAAAACTTAAACCTAAGTTTGTTCGAAAACTACCCCTAGTTTTTTTTCCAAACTCAAACCTAGTTTTTTTAAAAACCGAAAGAATTTTCTATTTCTTTCACCAAAAACTTGGTGGCTATGTTTTCATGAAAAAATGAGGGTATAGATTAGATTTTCAGAAAAATAGGTTTAAGTTGTCAAAAGGGGTTTCAGAAAAACTTGAGAGTGGTTGTTTTTAGGGGGTTAGGTGTTTTAGAAAAACTAGGGGGTAGTTAGGTTTTTTAAAAAAACAATTTTGGGAAAGAAATGTCCCGGGAAAGAAATGTCCTGGGAAAGAAATGGCGGGAAAGAAACGGCGGGAAAGAAATGGCGGGAAAGAAGTGTCCTGCTCCGCACCGATCATGACAGTTTTTAAAATTTGGTATTTATTTTCCATTTTTAGAGGAAAGCACCAAGAAGCATCCTTTCCCTTGTCCTTGCACTTTTCGAACTGCCGTAAGAAATTCTATTAAATCTTTTACAAAAAAAAAAAGTTCGTTTTGAATTTAGCTGACACATTATGTGGACATTTGCTCTCCCGTCAAATCGCACGTGCTGAAAGCACTCGTCGAATATGCTGCGGACGAAGAGACTAAGGAAAAATTGACACTGCTCAGTACGGCATCTGAGGAAGGATTGGTCAGTTCGGGTGGGAGGGGGGGGGGGGGCAGTGCCCTAATCAGGATTTGTGTCCCAAAGGACTCGGTGTTTATCTTGATATGGTAAAATTTTCATCTGCCCAACTTTTGGGTAATTGCTCTTTCGACGGCGCTATTCCGAAAGTGTCTGTGTTTTAAAATTTTTTCAAACATATGCATCATTGTTTTATAATAACGAATATTATTAGCATTAAAATAATGGCATAGAAAATCAAAAAAAAAAAAAAAACTTTTTACATTCTTTTTTAAGTCCAATGGTAGGCCAAAATTTGCAGAATTTCATCCGAATTTAAGTTGTAAATATCTCGTAAATTGATAACGTCCAACGAAGAGAACCAGAACAGCAAATTGTCAAAACTCTTATAGAAAGTTTAACCGTTTTAATAAATAATCATTTATTTCCAATATTTTTTTCCTATTTGTCTTTAATGACTCTTCCCCCCCCCTCCCCCTTTTTTAGCACGAATACGCCCAATTCATTGTGAAAGAGCGGCGTAGCATTGTTGATCTGTTACAACACTTTCCCAGCTGCAAACCACCGTTGGACCTGCTGCTTGAATTGCTCCCGCGTCTGCAGGCACGCTACTACAGCATTTCGTCGTCGCCCCGTGTCGATCCGTCACGCGTTGCGGTCACTGCCGTTGTGCTGCGCTATCACTCCAGTGACGGGCGTCTGATCAAAGGTGGACAAAGAGGGCGGGAGCAGCTCGTTTCCTCATCGTTTCTTCACCGAATCTTCTGTTTTATGATAAATTTTTATTTTTTCAAAAACAATTTTGAAAGAATTATAAAAGGATAGGCACCGCCAGAGAAAACAAAAAATTGAAAAACCCGAAATTTTTTGACGAAATGGTATAACTTTCTTTAGTTTTTCTGTTAAATGTCCTTTTGTTTTTAAGGCGTGTGCACCAACTTTTTGGCGGACCGTGTCGAAGACGCATCCACCGCGCCGGTGTTCATTCGAAAGTCCACGCTGCGCTTGCCCCACCGGGTGCAGCAGCCGGTGATCATGATCGGACCGGGCACTGGCTTTGCCCCGTTCCGCGCCTTCCTTCACGACCGACTTTGGCACAAACAGCAGGGCAAGGAGGTGGGCGAGATGCAGCTGTTCTTCGGCTGTCGCCATCAAGACCACGACCACATTTACCGGGAGGAGATGGAGGTATTTGGTGCGAGGGTTGGAAATTAAAAAAAGATAATTACTATAATTAGTCAAAATTTGAAAGGAAAGGGTCGGGGCTCGAAATTCACATGAATGGATGCAGAATTTTGGGGTAAAACGTCGGGGACGAAACGCATTTTTGAAGAAAATTTCTGAAAGTTCCAAAAAATATCTTGAAATTTTTAAGGATTTTCTTGATGTTTTCACAAATTTTCTTCAAGAAAAAACTGTTTTTCTAAAAAAGAAAAAAACAAGGTTTTTTAGCACTTTTTTTCGGCGGCGACACTTTGGGGTGTACCCAAAACGTCACCAATATTAACGGAACACCCTTTTTCTTGAAATTTTATGACAAAATCTAATTAAATGGTCAATTTTTGCGGGCTCTTCAACAAATGTTTTCAAAATTCAAGGAATTTGTTCGTGTCGGCCTGCTCACCCAACTGCATGTCGCCTACTCACGGCAACAAAGCGAAAAAGTGTATGTGCAGCACAAATTGTGGGAGTTCAGACAACACATTTGGGAGCTGGTCCAGGCCGGCGCTGCTGTTTACGTCTGCGGGTGATTGTTTATGGTTTACTACTGTAGCACAGATTGACGTAAATTTCAAACGAACAAGGCCTAGCTTCACTTTGATTGTTCTGGGGACGATTTGCCATCATTTAGGATTACATTTTTTGTAGGGGGGGAGAGCTTTATAATAAATTAATTAATTTATAATTGCCCTCATTAACAACCACAGAGACGCAAGAAACATGGCTCGAGATGTGCAGAATATGTTCTACAAAATATTTGCTGAAGTCGGAGGGCTCACTGACCAAGAGGCGCAGAAGCTGATGAAAGACATGGAAAGACAGCGACGGTATCAAGCCGATGTGTGGTCATGAGTTTTTTTTTGTGTTTGGATTGTCTGTTTATTATTACTGTGACTTGCCTTTGAATTCGCTGATATTTCTATGACTTGCCCTTAATTTCACAATATATTACTCACATCATTCATATTATTGTTCCTATTTTAGTGGCTTTTTTAAATAAAAAGGAATAACAAATTGGCGACAAAAAAAATGTTAGGTTATTTGTCCTTTCCTCTCACGACGGAAAAGTTCTACCTTCAATGATGGTTTTACGAATTGTTTTTTTTTTTTTACTTTAAGCAAGTCATTTTGAACATGCCGGCACCCTTTTATAGGACACAGTCGCGTGTAAACTGATGAATACGTTGAAAGCGATCAGGTATTAAGCCCACTTAAACAATTGTTTTGTTGACCCCGAGAACCGAGACCGGGAAATGACCCCAGGAACCGAGACCCCAAAAAACCCGGAAAATTTCCCGAGTCGGGAACCGGGAAATTTTTAAAGAAATGCAATGAAATATAAATTGCTTGCGAATTATGTACATATTTTCGTCAGATTTTTGGATAAATTGGACTTTGAGAAAGTAGATGAAAATTTCCAAAATATGAATGTATTTAGTATCAAATATTGACAAAAAAAAAGGACTAATTTTTTGGATTTTAGGGTTAAAGTTTGAGAAAACCTATGTGAACGGAGGTCTGGTGTTTCCGATAGACGCGACTGGGGAACCCAATCTTTTGGAAGCTGAAGTTTTCGCGGCTCAACACGGGTGTGTTCGGGTTCGCCTCGATAAAAAATGCTTCATGGGTTTGGAAGTGTGTGCAGCACGGCTGCAGCTACAAAATGTAATCAATTTTGAGAAATAATTCCATTTTCAAACTGACATTGTTTTAGAGCCGATTGCGCCGACTTGGCGCCCGCTTATTCAGTCTTAGTGTTGCAAATGTGCACGCGCACGCTATGTAGTGAGGTGAGTTCCGCCAGCACAATAGAAAGCCAAAATGCATTTCCATGATTTCATAAAAACAGTAGTCGAGTGGGTGCTTTGGGAAAACAATGTTACGACTGCATCAGAAATTCATCTTCTATTTGACAGTTGACATCTTTAATTTTTTTTTTTCTTAGTCGACTGCAGCGCAAAGGTGCCACTTTCACTTTATGCAGCAGGCGAGCACAATCAACACTAGTGAGGTAACGAAAATCAAAAAAAAAAATGAAGTTACGAAATACAGCGCAAAAAAGGCCCATCTTTCTCGCATGGACTTGCCAACAGATCTAGAAATTTTTTGCTGTTCAAAATACTAAATTTCTGATTGTATTGACAGTAAAAAAATGTGCAGTGGATGTGGAGGTGCCCTATTCACGGATGCACACTTAAACTGTGAATTATTTTTGTTTGCCAATTCCATTTTCTTTTTTTTAGCAAACGTTAGAACTTGGTCATTGTTAAAATTGGCAATCATTACTCTTCAAAAAAGTCTATCTTCTCCGGTGTTCCACAAGGTTCTGTCCTCGCCCCATTGCTCTTCATTATCTATATTAATGATATACGTTCAAAATAAACCCCTCTGTTAATATAAAACTGTTTGCTGATGATATCAAAATTTACAAAATTGTAAAAAATAATTCTGAAATCGTTACTCTTCAAGATACAATTTCAGACATTGTGCCATGGTGTGAATTGTGGGGACTCAACATTGCTGCCAACAAAACCAAAGTTCTCACAATTAATCCCAAATCCTTGCACAATTTGTCTCCTAGCTACTATACAATTAATACCAACGAAATTGCTACCTCAGAATTTATTAAAGATTTGGGTATTATAATTAATAGCAAACTCGATTTTTCCCGTCACATTAACTCAATTGTGAAAACTGCCTTATTTCGTGCTTTACAAATATTAAATGTACTCCACTCCACTAAGCCAGCTACTTGGGCCCGCGCTTATAAATCTTTTGTACGCCCTACGCTTGAGTACGCAACAGTTATTTGGAATCCAAAAACTAAAACCCTTTCGGACAAAATCGAACTCGTACAAAAACTTTTCACGCGATGGGCTTTAATTAAATGCCGACTGCCTAAATCACCATATGAAAATCGTTTAAAACAATTTAATTTGGATACTCTATCATTCCGTCGTAATCTCATTGATCTTTGTGCCTTCCATAAGATTTGCCATTGTCATACCCACATCGATCCCAAAACACTCATCCCTTTCACCTCACGTCCTAGTCGCAGACATTCTTTACAAATCTATAAAAAAAGAAAAAGCCCAATCAATTGTAACCTATTCTTATATCACAAATGCATGGAATTGTCTTCCTTCTGACATTGTCCTAATCCCTCCCCACATCTTTTCAAATTAAAACTTCTGTCACACCTAAAGACCTGATCTCTCCTGTTTTCCTTCTTACTCTTTGACACATTATTATTAAATTTACTCTCTATCTTCTTTTCACGCCGCTCTTATACTGTCTATCATGTTAGTGATTTGCTTTTGCATTTCCTTTGATGGTTGAATAAATAAATAAATGTTACCTCAGGCAAGGAAATGACGGAAAACCATTCTTCCTGCCGATCATTTAGAGAAATTTTTCCCCCTTATTTAGTTGCCCAAAGATTGCTACAAATTGGTGGTGGCACAGCGTACGGCGCAGAAATAAGCGGATGGATGGATACTTAGAAGCTCGAAGGATGTCTTTTTGTTGTATATTGTTAATTTTTTGTTGATTGAATTGTGGTCGTATAATCCATACATTGGCATTCGAACCGATTGCTGGGTTTAGACACTCGAAATTAAACAACCAAAAATAAAATTTCGGCGAAATTCAATTGGTTTCGGAGTTATCATTGTATTATAAATATATCGAATCGCTGATTGATCATGAAAATGGCATTTATTTCTCGGCGCCATAAATTGCTATCGCAGAAAAAGCCGAAAACAATTTAAATTTTTCTAAGTTGCTTTTGTCGACCACCAATTTTTCGAAAAAGGTTTTATTGCTATTTCCTGAGTAATGTTCGGCACGGCAAAAAAAATCGGTAGCCTTACCGATAAAATTTTGGGGTTTAAAGATTTCCAATTATTTGACTTCGTGTCAAAACTTGTGTACCCAAAAGACTCCTGAACCAAACAGGACGAAACCCGATTCATACTTTTAGTTTTAAAACAGAAAAAAAAAAGATAGTGTTTTTATATGTAAAACCAGGGCTCCCAGATGAAAACTTGGAGTGGGAGTTACTATAGTCATTGTCTTCAAAGAGCAACAAAGAAAGAAGTAAAAATGATCAATGTTTTCACTTTTTTGGATTTTTAGGCTCTTTTTATGTATTTTTTCAGTTGTTTCTAAAATTAAACAAATTCAAAAAGGGAGGGGGCAGGTGATGCCGATAGGCGCCACCGGGGAAAATTTTGGAAATGGGTCTGATTTGCTAATGGATTTTTGTCTATATATCGGTCGCGGTCATGCGAAAGCTCATTATTAGGGATGGCAGTTTTAGTCAAAATGACTTTTTTTCAGCTGACTTGGGATGACCTCAAACATATGAAAAACGTATTTTTAATTTTGTTTGAAACTTCTAGCATGTATTTTTATTTCTTTTTTTTTGACATTTTGGCGATTTTGTGACTTATTCAAGAGTGATGACTTTTTTGCATATTTTCTTTGAAAATTTTACAAGAAAAATTCCATATAAATGAAAACTAGCGGGGGCGTACATGCGTGTTACTGTATTCAAAGCGCTTTGCGCTTATCGAGCTTCGCTACCTAGGTCCGATAAATAGGGCCAAAACTGTTCCAATGATTAGGGACTGAAAGTGTTCCAATGATTAGGGACTGAGTGTGTTCCAATGATTAGGGACTGACAAAGGGAGGTTCTCAGGTGTCCGTGGCATTTCGGAATGAAACTTGGTGGGTGGGTAGAGTACCCCTAGGTTCTTAAGAAAAATGTTATTTTTTTTTGCCGAATGAGTCTGAGTGCCGAGTTATGACGTGCCAAAGATTTGAAATTTTAAGGGTTGAATAAATAAACAAATAAAACGACAAGACCATTGGCTTTTCTGGTGTGGAGGTTGTGCTCTGGGTTCACATTTTTTCCTCACAGGTTCAAACCCCAACTGCGCAAATTTTTTTCTTTCCTTATTTTTACCTTTTTATGCCCATTATTTGGTCAAAAAATCAATTCCTTTGCGTCACAAATTTTTGCTATATTTAATAAGCTTATACTAATGTTGATTTTTTCAAAAAGAATTTTTTGAGGATCCTAAACAGCAGTCTATATTAGTTCAAAATTTTTTTTTTTTAAATGGATAAAAATTGTCTCGCACTGGAAGTGAGTACTAGGCAATTGTCTCGCACTGGAAATGAGTACTAGGCCATTAATTTTGCATAGAAAGCAAAAAAAAAAATTAATTTACACTACGCGGATTTGAACCTGAAACAGACAAAAACAAAATTCTAGAGCAGAACCTACGGGCCACCAGGCACTGTGAACAGTCACTATTATTTGTTCCTTTTATTGATTCCTTCTAAATTTTTGGCACGTCATAACTCGGCACTCAGACTCATTCGGCACAAAAAAATAACATTTTTCTTAAGAACCGAGGGGTACTCTACCCACCCACCAAGTTTCATTCCGAAATGCCACGGACACCTGAGAACCTCCCTTTGTGAGAGTGTTCCAATGATTAGGGACTGAAAGTGTTCCAATGATTAGGGACTGAAAGTGTTCCAATGATTAGGGACTGAGTGTGTTCCAATGATTAGGGACTGAAAGTGTTCCAATGATTAGGGGACTGAGTGTGTTCCAATGATTAGGGACTGAAAGTGTTCCAATGATTAGGGACTGAGAGTGTTCCAATGATTAGGGACTGAGTGTGTTCCAATGATTAGGGACTGAAAGTGTTCCAATGATTAAGGGAATGAGAGTGTTCCAATGATTAGGAACTGAGAGTGTTCCAATGATTAGGGACTGAAAGTGTTCCAATGATTAGGGGACTGAGAGTGTTCCAATGATTAGGGACTGAAAGTGTTCCAATGATTAAGGGAATGAGAGTGTTCCAATGATTAGGAACTGAGAGTGTTCCAATGATTAGGGACTGAAAGTGTTCCAATGATTAAGGGAATGAGTGTGTTCCAATGATTAAGGGAATGAGAGTGTTCCAATGATTAGGGACTGAGTGTGTTCCAATGATTAGGGACTGAAAGTGTTCCAATGATTAGGGACTGAAAGTGTTCCAATGATTAGGGACTGAAAGTGTTCCAATGATTAGGGACTGAAAGTGTTCCAATGATTAGGGACTGAAAGTGTTCCAATGATTAGGGACTGACTGTGTTCCAATGATTAGGGACTGAAAGTGTTCCAATGATTAAGGGGGACTGAGAGCAAATGATGAATAAATATTAAATAAATAATTATCAACATTAAACTGTATTAAAATTTAGTTAAAAAATGGGTTTGTTGTTTATGTAAATTTTATTTAAAAGGCAGTAATAAATAGAGCCCGGAATTTTCGAAAATTCCGGATCCTGACCCGGACCCGGATTTGGGAATTAGACCGGACAAGATTCCGGGATCAAAAATCCCGGTTTTTCCGGACTCCTGGTCCGGTTTCCAAATTTGGGCCGGGATCCCGACCCGGATTCCGGATTTAAAAAAAAAGAAAAACTATGAAAAAATAATAAAAAATTTAAAATGCTTAAGCTTAATTGGTTCGATAGTTAAACATTAAAATTTGAACTATTCTGTTTGAAAGAGTCAATTAAAAGAAAAAATATTCCGAAAAAAAATTTCGCTGGTTAAAAATAAGATTTTGGCTAAAAATGAGACTTTTTAAAAAGAATTCCAACTAGGTGTAGAACGTAAAAGGTTACGCGCCTGGTGGGACTCGAACCCACGCCCTTCTTTTCCGTGGAATGCTCTAACCAACTGAGCTACGGGCACCCTTTCAGAGGTTCTCCCATGTCCTTTATCCCGCTTTCTCCCACACTCCGCTTCCTTCTGGCATCACATCCCACCTCCCTCGGAAGACCGGTCCCTCGGGCTCTCCTTGGCCCTTCACCAGTGGACATGGCACACGATCACGGTCCAGAGGTCCCGGCAGCGTGGAGGGGATCCACCCAGGAGCGCCATGTAGAACGTAAAAGGTTACGCGCCCGGTGGGACTCGAACCCACGCCCTTCCTTTCCGTGGAATGCTCTAACCAACAGAGCTACGGGCACCCTTTCAGAGGTTCTCCCATGTCCTTTATCCCGCTTCCTTCTGGCATCACATCCCACCTCCCTCGGAAGACCGGTCCCTCGGGCTCTCCTTGGCCCTTCACCAGTGGACATGGCACACGATCACGGTCTAGAGGTCCCGGCAGCGTGGAGGGATCCACCCAGGAGCGCCATGTAGAACGTAAAAGGTTACGCGCCCGGTGGGACTCGAACCCACGCCCTTCCTTTCCGTGGAATGCTCTAACCAACAGAGCTACGGGCACCCTTTCAGAGGTTCTCCCATGTCCTTTATCCCGCTTTCTCCCACACTCCGCTTCCTTCTGGCATCACATCCCACCTCCCTCGGAAGACCGGTCCCTCGGGCTCTCCTTGGCCCTTCACCAGTGGACATGGCACACGATCACGGTCCAGAGGTCCCGGCAGCGTGGAGTGGATCCACCCAGGAGCGCCATGTAGAACGTAAAAGGTTACGCGCCCGGTGGGACTCGAACCCACGCCCTTCCTTTCCGTGGAATGCTCTAACCAACTGAGCTACGGGCACCCTTTCAGAGGTTCTCCCATGTCCTTTATCCCGCTTCCTTCTGGCATCACATCCCACCTCCCTCGGAAGACCGGTCCCTCGGGCTCTCCTTGGCCCTTCACCAGTGGACATGGCACACGATCACGGTCTAGAGGTCCCGGCAGCGTGGAGGGATCCACCCAGGAGCGCCATGTAGAACGTAAAAGGTTACGCGCCCGGTGGGACTCGAACCCACGCCCTTCCTTTCCGTGGAATGCTCTAACCAACTGAGCTACGGGCACCCTTTCAGAGATTCTCCCATGTCCTTTATCCCGCTTTCTCCCACACTCCGCTTCCTTCTGGCATCACACAGGGACGCAAATGACGCCCAAAAAAAAAACTTACGGAAATAGAAAACGGTTTTTTGACCTTCAGAAAATTTCAAAAATCGAAATTCCGATCCCAAAAAGACGGAAACCAAATTCGGAAATTTTTTATTTTTTTTTGGCAATAAAATGAAGTAAAATTTGAAAATCAAATAACTCAAAATTAAATTCAAAGGGCTGATTTTTGAAAATTCGGTGTATTTTGTAAAAGATTAGGCATATAAAATGCCAATTTTATTGATTTTGGCATATATTTTTACATAAAGTGGTCAATTTTGGAAAACAAAAAATTAATCGATAAGGCGGTCCTGTGGTGCCGACGGCGCCGCCTGAGAAAATTTTTTAATTATTGGTATGATTTGTTAACAGATTTTGATTAAAAAATAAGGTATCTTGGGGACTTTTGAGGTAAATTTGGGAAAAATTTTGAAAATTTTTCCCAAATTTTGCCTAAAATATCGGAACTTTGAATTCTGACGGAAACTTAAAAAATTTATAACCCATTAGTTAACAGATTTTCGCCAAAATTCGTCAATTTTGGTACCTTTTATTGAAAAAAATATCAAAAGGATCGAATGTTCGGCGGTGCAAACAGGCGCAGGCGGAAAATTTTTTGCAGAAAAAATTCTATTTTGGTTAAATTTAGAAAAATTTTTCTTTAAACAAAAATCTTAAAAAATTCTATTAAAAATACTTCAAATAATGAAAAAAACAAAATCCGGTTTACCGTGGTCAAATTTGTCCGGATTCCGGACCCGGATTCGAGAATTAGCCCGGACAAGATTCCGGGATTAAAAATCCTGTTTTTTCCGGACTCCGGGTCCGGGTCAATTTTTCCAAAAACACCCGGATCCGGATCAGGATCCCGGGAAAATCCGGTCGGGATCTGGTCCTGCTCCGGGCTCTAGTAATAAATAGACCTTATAATTTGCATTAAATAAATTTAGAAGAGAATTCTTTCTATCTTAATTTATAAATTTAATAATATGAATCAAAGCAAATAAAATAATAATAAAACATTTGAGTGTGGTGATCTGAACCTTCCCGCCCCCCTCCCCCCACCATCCCCCCCCCCACCCGCTCAGAATCCACATAAACGCATGGATTCAGAGACTTTAACGGAAAAAATTAGAAATTTTTATATGAAAAGTAATTTTGCAATTTTCAATTCTGATAAAAGTTATGAATTATTTTCTGAAAATCCGAAAATTTTCACAAATTTGGGCCTAACTTTTTTCGTACGAAGAATTAGAACCCCAAATAATTTTTATAAAATTCGCCGTATTTTCTGCATTTTATTAACTTTATTTTATGAAAATTGATCCATAATCAATAGGGAACGGATTTGTAAGCGCGAAAAAGTCCAAAATAAGTCCTTAAATAAGTGCGAAAATATCGCGAAATAAGTGCGAAAATAAGCATCAAAAAATTCCAAATTTAGGGGTATAATTTTTCAAATTGCTTTTTTTATAGTTACAAATAAGATACATTTAAAAATTTTGGGGCAAATCCTTTTCAATATTTTAATAAATTTTTTTGTTATAAAAAAAATTATTTTTGACAAATTTTTTTGGTTTGAAAAAGTCCTTTCTTAGGGGTTTATTTTTTGAAATTTTTTAGGCCGATTCTTAGGGGTGCATTTTTTCATTTTTTATTGTATTTTCCTTAAGAAATTTCCATTCACCATACTAATTTGATGTGTAAGTATGTATGTATGTCACAGCAGATTTGAAATTTTTATCGAAACGAAAACTTTTAAAAAAATAAAAAAAAAGACATTTTTGCAAACAAACTAAGGCAATAAAATTATGAAATTGGACCTACTCTTGGCTTATTTTTTTAAATTTATTTTTTGATTTTTTCCCCAATTTTGATTTGGAATTACTAAGAAAACAAAAGTGAGACAAGGGAAAGAGAAATGCAATAATGTAAGAGAAAGACAAAAGATGGGAAAAAGTGAGGATGAGAGGGGCGAAACAAACTAAATGAAAGAGACAAAGAAAGAGAGTGATAGCGAGACAAAGTGAGAGAGAGAGAGAGAGAGTGGGGAGGGGTGGGAGAAGAGTAAAGAAACCAAAGACAGAAGAATGAATGGGGGGGGGGGGGCTGGGGGAAGATTAGAAGCGAGAGAGAAGTAAAAAGAATAAGAAAGAAAATGTGAGGGAGAGAGAGGAGCGAAAGAGACTAAGATAACAAAATGATTGGGAGAGAAAGACAGAAAGAGAGAGTGAAACTGAAAGAGAGAGAGAGCATTAGCGGGAAAGAGTGAGAGGAAAACAAAACGAGAGAGAAAGAAGGAGCAGAAAAAGGGAAAAGGGAGGAGAAAGTTAGAGAGACAGAGAAGAGAATGCCGAAAAAGGAGAGATAGTAAGTGGACGGAGGATGAAGAGTAAAAGGGCGTGAGAGGGAAGGAGAGATAAAGGTAGAGTGAGAGAGAGTGATAGAGAGAGAACTCTAAAGCAAAGGAAAATGGAAAAAGGAGAGAGAGAAAGAACCAATGAGGTGGGAAAGGGAGAGCAAGCGAAAGAGATAAGGGAGGGAGAAATAAAGAAGGGGAGAAAGAAATGAGAGCGAAAGAATGACAGAGAGGGGAAACGGAAAAAAGACAGAGTGAAGGAGGGGGGCGGGAGTCAAAAAAGATAAGAAGAAAGATAAAGTGAGAGCGAGGGAGAGAGTGAGGAAAAGAAAAAAGGAGAGACGAAGATAGAGAAAGAAAGGGATGGAGGGAGGTAGAAAGAAAGGAAGGAGCGGGGCGAAGACAAAGATAGAGAGAAAAGGTCAAATAAAAGATAGAGCGGTTGGGAACCGCGAAGCGGTTCCCAAGCGCTCGTAAAATCCTAAAATAGTCCTTTGAAAATTTAAAAATCGCGAAATAAGTGCGAAAATAAGCACGAAACGCCAAAATAAGGGCAAAAACTTATTTTAAGGGCGAACATCTAGAATATGCATTTTTAAGGGCCAACATCCAAAATAAGCATTTCTAAGCTCGAATAAGTGCGTCAAAACGAAAAATTTTCGGACAAAAAATGTGTTTTTCGTGCATTTCTCGTCGAGTTAAAGCCGCAGAAAAAATAAGCAAAAACTTATAAATCCGTTCCCTAATAATCAATTTAGTTATGATTTTTTTAATCTATGACCAAATTTCCGAGGCCAAAAAAGACTTTTTTCAGCTGACTTGGGATGACCTAAAACATATGAAAAACGTATTTTTAATTTTGTTTGAAACTTCTAGCATGTATTTTTATTTCTTTTTTTTTGACATTTTGGCGATTTTTGTGACTTATTCAAGAGTGATGACTTTTTTGCATATTTTCTTTGAAAATTTTACAAGAAAAATTCCATATAAATGAAAAATTGACCCCTAAAAATTGACCCTTTCAATTTTGTACCACTATGAATGGTTAAAAATTTTCCAAAAAATTGCTCCTAAATTTTAAATTTTTTTATTGATAATTTTTATTCCCAAAAAAATATATTCATTTTTTTTTTGAAATTTTCAAATCTTTAATTTATGTACTTCGTTTGTTGTCTGTGATAAGAAAAGCCCGGTGAACGCCTTTATTTTTTTCTAATTTTTTTATTTTTGCTCATCCTTAGTCTGATTTACAAACGGATTTAGCCTAGAAATGACCTATGATTAAATTTTTCGAAAAATCGGGAGGAGGACCAGCTTCACTATTACCGGAAAATTTATTGTCTTAATACGTCTGGCGCAGAAACGGAGGGTGCGGAAACAATGCCAACCAAAAATGTTATTGTGATATAATTGAGGACTAATTGGAAATTAATGAGCTTTCTTTTCAAGTCATTCCTTCTTACCTAGATTTATTAATCTGTGCTTTATTTAAAAATGTCTAAAGAGTCAACAAAACCCGGGAAACAACAGTTGAGCAGTGGGCCCGACTTAAAAATGGTAATTGGCAAACAGAACGCCTATGAATTATCTACCTCCCTCCCCTTCTTCTACACAGCATCCGGGATTTGGACTCCCCCCGGCTCTTATATGGTTTAGGCCTCGTAATTTATCTATTTTTTTTACATATAAAACAAAATAAAGTCAATTTATATTTTCAGGTTCTGATCACGAATTCGGCATTCATTTCGTCCCATTACGAACCCCGAAATCGAATTCGAACAAAAACTCAAAATTTCTTTAATTCAAATTTATTGTACGAAACCGATCGCATGGACATGTTCGTTGGGCGCCATTCGCTTCTCCGATTCAAACATCTGCTGTTTATCGACTCATTCATTTTGAATTTTCGTGAAATAAATGGGAATTTAAAAAATTTCAACTTTTGTTAGAGTTCGGTTTCGGAGTTCGTAATGGACAAAATAGGTGCCGGACTCTGAAAACCTGTAAATTGACTTAATTTACTTTGAAATGTAAAAATAAATTTGTTGGGCCAAACCATATAAGAGCCGGGCTATAAATTGTAATTGCAGATAAATGCATTTGCCTTAAGCAAAATTTATGTAGATGAGTTCGGAACTGTTCACCCTCAGCTATGGTGCACTTGTGGTCGACTTGGTTAACGATTTGGAGTCACCGGAGGAAGTGAACAAACATCTTGACAAAATTGGATTCAATATGTGTCATTTGTTCCCCCTTTTAACCACATAAATAAATTGTTTCAGGGGTATGAGAATGGCCGATGATTTTCTTGCAAAGAACCCAAGGATTGGACGATGTTCGGACATGCACCAAATCATGGAGATTATTGCAAAGAGTGCCTTAAAGGCATACTTGGGTTGGTGCACATAAATATTTTCTAAAATTTTGTTTAATATAGCTTTTTTACAAAAACAAGAGCTGGACTTTGGAAAATGAAGTCCCTGAGTTTCTTTAAGTCATTAAAATTGCCATTTGTAATACATTTACAAATATAACTAAAGTTTTGTTGTGAATGTTTTTCAGGCGTTACTGCTCAATTTACTGCGATTGGCAATGAGGGCAATGAATTTTCGCTGACATTGGACTCGAATCCGTTGGTGGAATTTGTGGAAGTGCCGGATGATCAGAAGGGGCTCTGCTATTCACAGGCAAAGTTTCTGACTCAATTTTCAGTGACTCGTCACTGATTTTGGGAAGTAGGAAGTTTGGCATTTTCGGTTTTGTTTATATTTTAAGCACTTTTTTTTTAACTTTGTTTAAACCCTAATACAAAGTCTTAAGAAATTGACATCGACTTAGTTTTAAGTCTATTCGAATTCAAGGTCTAAAATGGTATCGAAATTTATACATGGTTTGTATAACCTTTTTTTTTGGTACCAAAACACTTAACGAGACAAAGAAATCGAAACAGGGTGCCCCAGTGTTATTTATCTCTTAACCATCCCTTTTTTTAGGTGATTTGCGGTTGCATTCGCGGCGCATTGGAAGCACTGCACATGGAGGTCCAAGCGGTGTTGGTCAGCGATGTTCCGGAGCCTACCGAACTGCGTGTCAAAGTGCATCGGGTGTTGCAGGAGTCTATTCCGGCGGGAGAAGAACTTTAGCGGAGTGGAGGAGGCAAAAATAATTTTAAATGATGACATCCCATCAAATTTGTTTAATATATTTAAACATTTTGTAAATAATTGGACATTTTTTGAACATTTGCACCCTTTTGAATCATCGCAATTGACCAATTTGCAGTTACATTTTTGCATTTTGGTGTTTATTCAACTATTTTTAAATTTTTGAACAGAGGAATGGGTTCGTTGGCGGTTCAACCACCGAGTGGGGTGACAAGGAATTTGACGGAGGTACGTATTCATAAATGCGTTTTGGTGATGCGTATCATCAACGGGGACTCGTACAATAACCACTCGACTATCATGCATTCGAGGCGGTTTTGATTTCTGAATACCAAACTTTAAAGTGTATAAGTTGCCATAACAATATGGCTTTCTTGTCACGAAACAAACTATAGTACTATAATGCATACATAAAATCACATAACGTTTCCTTCAATTTACTGTCCCACCATAGGTTTTTGTGTTTCTGCGGAACAATGCCCAGCAAGAACATTTGACCGAAATGAACAGCAGCCAGTACATCAAATTGGACACAGGTAAAACTTACCTCGACAATGCATTCTAAAGCCACCCAACGAATGATCTTTTGTTTTGTTTTTTTCGTTCAGATGACAAAATGTGTCTGATCGCTATCGACGACGGCAAAACTGTTGCGTTCGGTGGCCGAAATCCGCCGGGATGGGTCAATGTGATCGACGAGGTCAACTACGAATTGACCAGGTGGGTGCAAATCCCGGTGTATGTAAATATGACAAAAAAAAAATCCTGGAAATATATGTAAAAAGATTAACTGTAATTTTATAAATGGCCGGTTTTTTCGGTCTCGCAGTGAGTAAAAAGTGAAAAAGCGCTACTAAAACCAAAAGCACAGGACAAAGGCCTTTTAACTTTAGAATAAAGGCTCGTCAGTCCACACTACGAGAATTGCAACAGGTCGGTCAATCGTCGTCAATGTGAAAATTTTATCCAGATTTATTGTATTTGCAGAAGCAGTTGACCAACTTGGACTTTTCGGATGACAAAGGCAGTGCATCGGTTGACGCGGGAAAAGTCACTGAAATGACGGAGGAACTTACTGCGATGTTTGGCCACTGTAAACGGTTGATAAAGTTAGTTTCCCCGTTTTTTCTTATTTGATTTTCCATAAAAATTTATGTGATTGAAATAGGCTTATCGATGAAGACGACACCGATCGGTTGGCATCCTTCAACAAACTTCGGCACAATGTGGTCGCCAGTCTGATGTTGGTGCTGAACACTTTGATGCATGAATTCCGGGCCAGGTTTATATGCTGCATAAATATTTGATCTAAAAATAGTTATTCGTTATCAGTGATCGTAAAACTACGAAAGTATGATTCTAAACTTTTTCAAGACTGTTCCTCCATTTTCAGTCAGTCCACCTATCTGCGCCATTTGGACTCGCGGACTGCTAATTTGGACACTTTTGTGGTCAAATCGTCAGTTGGGCCACCGCATGTTGCTGCGGCGCCCGGTCGAAGTGGTGCCATTGATGATGATGGTGCAACAACAGTAACAAATGGCACCAAAGAGACGGGAGACGAACAGCAGCAAGAGGAACTGACCATTGACCAAATTCAGTACATTATGCACAATGAGCACATGTCCAAGGAGCGGGAACAGGAGGTGAGCGTGATATATGGGGTGATCTTGTTGGTTGGCAGATGATGAACAAATTTATGGAGGACAGGGGTACGACCGGCGGTATTAGACATTAATGTACTAGGACGGTGTCTTAGACATAATCCTTTTCTTTCTCCCTTATACTAATAAATTTTAAAAAATCTAAAAAAATAAACCCTGGTTGCCGATAGGGAGTTTCCGGGTTCAATTATGGCATTTTATGTCAAGGTAGGCCATATGTTTCTCGCAAATTTCAAACATTTTGAACATGATGACGCAAGTTTAATTTACTTGGGTAGCATCTTTTTAAAAACGAAAAGTTCCTTAGAATTTTTCATAGAATTCTTACGACGATCTGTTGCCATCCTTCAGGTGCTCAAAATCAGCAAGTCCATTCTGGAGTTGCACAGCATGTTCAAGGACATTGCGTCGATGGTTATTGACCAGGGCACAATTTTAGACAGGATCGACTACAACGTTGAGCAATCGGCGTCCCGCATCACTTCGGCCTTCAAAAGGTCGGTTGAAAGAAGAGGGGACACTCCGTTTCGATATGCCCTGTTTACTAGTATATTTTCTGTTACGTTAACCGTCGTTTCAATACAAACGATAAATTAATTTTTTGGTAAAATAATTTTAAGGGTTTTAATTATATTTTAAGGTCACCGTTTACACAAAAGAAAAAAAACATTTTATTATTTTTAAATGAATATTTTATATAATCTACACTTTATCATTATTTTCAATTCGGCACATACATATGCAAACCAAAACGGGGTTCATGCCCCTGTCCGTATTCATGTTTTTATAGAGTCCTGAAAACTCCAAAAACCTCAGAATATTGGAATTGAATGCAAAGCCGTTCACAAATATAACAACAACAAAAAAATGGTAGGGACTCTACTCCAACCTCAGCCCCTAACTTTAAATCAATCAACAAACAAAAAATCATAAATTTAAACTTTTTCAGCGTCCAAAAAGCGGATAGGTATCAGCAGAAGAACAAGAAAATGCAGCTGATTGTTGTGCTGTCAGCATTCGCAATCCTCCTCATGCTTTTGATTGTGCTAACCAAATTATGATATGCATATGATCATGATGGATTATGATTATGATGATGATAATGATGGTCTCTTTCTCTCTCGCCTGCCATTTCGTCGCCCATTTTTTTTGCTTACCAAAAAAAAAGATTATTTAATGTTTAACATTTGTCCGATTTAATCACTTTTTTCACTGTTATTTATCACAAATATTCAGCCATTTATTTTACTTGGCAATTTAATCCATTCTTTTTTAAAGCCGTTTTTTTGTAAGGATATCAAAACACAATATCATTTCGCAGCAACTGGACACAGCGACGGCGAGCAGTACACACACACGCGCAGAACAGAAAAATGTTCACCAACCGAAAAAGGCACCAACAACAGAGGGATGCCCGTGACGCGTCGCAGGAGACGAATGCCTCCGGTTCTGCTGTATGTTTTCGCGGATTTTTTGTTTATCCTCACCAGGGATTGGACGGAATTTGCATTTTTGATTCGATTATGCAATTTTGGCCAGACTTTAACCCCGGGTCTTTTACAACTAAAAAGAATTGTTAACTATAAATGCATGGTCATAGTTGTACGCCGGCATTTCAATTTATCACATCGTGTTTTGTTACAAATTCAGTTGGCTGATGATTTTGGCTTGAGCGAAATGAGCGATACCGACCTTGAGGAGATGACCAAACAAATATTGGTTCGGCATTTTCATTTTGAAGAAGGGATCACGGAGAGGATAATATTGGGTGTATTTGTCATTTCATTTAAGAAAGAAATGGACGTCAAATTGAACGTCATGGCAGACATGGGCAGGGCAAAAATGCTGCAAATTTGTTACCAATATCAGCAACAAAAAACCAAGGAGGAGGTCTGTATTGGCGGACGGGGGGATGGGCAAGGGCCAACCAAGAAAGAGGTATAGCCCTTGGACCTATGCTGTATCATTGTTAATAATGGGTTAATTCATTTTGGGATCACTAATGAAAAATTTTGAAAAAATATCTAGACAATTTTATATTACAAGTGCAACTGGGCACACATTTAAGTGTATTTTGAACGGGTACACCCCAAAACGTCGCCGCTGAAACGTCGCCGGGCCAAAACGTCGCCGAACAAAAAAATTGTTAAAAAAACCTTGAATTTTTTAGAAAAATTCTACTAGTTTTTTCTTGAAGAAATTTTCAAAAAACATTAAAATTTTATAAAAAATTTCGAACATTTTCAAAAAAAAAGTCCTGAATTTTTTTAAGAATTTTCTAGCTGTTTACAGAAATTTTTATAGGAGTTTTCCTAAAAAAATCAAAATTTTTTGGCATTTTTTTTTCAGCGACGTTTTGTCCCGGCGACGTTTCGGGCGGCGAGTTTTGTTCTGCTCTCCGTTTTGAACGGCCTATATCAAAACGGGGTAAAAGCTAAATGAAGCAAACCCGAAACGGAGTATAGCCCTCTTTTCGATAAGCAAGCATTTAGAATTTGCCTATTCCTATTGTTTTTTTCAGTCTGCGGCACAATACTTTCACCGGCTAACAAAATCGTTGGAACGCGATGAGATGGACAAGGAATTGCTGAAATCATTGCGCATTACGCTGACCAACAGCAAAGTGTCCTGGATTAATGAGGTGTGTTTTCATCGGAGCAGGTCAAGACGTCTCTGCCGAAACAGAAAAGTTGCCAGAAAAAACTATAAAAAATTAGTATTGTCGCGCCGCAAATAATGGGACACCTCTTGAACTATTTTTTTTTGTTAGACATTCGAACGCTTGATTCTGAGGAAAAGGTTTTTTGACTACTTCAAAAGTTGCGATGTTTAATTAGATTTTTTGGCTTGGAAAATGCGTTGCTATCGAACCCTTGTTTTCTTGGCACTTTTTTATTTAATACTTTTTTTTTTTTGCGCAGTTTGGCAACGCAGGCGGCTTCCAACTTTTGACGTCGCAGATCCACAAACTGCTCCATCGACTGGAAAGCGTTCGTTCAAAGAGCGCAACCTCCAACTCGGAGGAGGACCTCCACGGCCAGCAAAATGCGCAAGAAGAGGAGGATTGTGTCGGCTGTTTGCTGGACATGATCATAGCGACCAGGAACTGTCTCAATTGCCAGGTGTGTTAAGGGTCTAGGGCTTTTGCTGTTTGCCGGAACTGCTCGGCCCACCTCTCGATTTTAGGGGTTATTCCAGAAATTTTTTTGAAATTTGAAAGATAAATATATACATATAATACATTTCGGCATGGGAGCAGACATTTACGAGAGGAAAACGGCACTTGCTGATGTTTAGTCTTAATTTAATTGATGACCATTTACACTTTTTCTCAGCCCGGCATTCGCTTTCTGTTTCGTTCCGGAGGGTCCCGCCTCTGCTTCAAACTTGTCGAAACGTTGTTCATGGCGAGCAGTGTCAGTGCCGATCGGTTCCGGCATTTTAACAACTACGCTCAAATCATCAAACCGACGCTGACGCTGCTGTCCGCAATTCCGTTCTTTGAAAATGACTACCCGACAGAGGACAACGGCGATTATGGCATTTCGGGGTCAAAAATGCTTGAAAATTTGTTTTTTTAAGCAATTTGCAACTTTTCTCCTTTTTTATATTGCCTCTTACATTTTTGCATTAACAAATAAGCATTGTTTAGACGTTCTTTGCTAAGCAGTCAGTTGACCGCCTTTGCCGACAAGCGAAATGTGCCGCGTTTTGCTTGTGTCGTCAATTGTTTGCGTTTTGATGACGCCGAAATAACGGTCGGTTGGTCTGCATTTGGTTACCGAACAAACAAAACAAGGCCATATACAATCATTTTTTTAGCACAAAGCGCTGCTCTTTTTCAATTCTTTTCTTTCAACGACAAGGGAAGATGAAAATGGTTGGCGGATGCGCACTATGTGGCGCGGTGAATTCATTTCGGCCGGCCTAAAGACACTGATGCCGGTGGGTACAATAAAAACCAAAAAAAGTTTTTAAAAATGTTTTAGAGGGCTGAACGGTTAGCGGAGAAAAATGACAAAGTCAAAAAGTCTGTTAGTTTACCATTAAAAATCGAGGAATTTTTGCGTCTTTTTTAGGTCTTTAGAGGAATTCGAAGACCAGCAGAACAGTGACAACAAACAACTGAAGGAATGCTTTGGCAATTTGTATGTGAGCCAAAAATTAACGGCACAGCACTTTTGGGCATGGAAATGAATTCACGGATTTTTTTGGCACAATTAAAAAATATATATTAAGGGTTGAAGCCATCCTTTTTTCTACGCTTAATTGAAGCCTAAAAGCAAAGAAAACATTCGTTTTTTGCCCCTCTCCTTCTGGTTTGCCAAAATTTGTTCACAGCTAAGGGACTTTCTCGTGTCGGAATTTGTTTTAAAAAATGTAAATGGTTTACTTTTTAATTTTAGGCAAAACGACATACAAGATGTGGATTGTTGCACCAACATGTTGCTGGCCTCTTGTAAAAATTCCGACTGTGAACACCTTCTGCTTCAACTGTTGCTGAAACTGTTGCTTGTCAGTGATCGCAGATACAAAAGGTCGCGTGCCATCCAATTTTTTGGGCCATGACATTGACATGCGTTCCACCTTATTGACATTTTTCAGGGCGACTTACTTTTCCCTCATAAACAAATGCGTTTCGTCGGTGGCCTTTGGCGACATTACATTTGGCCAGGACACGGAAAGACAAATTTTCAGCGGTGGCGAATTAGGTGAATTATGGGCTTGTAAAAATCGCACAAATCCAATTCTAAATAAACAAACGAAAGTCTCGAGCTAAGAACTGAGACCGACTAATAGCCGAACTTGCTTCGATTTTCAAAGAGAAAGCACATCAACAAATCACCATTTTCTTTAGATGAGGAATTTGACAAGATGGAACGGGACGATGGCATCAAACGGCTGAATAAACGGCTTGATTCCGCGGTGGAGGAGAAGCAAGAGGCAGTAGCGATGCTAACGAGATACTTCGAGAAGGTCAAGGAGTTACAGCAGGAGTGTGTTCAGCTGCGAAAAATTGTGAGTGCCCTCATCGACAATAGAAAATTATGAAATTGTTGGAAATATGAAAGAAAAGCTTTTGGAAATACGTTTTAGTATACTACTCTGATTGTTTAACAAAACTTAACTCAAAATGGAATGCGTTATTCCGTCTTCTGCATTGTTTTTTTCATGAAATTAAAAAACGAGCTTTAAAACGTAATTATTTTTTTCAAAATGAATTTTTTCCCTAAATGCAGTGAAATTCAATTGGTTTTCAAATTTATAAGTAAAAATGTTTCAAGTGTTGTCCAAATAGGTCCCCGTTGGACAAGCACTGCCCGCGGCCACCGTCATGGACTTGCCCCAGCCGAAGGAGTTCGACAAAATTGTTGGCGGTACGCCAAAACATGGCTCAACAGCAGCGACACCACTGCACCCAACCGGGCCGGGCTGTCCTCCACCGCCGCCTCCACCACCGCCACCGCCGGCACTGCTCATGTCAGAGCATGCACGCAACAAATTGGCCGTGGTAGGAACAGCGGCTACTCGGCCAACGCCGCCTCCGCCACCACCGCCGCCCCCTCCGTCGGCACTGAGGCCGGGCGGTGCCATACCACCGCCGCCCCCTCCTCCGATGGGCGGTGGCAGCGGTGGGTTTAGTTTTGCTACGCTGCCCAACGTTTTGATGTCACCAGAACTGCCCGACTATTTGAAGAAGAAGTGCGGCAAACAGCCGGATGTGGCCATGAAGAAGCTTCCGTGGAACGCGGCAATTGTTAGGCTAAAACAATTAACGGTGTTTTCATGAGTGCCTCCACCCATTTGCCTTAACAGATAAGGCCAAACGCGCTGAATAAGAATTCGTTGTGGGCACAGCTTGATGAGAAAGAAGTGGCAACGGAGGACGTGTTTGACTTTCTGAAAGCCAAATTTTCCGCCGCCGGGTTTGTTGTTGAATGACCATTTTTCGCGGGATATTATGTTTTTCCATTTTTAGCCGAATGAATTGCCTTCCAGTGAATTTGGCAAAAAGACCGCCGTCGAAGGCTAAAACTCCATTGGTCATTCAGGACGCTAAAATGTTGCAAGCGTTGGGTTTGTCTAATTAATAATTGGCGGAGAAGAGGGGCGGGATGGATTGCCAGTCCGAAATTGATGTCATCCTATTCTGTATTTTTTTTGTTACAACTTCCAAATTTCTTAGTAAGTAATCAATGTTTAAAAATGCCACCGCCAACCTTAGAATTTCAGCTATTCTGCAAGGCTCCTGCAAATTGAGCTTTAAGCGGTGGCGGAACGCAATTTTGGAGGTGGACGAGAAGGCACTGAATGCCGAACTTGTGGACAAATTGAAGAGCGCACTGCCCCCGTTGGACATGATCAATCGGCTGAAGAAGTGCACGGACGACGAAATGCAACGGATGCCCGAGGGGGAACAGGTTGCCATCTTTTTGACCAATTCCGGCGCTTTGAACCGATTTTAGGACACTAATTATTTGGCTTTATAATTTGGCCTTGGGATGAGCTATTAATTAAGTTCACTTGCACTTAATTATTGGTCGAGCGGGGTTTGACAGACTTCCTTTCTTTCTATGGCACTTTCTTTAGCAGGCAGATTTTGGTATTCCTCCTCCCTGTTATGGCATTTTCTTTCCTTCAGTTTGTAGCCACTTTGTCGTCCATCAGCGGTTTGCCAATTCGTCTGGAGGCCATCCATCTGAAATTGTGTTGGCCCGAGGCGTTCGGTGAACTGAAGTCGGGTCTAACGACGGTTACCGAGGCGTGCGAAGTATGTCAACATCTAAAATTTTGTTTTTTTTCTCCTTCCATTTTTGATTTTTTTTTTTTTCAGGAACTGCTCAAATCCCAAGGGCTCAGACACTTCATCAACTTAGTCCTTTTGGTTGGGAATTTCATGGGACGTACAAAAAACTCAAAGGACGCCTTCGCATTTGAGCTCAGCGTGCTCAATAAGGTGGTGTTAATTTTATGTCAGCAGTTTGGGCATTACTGCATTTTGGGTGTCTATTCTTGGTATTATTTTCCCAATTTCTCTATGGCCTGATCTTCAGGATTTGTAAGAATTTCAAATGATACTGAAAATTTCATCATACAATTTTTATTTTTACCATCCCATTTATGGGTACACCCACACCCAAAAACGTCGCCGAAAAAAAATTGCTAAAAAAACCTTATTTTTTTATTTTTTCGGCTACGTTTCGTTCTGGCGACGTTTGGCAGCGACATTTCGTCCTGTTCCCCCCATTTATGTCCCTCGCTCACCATCTCGGCCTTTCCCCATTTGTTTACCAATGCAAAATTTAGTTGGTCGACACGCGTGACTGTGACAATTCCGAGACCCTTCTTCACGGACTGATTCGCCTGTTGCACCGCAAATTCAGCGGCAAATTTACCACCTTTGCGCTGGACGATTTTCACCACGTTTCCAAGGCGTGCCGGGTTGACGTGTCGGAATTGAGCAAAAGCAAAATTGACCAAGTCAGAAACTCCATTGAGAAGGCGTGTTTGTTTTTGGGAGGGATTTTTGGCCAAAATTTTAAAATTTACCAATTTTTAGGTAGCCAATTATTTGAGCGGATACAAAAGTCAGGCGGAAAATGATCGGTTTCATGACAAAATTGGCGCATTTGTCAAGCAGGCGAAGGAGGACTTGGTCACCGTGGACAGTCTGTGGGAGAACATGCAGCGAAAGTGGAAGGCTGTCCAGACATATTTGTGCTTTGACCCGAAGAAGTACACCATGGATCGACTGTTCGCGGATGTGCACGCCTTCAAGGGACACTATCAGGTGGGATTTGTGGTCCTGTTTTAATGGGAAAATGATTTAATTTGTCCAATATTTTTCCGTTTTTGTTTTTTAATTAATTGTATATCATTTTTTGTGGGTAGAGCATATTTTGTCACCGCCAATTGCCAATTTTAACTGTATGGTGTCTAACTTTTATTTCCAGTATTCAATTTATGACATTTTTTTTTGTTTTGAATCCGATTAAGAATCCGAGACATAGTGCCTTAACATTTTAAGCATTTTCCCATTTGTTAGTCCAATCAAAATCAACTGTTGAAAACATTCATTGTTCCCCATTCTTCAGAATGCCAGAGCAGAAGTGCTGAAGGATCAGTTGAAGGTTGTGGCAGACGGTGTCGAGGGGAAAGGGGCGTCGGTGGCACAGAAAATGTCGTCGAGGAAACCGTTCAAACCGATTCAACCGATTGCCAGCGAAGCGGCAAAGAAGGCGCAGGAGCGGAACAACAGCAACAGCAGTAGGAGAGAGTTGGTGCTGTCAAGCGGTGGTGGTGGTGGTGGCATTGGTTCAACACCGGCATCAGCGACCACAACACCCGTCCGATTGTCGACCGCATCACCGACATTTGGTCGTACCACTCCGACCACATTTGGTCGCACTGATGTTGCTGGCGGTGACGGAGGCGTCATTGACAAAATTGAACAGATGCTGGAGGAGGGCAAATACCGAATGGAGAAGAGACCGTTCCGTGTTCGGCGAAAGGTGTGTGTGTGGTCCAAAATTGGGAGACTGTTTTAATCAGGCTCGTAAATTGGGTCATGCTCGTTTCCATAAATAAAAAAATGATTATCCCTTCCCGAAAAAGCCCTTGTTTTGGGTCTGGGTTTATTTAAAACATTTTAATTGGTTTCAGTTACAACTTCGGACGGATGCATGAAAAAGGCCACATAAATGTTATAGGAAATTGATAGGGAGGGCAACTAATGGAGAGATTTTTGGGGGTTTTGGGTCGACAAATGTGTGGCCGAAGGAAATTTTGTTTTTCTCCAGGGACAGCCGACCGTTTATGTGAACAATGGCGTTGCCGATGGTTTTGGTTCTACCAAAACAGTGGCAACGGACGGTAATTTTCTTTTCTCCATTTTAAGGGTTTTACTAATGTAATCCCATCTCTTTCACCAGATAGTTTGAAGACTCCAGTGGTGGTGCGCGAAACCGTTGCTATTCATGCGGAGGAGGAGGAGGATACCTTAAAAAAGGTGCTCTCAAAAATAGGCGTATTTTCATAGAAAATTGCCTTAGTTTACCCATTTTACTCCACCTGAAATTTCGAAAAACCAAGGTTGCGAATATGACAAGCATTGGGTGCCTGATTTTCTGTTTAACACACGAAAAATACAACAAGCCGGCAAATAGATCTTAGGAATCCTTATGCTGGATTGCGGTCACGTTCTCGGCACTCTAGTTACCGGCTTGCGGTCAGGGCTGTGCCGAAGTTTGTTTTCGGCTTTTCCGGTGATTTGGCGGATTTTCGGAGTTAAAAAATTGGTTTTTTTCGTTTCCGGAGTTTTTTTTGTTGGGAGATTTTTGCACCGCTTGGTTGCGATTCAGTTTCTCTCCTCGACGGGTATCACATTTTAAGCAAAGTTAACACCATTATCAACATTAGTTTCTTCTTTTTTTAAAGAAATCGGACGCCGTGAATACGTACCTTCAAGTGCCCAGCAGTGTGGATTTGTTGCTGCGTTTGCGAGGATTGGAGGGCAATTGAGCGACCACCGTCACCCCCTTTCCCGCTACCCCCCCCCCCCCACCGATCACTTTCATTCATTCTATCATTTCACTTATTACAAATTCATTTTTGCCTTCCTTGCTTTTATTCCCTCATCATTCCACCAATTTTTCCCTTTCCTTTCTCGATATTTTACTGCGCATTTTCCATTCCAACTCCGTTGCCGCGAACATTTCCCAGAGAGAATGTGATGATTGTGATCCATCCATCCAAAATTGCGTTTTCCTTTTTCCTCGATTGTGTCTTTTGGGTGTGTTAATCACCGTTATTTGTGCCACCGACTAAATTGCCGGATTTCGTACGTATTATGGTCGTATTTACGAGTATATAACCTTATGGAACCATTAAAAATCAAAATAAAATGTTGATTTTCTCGTATTTTTTGTTTTGTTATTTCCGTTTGCTGGTTTTAAATTTTTTTTTTTTTTTTGAATACACCCATTGCAACGACGATCAGCATACACAATAATGAATTATGGCATGGTGCCCCCGCCTGAGCAATTATCCGCCCGGCGACACGGCAACATTGAAGAAAAGGAGAAACGGGTATGTTTGTTTTCCTTCGGCGCAGTTCGTTTACACATACCATATCATCCAAATGCCCCGGGAATATTTAGGCTGGTGCCCCAGCGAAACCCAAACCCGGTGGTTTTAGCGCGACTAAGGGGTTTTCGGAAAGTGAAGGGCACTACACTTTTGTCTGTCAATTTTCTCCAAATTTGGCATAAAAGGGTGACGGTTTCGTCATTTAACCACTTGTGTTCACAGTACAATGAGCTAACTCGCGGTTACACTACCACTCGGTCTTCTGCGGTGGCGACGAAGCGAACTATTGTCGAGAATGAGTGGGTGCACGGTGTTTGGGGTTGGTATGGGCAAGATTCAGTGTCTGAAAATGGTTTCAAAACGGGTATTCGTAATATTGTTTGTTTGGCAAATTTGTTTTAAAATGGGCCAAGAGAAATGTATGCTTCTTCTCCCCATATTTCTACCATTTTGTGAGCAGTTTTTTTTTACATAAATGTTTTTTTTTTGTCACAGTTATTTCGAGCGCGATTCGGACGATGAAGAGGAGAAGCAAACCGCAAAAGGGGGCGGTGAAAGCAGCAGAAAGCAACAACACTCGCGAAGGAGCGGTGACAGAAACGGGGACAACGACGGGAGGGGAGGAGCGGGAAGAGGGCAGCACAGTGCCAACAAAAGGGAGGAGAAAAAGAGACTGCCGCCGCAACCAGCGGAAGAAGCGGAGGAGGAGGAGGACCCGTTGGATGCGTTCATGAACGAAATCAACGAAGTGGCGGTCCAGGCGAAGGAGGAAAGTTTGCGCAAGGAGAGCCACGCGCTGAAGACGGGCGAATACGCGGGCGGACAAGAGGGCCGGGACGACATCGAGCAGGAGGACATGCATGGTGGGTTGGTTGGCCCAAGCAGTACATGGCGGGGTATTGATATTTTGGCACGATTAAATCGTGAAATTTGGACTCCGACTTGGAATGCCAGTTTTAGCTGAATCAGTGCAAAAAGAACAAAAAATTAAAAACATGGGGGTAATGATTTTTTAGAATTGAAAAAAAACCAAAACCCAATCTGAAAATTCGCATTACTTCGTTAGCTTTCCACCCCCTCCTCCTAAAATGTGGCCCTTGGCAATGGCCTTGGTCATAACAGAGCTATATTTACACTTATTGACTGACTTAAAACACACAATTTCAGAGTCAATGATGAGGTTGGTCATTTACACGTTTGTTCTGTGCTGTTCCCTGTCCTGTGATTGGCCAGCAGCGTTCTAGAGCATTGATGAATAAGCCATCCATCCCTTTACGCCAAGGTTCATGGACGAATATACCAAACGACACGAGGAGGAGGACGGCGAGGTGTACGAGTATGATGAGGACGGGAACATCATCTGGACATGGAAGAAGGTTCGTCCATCATATTCGAACTAAGCTTAATAGACACTCGGATTTCAATCAATAATAGTGATTAATTAATTCCATTTTGTGTTAAGATCATTGACCCATTGCCGACAATTAACCACGATGAAATTGAGTAAGTCAGATAATGATGATTTCATGCATAATAATTTTAGGTATAAGCCAATCAACAAGAATTTTTACGTTGAACACGACGAAATTAGGGCACTCAGCCCAAAGGAAGTGTTTGAGCTGCGAATTGCACTTGATGTCAGTTGGTGAACTCTGTTTTAAGCAATTACAATGTTTGGACATGGCACTTGGTACCCGGGGACTTAAAGGAAAGGAAATTTTATAAGAAAAATGCATTAGGAAAAATGTTATCACAAGCTCAAAAAAGAACCGACATTTTGGGTACGTTCAGATCCGTGTCTACGGCAATGACCCGCCCAAACCTGTTGTCAGTTTTGCGCACTTTCAATTCGACAAAGTGCTGATGTCGTCAATATGCAAGGCTTCGTTTGAGAAGCCGACGCCTATCCAAGCACAGGTCGTTCTTTACTTGTGGTACGGCATGGTTGGACTTTTGGGATAAATTTGTTGTTTTTAAACCAGGGGATGGGGAATTTTGAATTTAATTAGGGAATTTTCTAATTAGTTGAACAATTAAGGCTGTACCAGCCGCTCTCGCGGGACGCGATGTGTTGGGCTTGGCAAAAACGGGCAGTGGCAAAACGCTGGCATATATTTGGTCCATTTTGTGTATAAAATAATTTATTGCTTTTCTGTATAATTGTAGGCCTGCAATTTGTCACATTTTGGAACAACCCGAACTTGGCCCAAACGACGGTCCCATCGCTTTGGTGGTTGTGCCCACTCGGGAATTGGCCATCCAAGTCATTTACATTTAATTTATAGAAACAGATCTCTATTCGAGTGTTTGGTCGAGAAAAGGCTAGAGATTTTGGAAAAAATTCGATTCATCAATTAAAAGAGAATCGACGAATAACCAAAAAGTGGAATTTTATACGAGAAAAAAATATATTAACTAAAAAAGAATTGATTTTACTATTTTAACCAAAACTCATATGAATTTTTCCATTTTTTCTATCCCACATCATGTCTAATTATTTGCTTTTTTTAATTCTTGCCCTGTAAAGGTTTACAATGAGGCGCGCAAATTCTGCTTACCGTACAACATTTCTGCTATTTGCGCTTACGGTGGTGGGTCAAAATATGAGCAGCAGAAGGCGTTGGAGCAGGGAGCAGAGCTGTACTTCTTCATTTAATTATTTTTTTTTAAGTTTTATATTATTTTTTATCAGATGCATTTGCACGCCCGGCCGTATCATTGACTTGGTCAAAATTGAGGCGACCAATTTCCTCCGTACGACTTTTCTTGTCTTTGACGAAGTCGACCGAATGTTCGATTTGGGCTTTGGTCAGTGTTTTTGATCTCGAACCCACCGCCGTGTTGCTGCTCCTCATAACTAACATTTTTTTCCAAAAACTTCATTTTTTTTTTGTTTTCCGTTTTTTAAAAATTATATTTTAAAAATTTATTTATTAAAAAAACACCGAGGAAGTTAGACCATTTGTCAATCCCTTGAAAAGGGCTTCCTTTATCTCGTCTCCTTTCAGAGCCACAAGTGAAGTCAATTTCGGACCATATACGACCTGATCGGCAATGTCTTGTGTTCAGGTTGACGATTGTCTAAATGCGTGTCCATCCACATTTTGACAAATTAAGTGCCACAATGAAGAGCAAAATTGAAAAGTTGGTGTTCCATGCGTTGTTCAATGCCGTCAAAATTGTGTGCGGCGACGTGGGCGAGGCGAACACCGACGTGGAACAGGCGGTACTTGTGGTGCCGGACACGCAGGCCAAGTTCAACTGGCTGTTCTCGCACATTGTCCAATTCATTACCATGGGCAAAGTGTTGGTGTTCGTCACGAAAAAAGTTGATGCGGAGGATGTGGCCAAGAAATTGGCGTTGCGCGACCTTGACATTGTGCTGCTCCACGGCGACATGCACCAGCAGGTGGGGCGGGGACATAAACGGAAGCGTGAGCAGAGCAGCTCGTTTCCCCCCCCGCCGTTCCCCCCCCCCCCCTCACTTCGTTTCCTCCCCGAATTTTTTTTTTTAAAAAACTTCTAATTCTCAAAAATTTTTCTCTAATTTTAGTAGGAATTTTTTTCAGGCAGTGGATTTCAAGAAAAACTTAAAATTTTTGCATTTTTTGGTGGAATTTTTCAAAAATTTTCGAAATTTTAAGTTTTCAAAAATCTACTGCCTGAAAAAATTCCTACTTATTTTTTAGAGAAAAATTTTTAAGAATTAGTTTTTTAAAAAAAAATTTCTGGGGGGAAACGAGGTGCACCCAAGCGCGAGTGTGTCCATCATTAAAAGCAAAATGATGAATAAAATGTATTAAAAATGGTTCGCATCTCATTTTCTAAACATAAAAAAACCTCTCCTTTCCCCTCCCTATCGAATTTATAATTTTAAGTCCATGATTTCGTGGATGTAATGAACTGCTTGTGTTTCAGGAACGTAATGAACGTATCACTGCATTTCGCACAAACAAAAGCGTTTTGGTCGCTACGGATGTTGCGGGTACGTTTTGAACATTCATTTTATTAGGAATGACAAATCATTTAACTATGGCAGTTGATCAAAAAAAAAGTAAAATATTACGACTATTAATTTCGAAACTAACACAAAAATTTTTATGTCGTTCATCAAAGTCTTTTTCTCTTTCAGCGCGCGGATTGGACATTCCGGAAATACAAAATGTTGTCAATTTTGATGTTGCACGTGATATCGACACACATACCCACAGGTTTGCTTGGGTCCTTAAAATGCAACCCAAAATAAATGATTATTACCCCCCCCCCTTCCCCATTAAAGAGTTGGACGGACAGGACGGGCTGGTCATCATGGGTTTGCCCACACGTTGGTCACCGAAAAGGATGCCGAATTTTGTGCCCATCTGACCAAGAATTTTGAATCCGCCGGCCTCCCGGTCAGTGCCGAGCTGTTGAGCGTGGCGTTGAAGTGCGGCTGGTACAAAACCGAGCGGGAACAACAGCTGAAGGGCCAACCAAATGCCTCCGGGGTTGGCTTTGGCAGCGGTGTGCGACAACGGACCGGCCTTGGCTACACAAGCGCAACGGCACCACGCTCAATGCCGACGGCGCCGACAATGATGGGCCAACAGAGTGCCGGTTTTGCTTCCTCAGCGGCAGCAGCGACGGTCGTAAACCCTCTTGGCGCGTCTACGGGTCCTTCCTTCTCCCAGCAACCGACCATCACAAAGCAAATTGACCGTGCCAAATCGCTGGTGGCTTCCGGCAATGTGAAGGGCATGGACCGGGTGTCGATGATGCGATCGGCGTTGAAGGTGGGGCCGGTTGGCATGTAATGTTGTTTAGGGTTGTCACCCTCAGGGACGTTACCGTTATTTGGGTTTTATGGGCACCCACTGGTTGGGGTAGGGTCTTCTTTGGAAAATGTATTTTTTGGGTTGCACAAATTCCAGCGACAGACCCTAAACTTCCATTTGCAGTTTAAACCCTTAATTTTCTTCCCCCCTTTTTAGAGTACCTTCAAACACTCGTTCCAGGCGGCCGCTGTTTCTGGGTCGGAATATTTGTTACCAGGTAATAATATTTTACAATTTTTATACCAGGGATGTTGGCCGACGCCTAAAAGTTTCCTCAATTTCGAGCCATCAAAAAATGTTGGAAAATGGAATTGTGAATCGAAATTTTTTTATTGACAATAAATCATGAAAAATTTTCGGAGTCGGATTCTATGGCATCCTTTTACATATAATTTTAGACTTTGTTGGTCGGTAAACAAGGTGTTCAGGAAATTTTTTTTTTCTTCATTTTTAGCATCTGACCCGAGGCCGGAATGGAAGATCAAATTAGACCAACAGGCGGAGAAGATCAACCAAGTCATTAGACAACAGCAAAAACAGCAAGGGGATGAGGGGGAAGAGGAAGGGCCAAATTCGGAAACAAAAACGACTGATGAACAGCAGCAGCCGAAGAAGCGATCACGATGGACATGATCAGCATTCGATTGATTGATGGACAAAAATACAAACAATTTTTTTTTGAAAGATTCTCACTTTTTGGTCTTTTAATGGTTTTTTCCATTTTTGTTTATTAATTCTTTTATTACTTTGTACAATTTAATTTGTTTGTGCTTATATGTTTCCAGTCATGTTTTCTTTGGTTATTCCCCGTTTTGGCGTTTCGCCGTCGGCATTTTGCCCCGCCGTCCATTTGCTCTTTCATTTTCGGCATAGTTCCTCAGTACTTCCCAATGATGGGATGACTCTGCGCGACTTTTTGCCGGACAGTCAAAAAGTGGTGGACGTTTCCGTCGGGCAAAAAGAGGAGGCGGAGCAGCGGCGGTCGCCGGACGGACGCCTTCGATTGCCGGAATGGTTGAAGCGGGACGTGGTGGCCAAGCAGAGCGATGTGAGTGGGCATTTATTTGTTAGTGAGGCAATCAGCCTAATGATGATAATTAGGAGCGTTATTCACGAGAATGGCAATTTTAGCGCGGGCACAAGATAAGCCAGAAACCAGATCGGTTTCTAGCCTGGTATCGAACCCCGATAGATTTCAATAAATAATGCATTTCGAAATGCCAAAGCAAAGACATACCACCGATTTTTTTCTAAGTATTGTTTGTGTGGCCCAAAATGTTCTTTAAGTCTTCAAGTTGACAGGTGAATTTGATCCGAATGAAGAAACAGTTGCGGGGACTGAAATTGGCCACCGTTTGTGAGGTGTCCCATTTATTTGTTTATTTATGTCCTAATTGCTGTTTTTCTTTTTAAAAAAGGAAGCACGGTGTCCAAACATTGGGTATAAATATTGTTTTTCAACGTTTATTTAATGTTTGGCATTTTTTACAGCGAGTGTTGGGGCGGTGGGCCCGAGACACCGTCCACCGCGACCATAATGCTAATGGGCGACACGTGTACTCGAGGATGCCGGTACTTAAATGTTTTTAGTGTCTTATTCATTTGTTACGAGGCTGAAAGGATGTCAGTCATCACTTTCTACTTTATGCCTCTCAGAGATATGAAAAAGATGGCGGATGTTCAGAATTATGCCATTTTCTGCACGTTAAATTGGGGCTAATTAATCAAAAAATCATTTGCATGCAAGCGGATTCGAACTTCCTCACTCCGTCATAGAACATGCTTTGGTGTTGTAATGTGGTGATCCATGCTCATCATATCCAAATGGGATGCTTGGGTTCGAATCCACTAGCTTGCAAATGAATTTACCCAATTTAAAAAGATTCGAGAACGTGTGTTCGGTAATCGGAATTGGTAATCACTTAGAATTTCAGATTCTGTTCAGTGAAAACGGCGCGTCGACCTCCGCCCCCGGACCCGGCAGAGCCTTTGAACACGGCGATAGCCGTCAAAAGTTGGGGCGTCGATTACATTGTGCTGACATCCGTTGACCGGTGGGATTCGACTTTAATTGGACTTGGCCTTTTAAATGGGAGAAATTCGACGAAATTCTGATCAGTCAGGATCACATTTTCCTAAAAATCCTCCATCACTGACCATGACATTATTGATTATAATTAGTATAATTAGTCCCCCGCCCCCTCCATTTAGTGACGATTTGTCGGACGGCGGCGCGGCACACATTTCGACCACCGTCCGCTGTCTGAAGGAGCAGTGCCCCCACGTGTTGGTCGAATGTCTTGTGCCCGACTTTGCGGGTGCATTGCGCAGTGTGGAGAAAGTTGCCCAGTCGGGGCTCGACGTATTCGCCCACAATTTGGAGACCGGTCGGACCACTGACAATACAATTGTTGGCATTTTGTGCCGTTTAATTTTTCAGTGCGCCGTCTGACTCCATTGGTGCGTGACCCGCGTGCCAAATACGACCAATCGTTGCGCGTTTTGGCACACGCAAAAAAGGCAATTAAAAGGCTAAATGGCTAATTAGCGGGTCAATTAGTATACAGAAGGGAGTCTTAACACCGACGTCGAAAAAAGTACACTTTTCTAAAATTTATTTAAAAAAAAAAACTTGGTATCCCCTTAGAAAAAAAATCTAAAATTTCCAATACAAAAATCACAAAGGGGAAGGGGGAACCTGTTCCGGCATTGGCCAATCGAGACTAAAAACTTGGCCGATGTCCCCTCAAATTCCAGGCCACCCCCGGCGTGTTGACCAAAAGTTCGCTGATGTTGGGCCTTGGCGAGGCGGACGAAGAGGTGGAGGAGGCGATGCGGGACCTGCGCTTGGTCGGCGTCGAGGCACTGACACTGGGCCAATATATGCAGCCGACCAAACGGCACTTGGCCGTCACCGAATGGGTGAGCCCGGCCAAATTCGACCGTTGGCGCGACTTGGGCGACCGTCTCGGCTTTGTGTACGTTGTTTTATGAGCATAATTTGTGCTTTTGGCATATTTTAATATTTTTTTTTCAGTTACACCGCTTCTGGCCCTTTGGTCCGTTCCTCGTACAGAGCTGGCGAATTCTTCCTGAAGAATGTGATCGAAATGCGAAGAAGAAAAGAGGAAAATGGAGAAAAGGGAGAGAGTCGATCAAATAATTAATTAGGGAAATTAATTATTTAATCTTATAAATATATTATTTAGGGAAACAAATTGGCTCTTTTTTCATTTTCTTTGACAATTCCTTTGCTAATACATGCATTTTAATTCATTTAAATGATTCTTTAAACGCTTTTTTATTAATAAATTTTATTCCTTTTTGAATTGATGCCCATTGAAGTCGAAGTTACTCTAAGCCGAAAAGCTGCTGTTTTCCTCACTGGCGAGAGTTTCACTGTGCAGGTGAGGAACAGTTCAAGGCAATCAGAATCCCTTGCTTGGTCTGACCGGGATTCAGACAAATTTTGCTAATCAAATGCCACCAAAGGTCGGAGTTGGCATTTGTCATGATTGCCTATGGACGGCATCCTATTCGTATTGGGCGGACTCGTACTGCCCCGATTCGTACCGTTGACGTGTTATAAGTATAAGGACTGTCTAACCAACGGTCGGGCTTTATTGGGTCGAAGGTTTTTCTACATAGTTTTAGACTGGTTGTACGGATACAGGACTGCCGGGGGGCTTCTTTGTTCAGCCAAGTCACTTCCTTTTTTAAACGGGCCAATTAATTCTTTCTCAACAGTCGACATTAATTACCTGTTTACTACCTTCTTCTTACCCACACAAAGGTCATTTTGTCGAACATCAGCAGCGACTGTGACCGGTCGTTGGCCTGGGGCTGTGTTCAGTTGCACTGTGAGCAGAATGTGTTGGGCGGCGGCGGCACGGCACAACAGCAAAAGGCGACGACGACGGCACGGCACAATCGGTCGACGGCGGTCACTCGTGCCAAACAGGCCATCTTCTCCTCCGCGCCTGCCATTCTTTTCTGCGACATTCGCCTAGTGCCCGGCGCGGTGCAACAGTTCGAGACGCGCAAGGAAATCCCGCTCGACTTGCCGCCGAGCTTCAAAGTGGGATGGATCCTGGCCTTTGGCGTGTCAAGACTTTGTTGGAGTGGGAGGGGGGAGGTTTGGGAGTTTGGTCTATCTTTCGTATTTAGAAATTCTTACTTTGGGAGGCGAAGAAATAATTAGTATTTTCATAAAGTCGAGAGTTGTAAAATTTAATTGGTTAAGCAAAAAGTTTGGATGAATTAAAAATGTTTGAGACTCAAGCGCAGGGACTCAGCCGTCCCGCACCAAATCAGTTGTCTGGAGGTTTTCATGCGTACTTACATATTAGCACGAATCAGGACTTAAGTTTGTCGTATGATAGATACCATCAAATCTATGTTTGTGATGTTGTTTAAAATTATGGATTGATAAATCTTAGATTAAATGATTGATGTTATACGAAAGATATGGGGTCATATTCGTGTTCACAATCAGTACCACCCTTGAAAACCTCAATTAATTAATTTTTTAAACAAAAACAAAGTCAAATTAGGGGGGACACCTATTCGGCATGATTGCCCATTAGAGGACATAAAAGGTCGGATTTCTTTTGCAGGGTCATTTTGCCAAATACCATTGGTACGTTTCGGTTGCCACTCAGCAGGTGGACGCTCCGGTCAAAGTGAGTCGGTGTTTCGACTGACCACTGATCAGTAATGCCCTCCCCTCAATATCAGTTGGTCCAATTGCCCATCAAAGTGTTCAATGTTGGCATCGACGTCAGCGTGGCCAAACAACCAACAGATCCGCTCCTTGGGGAGAATCCGTTTCTCAGCAAAGACATTGAAAGGCAATGAAAAAACAATTCATGGGGAAAGGGATGGGCCTTTGTTTACACTTGTCAATTTCTTTTTTCGAAATAAAATTTCTATCGGCAGCGCTTAACAATGGCGAGAAAAAAAAATTTGGGGCAAAGAAAAATGGCGAATTTTTTCTTAGGGGAAATTGCGCGAAGAGGGAGGGGGGGGGGGGGCGGGGGTGGCGTGTTGATCCCCTAATTAAATGTGTTTCTCTGCCCTTTGCTAGCCCATCAGTCGTCGAATTGGCCGTCAATCGAATTGAAGAGATTTGCTCAGTGCGCAAACAGCGTTTCTATGAGATCAAAAGTGGCGGCCGACTGATCGCCACCGTTGTGATCTTCAGAAATGTGTTCAAATTGGGAGACGATGTGGTCGGACGGCTTGAATTTGCGCAGAACGAATTGCATTGTTTGCAGGTGGGTGAGAAAATGTTCATGGATGGGTTGATTTGTCAGGAATTGTGATCAGTTGGGGCTGATCAATCAATCTTTGGTTGGATAAGTCTTGTGGTCATAATGAAAAGACCCACCAAATTTGCTGATCAGTGCTTTGATTGATCAGAATCAAAAACTTCGAATATGATTAAATCAGATTAAAGTAATTACTTCTGGCCAATTCTGATCGCTGCTTTTGATAGATTTCAACAGAATACTGATCACTAATGGCCACTAATGATTAAAAGCGAATTGTTATTATTTTTTGTCTCTTTCCCAAAAGGCACTGATCCGTGCCGAAGTTGTGGAGACAAATTTGATGGTGGATGAAAACACGGACAACAGCAGAACCAGGGCAGCAGAAAGTAGCAGCACTAGTGCCACCCATGTGCACGCATTTGGCACGGAACACATGGTGACGGCGGTGGTGCGCGAGACACACTTCAAATTGCAATTGCCAATGAACGCGGTGCCCTCCTTTACCACCGAAAGGGGTGGGTAATTAGTAGTGCCACGGTGAACTCGGAACCGAATAAGCCTCCCAAAATTGGACAAAAATGGAAAAGCCATTCTTAGAGAAGAGTTTCTTAAACTGAATATAACGCAAGGCCAAAGGGGATAAGAAGGCTTCTAAAAAAATGAGTAGAACTTACTCATAAACCGGCACAAAAATTTTTGGGACGACATTTGGGGGAGCAGCTCTTCCCCCACCCTCTCGTAAAAACTAACTCTTAAAATTTTGTTTAAACATTTTTAGAAATTTTTTCAGACAGGATTTAAAAATAAATATTCGTAAATTAAATCAAAAACTTTTAGATTATTTTGTCAAAATTTTGCGAAGATTACAAGTTTTTTAAATTTCCTGCCTGAGATAAAACTAGAGGAAAATTTTAAGCTTTGACACTTATATTTATATTTCATACCGTAATCTTCTTTTTTTTTCAAAAAGTACCGTACTCAGATTATAGTATGCCATTTTAGTAAAAGTTCGCTGGCGACTTCGTTTTGAGTTTGTGACAACAGAACAAACGGTGATGGTGATGGACCACCAGCAAAAGGCGGCCGGTGGCACAGTGCGCACATTGGCCGACGACCTGAACATTGAGACGGTGAAGTGGGAACTGCCCATCTCCGTGCTCAGCTGCAACCCGTTCAACGCGGGGCTGATCACGGCACAACCGTCCACGACGGCATTCAGCATCAATTGCTGATCAATCAGCAGAGCAACAGCAGGAGTATGGACAATGCACCAAAAGAGCGGTGGACATTTCATCAATCATCCACATTTTTTTTGTTGTTGTCAAAATGATTGATCATTTCTTCATCACAACTTTTCTATCTTATTGCCTCGGGTATTGGGGCCTCAAGATCATATAGTATAGATTAAAAATATATTTATTTAATATTTTTAAATCGCCTTTTGGTTCGGAGTCGAGGTTTTTGTCGGGATTCTTTTCAGGTGTGGCACATTTTACCCGCCCATCTTACCTTTCCTCTTTTTGCATTAATCGCTGTGATCGCTGCTCATCATTAATTCCTTAATTGCCCTAATTAATTTCCCAATTTGTGTTGCATATTGTGTAAAATTTCTCCGTTCTGACTGCTGGACAATAAATTGTACTTTACATAGGTAATAACACTCATTTTTTGCCCATATTTAGTACAAAAATTATGATAACAAGTGCAACTGTAAAAAACGAGTTTAAAAAAGGCTTATCACATTAAATGGCAATAAAAGCGTCATGGTGTTGCGATGGCGATGTTCACAGATACAAAAATTGGAAAAAAAAAAAACTCCTCAAATGGGAGGGCGTGGCGGAGAATGGACAGGGGGTGGTACCCTCTTCCCTTCACCCCCGGTGTTTTTCCTCCATAAAACATAACTTTTATGGGCAAAATGTCCTTCATAGTTTTGCCATATTTGGCCCTGTTTTAAATATATAAATTGTGCTCTTTTCTCGGCGTCATTCGTCTTTGATTCCATTTTGCCCATTCGATTTGCAATTGATTATCAGAGTTTTGCCTTTAAATGATTGTTTTTTGCAAAATTTTCGAGCACTTAGGGATGGAGTATTAGCATTATAGAATGGTTGCGCATATGCGAATATTCCCCCATTTTCATCATTCGTTTGAAATGTCTTTGCCCCCGAGTGACATTAATTCCTTTGTCCCTTTTTGTCATGTTTTCTTCGGTCAATCCCCATTTTGGCGCTTCGCCTTCGGCATTTTCCCGCGCCGTCCATTTGCTTTCCCATTTTCGGCACATTTCAATTCTTCCCAGTGATGGGCTGACTTTGCGCGACTTTTTGCAGCACAGTCGAAAAGCGTCGGCTGTCGCCATTGGGCAAAAAGAAGAAGCGGTGCAGCGGCGGTCGCCGGACGGACGCCTCCGATTGCCGGAATGGTTGAAGCGGGACGTGGTGGCCAAGCAGAGCGATGTGAGTGGGAGGAAAGATGGCATTTACATACAGTGAGTCAATTAGTCTAATGACGTAATTAGGAGCGATACTCACGGAACTGGCGTTTTAACGCACACCAGGCCAGAACAAATCGGTAATAAGATAAGTATCAAAAACTGATAAATGTATAAAATTAGCATCTTCGGAATATATCCCATCAAAATATTAAAAATAAAATTGCCTCATGCATGCGTTTAAACTTTAAAGCAAACACATACCGTTACTTTAAATACTGTATTACACCCTATTTCCTTATTGTACTTATTTTTATATATTGTTTTGAGTGGCCAAAAATGTTCTTTAAATCTTCAAATTGACAGGTGAATTTGATCCGAATGAAGAAACAGTTGCGGGGACTGAAATTGGCCACCGTTTGTGAGGTGTCCCATTTATTTGTTTATGAATCTAATTAAATGCTAATTAAGGAGGCAAGATGTCCAAACATTGGGTAATTAATTAATTCATTAATTATTTAATGCTTGGGTGGGAGAGAACAGAGGGTATAAAGCAGTTAATGCACCAATGTTTTTCAATTTTTGTGAATGTTTGGGAGGCGGGCCGGGCAGACTTTCAACAGCGGCCATAATGCTAATGGGCGACACTTGCACCAGAGGATGCCGGTGAGACAATTTGCCAAAATCAGAGGGCCATCGGCGGATCAGACCGATGGCAACTTCCGATTTACAATTTAGGATTTGTAAGGAATTTCTTGAAATTAACAGCCTTATGTGTATGAAACACATAATTTAATTTTGGGATGACCTTTTAAACCGTAATCGCATAATACCGGGCAATTTTAACCGAAGAATACCGGGCCAGCACCGGATTATGCCGAAACTCTCCACCCAGCATAATTTGTTGACAAAATATGAGTGCATTTAATAGCGGTATATTTCGGCATTTTTAAGAATTAATGCAAAAGGGTGCCAGTAGTTCAGTTAGTTCGAATATTCCATGGATTGAAAGGCCCGTAGTTTCAAATCCCATCCGATATGTATAACCTTTATTTCAAATTTACATAAATATAAATCTTTTTTCACAATATTTCAGATTCTGTTCAGTGAAAACGGCGCGTCGACCTCCGCCCCCGGACCCGGCAGAGCCTTTGAACACGGCGATAGCCGTCAAAAGTTGGGGCGTCGATTACATTGTGCTGACATCCGTTGACCGGTGGGATTCGACTTTAATTGGACTTGGCCTTTTAAATGGGAGAAATTCGACGAAAATTCTGATCAGTCAGGATCACATTTTCCTAACAATCCTCCATCACTGATCAGGGCATTATTGATTATTATTTGTTGTGTCCTTGTCCGATAGAGGAACAACAAATAATAAAAGATTTATTTGCGTCAATTCACAATAATAATAAAATGTGCGAATGAAGGGAGAAGAGACCGAGAGGGAGGGAAATGTCAATATTTAAATAGACAATGAATGAGGAGGAGGGAATTGGTCAATAAATAATTAATCAATAGAAGATCATCGACCAATGTCATTGCCCATCCAACACCTCTCTTCTTAAGCTAAGCCTCAATGGCTTGGCGAAAAACGTGCCGGCGGGCGACATTGACGTCTTGCGCGGCGCAAAGCCAAAGGAGGAGTAGGCGGAGTAGGACGATTCGTTGGAGTCCGCTGATTTGGTGATTGTTGCGGAGTTTGGTGGTTCGGCGATTGTGCCCGGGGGTGCTCTTGAAAAGCTTGGGGTAGGTGCTGCCTTACCGTAGAATCCGTATCCTCTTCAAGAAGATATCGCCGACGCATTTGATTTGCGTGTCGATGGACGATTCTTCCGAGAACGGGAACATGAATCCGATATGTGGGGGATTTCCCTAGTCTTTCAATAACGGTGCCTTGGAGCCAAAATCGTTTCCCATGATTAAAATTCAAAAGAAGAACGGGGTCATTGGAAATAAATTCGTTTGCTTTTGTTCCATGGTGCCGATTGAATTGCTTGACCATTTTTTTAGTGTACTCCGCATGTGACTCTTTAGCTTTAGCTGGATTGAAATTCTCGGCTTGCTCTCCCCTTGGATGGACGAGAGACAATTGAGTGCGAAGTTTTCGACCGATGAAAAGTTGATCGGGAGAAAGTCCGTTGAGTGCCGAATTTGGTGTTGTTCTGTAAGCCAAAAGCATCTTTTCGGCCCAAAATCTGCCATCTTTCGAGCACTTCTTCATTGCTCTTTTGAAAGTGTCAACAAATCTTTCAACTTGTCCGTTCGACTGTGGGTGATACGGCGGAGTAAAAGTGTGCTTAATGCCAAATTCGTTGCAAAAAGCTGAAAATTCTGCGGCATGAAATTGAGTGCCATTATCCGAAACAATTTCTTCGGGAATGCCGGAACGATAAACAATTGATCGGAGTACTTGAAGAGTTGCTGGTGTCGAAATATTATCCATTCGATAAACCTCTGGCCATTTCGAAAATGAATCGATCATAATCAAATAAGAGTGACCATCGGAACACGGTCCGGCAAAATCAATGTGAACTCGTTGAAATGGTCTTGAGCAGCTAGTCCATGGAGCAAGTGGTGCTTTGATTGGACTCTTTTGTGCGCTTTGGCAATCCTCGCATTGCCTGACCATGCGTTCGATGTTCAAATCCAAACCGGGCCAGTAGACGTGCTGGCGAGCGAGGGCTTTCATGCGCACGATTCCGGGATGTGCCATGTGTAAAGCCTTTAAAATACGTTCACGGAGTTGGATTGGTATGATGACTCGGTTTTCGTACAACAAACATCCATCAATCTCCAAAATTTCTTTGCGTTTTGGAAAGAATGGTGCCAAATCGTTGTCAGAACATTTTTGTGGCCATCCATCTTTGATACACTTCCAAACTTTCTGAAGAATTTCGTCCTTTGGAGTGAGTTCCTTAATTTCGGTTTGAGTGATCGGCAATTGATCTGTGGCTATTTGTAAAATAGCATTGATGTAGCAATCTGTCTCGGTGCAGATGTTTGCTATCAAAATATCCTCATCCGGTCGGGGATAATTTGCAATCAATCGTGACAAGACGTCGGCTTGCCCAAATGATGCCGTGTTGATGTACTTTATTTCGAAGTCATAATTAGACATTATCAGTGCCCAACGCTGAAGTCGACTTGCTGCGTAAATCGGGATTCCTTTCTTGGAACCGAAAATTGCGAGCAAAGGTTTGTGATCGGTGAGGAGTGAAAATTTTCTGCCATAAAGCATGCGGTGAAATTTTTGTACCGCGAAAACGAGTGCCAATGCTTCTTTTTCGATTTGGCTGTAGTTTTTCTGTGCATCGGTGAGCGTGCATGACGCGTGCTCAATCACTTTCTCGGTTTTGTCCGGGAAGATGTGGCTGATAGTGGCGCCGATTCCGTCTTTGGAGGCATCTGCTGCCACAACAATTGAAAGAGACGGGTCGAAATGGGTGAGCAGCAGATCCGAAAGCATGATTTCTTTAGCTTTTTCGAAAGCTTTTTGCTGCGTGTCACTCCATTCCCATTTCACGTCTTTTCGGAGAAGTGTGTCCAATGGTTCGCGAATTTCGCGCATGGATTTAATAAATTTTCCGTAATAGTTTAATGCGCCGAGAAATGATCGAAGAGTGGACAAATCATGTGGCGGAGGCATTTTTCGGATTGCGTCCGAACGAGCTGAATCAGGGCGAAGGCCATTTGCCGAAATTATATGCCCCAAAAATAAAAGTTCCTTTTGCAGGAATTTACACTTTTCCAACTGAATTTTGAGGCCGAAATCTTTGATACGGCTGAAAAGTTGGTAAAGTGACGAAATATGGTCGTCAAGTGTTTTGGAAGCGATAATTGCATCATCAAGGTAGGCGAATGTGCCGGGAATCCCTGAGACGATCTGATCCATCAAATGCTGGAAGATTGATGGTGCAGACTTAACGCCAAATGGAAGGCGCTGACATTGGAAGAGGCCTCGGTGGGTATTGATTCCACAGAGTCGCTTGGATTCCTCATCCAATTCCATTTGCAAATAAGCGTCGCGTAGGTCGAGATTGGAGAAATAGACGGAGCCGCTGATGGCCGTGTAGATGTCTTCGGGCCGAGGCAATGGGTGCCTATTCAACTCGAGCGAATTGTTAAGTCCAGTGGAAAAATCCACACAAACTCGCGTTTTGCCGTTTTTCTTCATTACTGCCAAAATCGGTGCTGCCCAATGGCTGAATTCGATGGGTTTGATAGCTCCAATTTGCAGCAGGCGATCCAATTCCGCGTTTACGGCTTCAACTGCACCGTGTGGTACGGGACGTGCCTTGCAAAATATTGGGCGAGCATCAGATTTGAGGATCAAATGCGCTTTTAATTTGGCACATTGACCGAGTCCGGGACTAAAGATTTCACTAAAGTCCGCTTGTAATGCTTTGACGAGCGAAGCGTGGTCCTTGATGTCAGGGTCGGGTGCCGTTATTAATTGGGCGTTGATTTTGACGGATTTGCCAATGGCTTTCTTTGGAAACAAAAAATCATTTGGAATCAGTTCAAATTCTTCAATCCACGGGAGTCCAAACAAATCATGCTTAATATCATTGCTGACGTAAGCGACCAACGTTTTTGGTGACTTATCGAAGCAAGTAACGGTGCAATGAAATTTTCCTCTGGTGGAAAAAGGTTGATCATTACAATTGCGTGTTTCGATGTCCGTTGGCGAAAGATCGGGTTGGCCCAATTTGTTCCATGATTTAGCACTGATTACTGTTGCTTGGGCTCCGGTGTCTCCATTCATGCTCAAAATGACGCCGTTGATCGTTACTTGTATTTTCCACCATCGGCCTTGAGTTGTGCCAACCGACAAGCAGTGTGACTTGGCTTTAACAGTGTGAAACGAACGATTTTTGGCTTTTGGTGCAACTGCAGATGAGCCCTGGCGACAGGCTTTTGCGATGTGACCAATCCGATTGCACTTAAGACAGGTCGCATTACGAAATTTGCACTCTGATCGCCAGTGATCAGTATTTCCACATGTGGCACATGGCTCGGTAGGTGAACCACGATTCATTTTGCCATCGTGCTTTTGCTTGAGTGGCGCGAAGCGTGGCGTGTTGATTGCCTTGGGCTTCGTTTTGCCTTTGTTCGGCTCACGCCATTGCTGGGGGCGCAATTGGATGGCGTTGGTTGAGACCGGATGAGTAAGCAAGGAGAGGGCACTTTCCTTAATGACCTGAATGGTCTTCAATTCTTCCTCAACTTTTTGAATTGTAATATCGGTGCCAGTCTTTTCTGCATCCTCTAGCATTTTGAGACATTTTTGCCTGAGATCATGATGTTCATCACTCAATGCACTGACTAAGATTATGCATTTCAGTTGTTCTTTGGTCGGGTTCAATTTTGCATTCTCACAAGACGCATTAATATGGGCGACCAATGACGAAATATCCTGATGCGGTTGCTGACGAATTTTGAAGCATTCGTAACGTCGGACAAATAGCGAACGAGTTTCGGCAAACAATGCCTGCATCTTACTTAGTGAGTCCGCCCATGTGACTTTGTCGGGTTGCGTCGGACTGATGCTGTCGCGATATTTGCTGTACTCCTCGTCGCCGAGTTTGCCGAGTAAAAGTCTAACTTTCGTTGGTTCGGGAAGATCTTTTCCATCCTCCTCTATCAGCACACCATATCTTTTGAACCATTGCTCAAAAGTATTTCCGAATTGTGGGTCGTATACGAATTTTGAAATGCGTCCATCAATAGAGCTGGCCAAACTCGCATGGTTTAAGCCTGCGGATGGATTGTTTTGTGGTGCTTGTGCTTGGCCCATCAATTTTTGGATGGCCTCGGATTGTACGCGCATTGCGTTGAGCATTTGTTGAAGCTGATTTGCGTCCATGTCGAAAATGGTGCCGGTGCCAAATTTGGATGTCGGACGGCCCTAACCACACAGAGTGGCTCCTCACACCGCCTAGGTGCTATTGGATTTTGAAGAAACTGAAGAGAAACCGCGTCTTGCGGAACCTCAGCCCGCCTAGGGTCTTTTGGTTTTTGAAGAAACTGAAGAGAAACCGCGTCTTGCGGAACCTCAGCCCGCCTAGGGTCTTTTGGTTTTTGAAGAAACTGAAGAGAAACCGCGTCTTGCGGAACCTCAGCCCGCCTAGGGTCTTTTGGTTTTTCGGCGAAATTAACCGCTTAACTTTAGCGGACCTCAACCCGTATTGGGTCTATTGGTTTTGTTGTTGTTGCAGTCCGCTTCTTCTTTCGTTGTGTGAAGAACGGCTGCTGACTGCGCCAAATTTGTTGTGTCCTTGTCCGATAGAGGAACAACAAATAATAAAAGATTTATTTGCGTCAATTCACAATAATAATAAAATGTGCGAATGAAGGGAGAAGAGACCGAGAGGGAGGGAAATGTCAATATTTAAATAGACAATGAATGAGGAGGAGGGAATTGGTCAATAAATAATTAATCAATAGAAGATCATCGACCAATGTCATTGCCCATCCAACATTATTAGTTAGTCCCCCGCCCTCCTCCATTTAGTGACGATTTGTCGGACGGCGGCGCGGCACACATTTCGACCACCGTCCGCTGTCTGAAGGAGCAGTGCCCCCACGTGTTGGTCGAATGTCTTGTGCCCGACTTTGCGGGTGCATTGCGCAGTGTGGAGAAAGTTGCCCAGTCGGGGCTCGACGTATTCGCCCACAATTTGGAGACCGGTCGGACCACTGCCAATACAATTGTTGGCATTTTGTGCCGTTTAATTTTTCAGTGCGCCGTCTGACTCCATTGGTGCGCGACCCGCGTGCCAAATACGACCAATCGTTGCGCGTTTTGGCACACGCAAAAAAGGCAATTAAAAGGCTAAATGGCTAATTAGCGGGTCAATTAGTATACAGAAGGGAGTCTTAATACCGACGTCGAAAAAAGTACACTTTTCTAAAATTTATTTAAAAAAAAAAACTTGGTATTCCCTTAGAAAAAAAATCTAAAATTTCCACTTACAAAAATCACAAAGGGGAAGGGGGAACCTTGTTCCGGCATTGGCCAATCGAGACTAAAAACTTGGCCGATGTCCCCTCAAATTCCAGGCCACCCCCGGCGTGTTGACCAAAAGTTCGCTGATGTTGGGCCTTGGCGAGGCGGACGAAGAGGTGGAGGAGGCGATGCGGGACCTGCGCTTGGTCGGCGTCGAGGCACTGACACTGGGCCAATACATGCAGCCGACCAAACGGCACTTGGCCGTCACCGAATGGGTGAGCCCGGCCAAATTCGACCGTTGGCGCGACTTGGGCGACCGTCTCGGCTTTGTGTACTGTACTTTTTTTTTTGTTGGTTTCTTTACTTTAGTATGGTAGCTGGCTTATCCATGCTCGCATTTTTTTGTTGTTGCAATTTTCTCATTTTCGGGCTAACTACAATATTTTGCCTATTCGCTGTTTCATGCCCTACTGTAACTATTCCTACTGTATTTTTCAGTTACACCGTATCTGGTCCGTTGGTACGTACTTCGTACAGAGCTGGCGAATTTTTCTTGAAGAATGTGAAGAGTTGTAAAAGACAAACTTTTTAATTGTATTTGTATGTGTCAGGGATGGGACGCGGGTTCATTGTTAACGAGTTACAAAAATCCGCCTGTTTCCGCGTCCCTTCCTCTGATTTGTATGTGTCTTCATTTTTTCATGGTCTCACCAAAATGTTTTAAGGATTTATAATTGTCATAACTTTTTTGAAATTTATAAGTCATTCTTAATTTGTCATTTGCCTTTTTTAATTTCATTTTCTGTCCGATTGTCCAGGAGCTCCCTCTGACCAGTTCTCAGATATTTGAGACTTTCTATTCGAATGAGTCAAATTTCACTTAATTTGGTTGAATTAAATAAATAACACCATTTTGGTTAAACAAATTATGAAGGACGAAGGTTTTCTGTTGGCCCGCAGTTGTCACGTTCGGTATCAAATTAGCTTTTTAAATTTACAAAAACATAATGCCAAAATATTTATAAATAAATTTTCTGTAGCCATGACTAGAGACCGGATTTTGCAGCATTTGCTGATTTTTTTTTCTAGCTGGGGTTGTGCTAAGAAGCACAAAAAACTTCTAACTTGGTTTGAAGCTTCTAACTTTTAAAGGTGTGAAAGGCACCCTTCCAGGGGTTTTCGGGATCGCTGATTACGATTGCGGCATTCATTTCGACTAATTTTGAGCCCCTGCCCCGAATTCGAAGAAAAAGACGAAAATAAAATTCAACTTTTTACAAAATTCACATTTACTGACAAAAACTGATGCAAATGCACTAAATAAGGTTCGGAATTAGTCGAAATGGATGCCGGAATCGTGACCAGCGACCCCGAAAACCCCTGGAAGAGTTTCTTTCACGACTTTGAGTTTAAAAAAACTTTTATGGGGGGGGAGGGGGGACCAGCCCCAGTATTACCTATTTTTCTCCCATTTCTAATCCAGTCCCGAGGTATCTTAGTATTACGAATCAGCCTTGGGCATACCTATTTGTACTTTTGTATATGTACAGTAATGTCACTGGAATTCCGAGTTCCGAAATTTTTTTTGGGCATCGTTTGACCTGATTTGTACAAGACAAAACCTTCTGTTCATTTGTTGACCAGGGTTCATTGATTTTTAAACACTTTTTGTTTTTAGGATTTTGAATTTATATTCTTGTTAGTGTAACTCTTTTTTTGCCATGCCTCAGTACAACGTGCTCGTAAACCGTTCGATTCTGCTCTTGGCTAGTGCGTTTTATTATCATTTGAAACTCATTCGTTCTTTGACTGCTTTTTTTTCCACAGAGCGTTTCTATGCCGTCGGTCCTCCCGGCACTAAGGGTTAGTTTGATCTGACAAAAGTGAATGGACACATAAACTCAAAAAATCGAACAATTTTTCGGCTATATAAAAATCTACAAAAATTCTGGCTAACTTTTGTCACTCCCTTTAAAATGCGCAAATTTGGCTATCGAGTTTAATTGTAATTCTACGATTATTGGGTTTTTTTATCCCCCGCATTTTAAGCCACATACAAGCGGACAAAACCACATCTGAATGTGGGCACAATTGGACATGTTGACCACGGGAAGACGACACTTTCGTCGGCAATCACTAAACGTCACACATTTTAAATTGGAATTTTCCCACTTTTTTATTTTTTAGTGTTGGCCACCAAAAAACAAGCAAAATATATGAAGTTTGTTTTTGTATTAAAACAGCATTTTTTGTTATTTGTATAAGAGCAATTTGAGTGTTTTCATGCGCTGGGTCTTTTTTTTTCTACCCAAATGTTTAAGGTACGATGAAATTGACAATGCGCCGGAAGAGCGAAGCCGTGGTGTGACAATAAATGCGACCCATTTGGAATACGGTTTGAGTTTTTTGTATGGGATTTTTCGAAAAATTGAACGGATTAGAGCAAACTTGGTATTACCAAAATGTTAGGGCACAGCACAGCAAAAAATGAGACAGGTCGATTGTTTTTGAGTGGGCTTAGCCCAGGAAGGTACAGACTAAGAAATGAGACGGACATCCATATTTTCCGACAATTTTTTTTTATCTTGGCTTCCATCCCTGGCACATTACACTCTAACCCAATGTAACCGACCATCGTTTTACAGAGAGTGACAACAGACATTACGCGCACGTCGATTGTCCAGGCCACGCGGATTACATCAAGAACATGATCACTGGTGCGGCACAAATGGAGGGCACCATTCTGGTGGTGGCCATCACGGACGGACCAATGCCACAGGTTGAAACGCTTACGGACAGAGAATTGGATTAATCTTATGACAAACCAATTTTCGAATTTTTTTAAACCCTCAAAAAAACCATTTCCCGGTTTTTTTTTTCATACGCTTTCCCCCCCCCCCCCTTTTTTCTTGTCACCTTTTTCTTCTTTAGACCCGTGAGCATTTGCTGTTGGCCCGTCAGTGTGGCATTCCGCAGGAAAACATTTGCGTCTTCCTGAACAAAGTGGACGAGGTCAACGACACGGAGACGCGCGAGCTGGTCGAAATGGAGGTTACTTTTTTCTTATTGTTGCTTTTTCATGGTACGGAAGGTCGACCAAATTGTAATAAGGCTTAATCCTTTCCGACTGGTTCGAACTCGAGAGCCCGGAAATTCGTCTATTGGGATTTTACTATTACGGATTCACTAAAATTTCCCTGCGTGATTCGGCCGAGTCCCTCCTTTGGTTCTTGTCCCTGTATTCCGTGTGCCACTCGGCCAAATAAGTGTTGTTAACGCAAAAATTCACTTCAATATTGAAAAGGTGAAGATTTCTAATGGATATTTCGGATGGTAGCGAGCACGCCGAATACACATCCTTAAAGAAAAGTTCTTGGCTTGGTATGCAAATTGAGTTCCCGGATAAAAAAAACAGACCAGGGCAGACCAACACACACACCCATTTTTAATTTGTTCTATTTATCAAATATTTTAGGTGCGCGAATTGCTCAACGAGTTCGGCTACCCAGGCGACACGGCGCCGATCATTGTCGGCTCGGCACTGTGCGCATTGGAGGGCACAAAACCGGAAATTGGGGAAGAGTCAATCAAACAACTATTGGACACGGTGGACAAATTTGTGATCCCACAACGTACCAAGGAGGACACGCCATGGATGGCGGTGGAAAAAGTGTACACAATCAAAGGCAAGGAAAGAGGGGCGAACAGACCAAGAAAAGAGGTGTGGGAGGGCGGGAAGTTCTTACAAAAACCCAGCTATCATGTCATGTGTTAATTGGTGTTTTGTTGAAAAATGCCCGAATTTGAATCATTTTGTCCCATTGTTAGGCCGGGGGTTGTTTCGTTGGACAAACCCTGGCACAGGATCATCCCTTCGTTTCGGGGCTTAACCGATACTCCGAATCCCACGGATTGGCCGTCATCCTCGCCATTTGCACCTACTTTCTTTATCATGGTTCTAAATGTCTAAGCCCGAACTTTTGGAATGTGCCATTAATTCTGTTACAGTTTGTTTCTTTCAGGTCGTGGTACGGTGACAACCGGCAAATTGGAGCAGGGCACGTTGAAAAAGAATGACAAAGTGACCGTTGTCGGTGTCGGCAAAAAGATTGAGACGACAGTTGCTGGTAACGGCACATTAGAAAAACCCATATAAATATTATAAAATTTTTAGGCTTGGAGACATTCCACAAAACTGTTGACCAGGCGGAGCCGGGCGACCAATTAGGTGGGCATCAAAAATTGTATAATATTGGATCATTTTCACTGTTTTGATGGGTGATGAGGTTGTTGGTGGGTTTAAACTTGGCCAAGGGAGCTCGGCTTTTTCATTTTTTATTACCGCAACGAATGTATGCCCCTTTTTTTATGCAGGCATTCTGCTCAAGGGCCTTGGCCCGAAGGACGTGCGCCGGGGAAGTGTAATAATGCGGCAGGGCCAAGACATGCATTTCACGGACAAAGTCCGGGCTCAGGTGAGAGGGCGGGAGGGATGGAGTGAGGTTCTCTTGGGGGGGGGGGCAATGGCACGGAAATGCAACACAATTTCATTTGCAGACGAAAATGTTATATAATCGCAACCAAATTAAAAAAAATATCAAAAAGACAAAGTCGGAGCCGACTGGCCTCAAACGACACCGCCGGGGAAAGAAGGGGAAAATAGAATTTTGTTGCAATAAAACACCAAACATTCACTACACAGATTTATTTGCTGAAACCGGAGGAGGGCGGCTCCAAAATGCCATTGGCCCACATGTTCCGGGAGCACGTCTTCTCGCTTACTTGGGACTCGTCCGCCACCATTATGTTGCCTAAGGGCCACGACTTCATCATGCCAGGAGAGGTGCGGGCGGGGGGGGGGGGGTGAAGACTCAGTTTAAACGCGGAATGATTGAGGCATACAAAAAAAAAAACCAAGCTTTTCGGCTTTTTAATTTTATGTTTGGAATAAATGATTAATTTGTGTTTCCCTGCTCTTCAGACTTTGGAACTTGAGCTTCTCTTCAAGTAAACATTCACATATTTCGGCTTTTCTTTTCACCTCTCTACCCTTTTTCAGTATGCCCCAATTTGTTCGTCCCCAACAGCGCTTCACTGTTCGTCACGACAAAAGCACAAGTTGTCATTTGTTTTGTTTTTAGTTTCTTTTTATTGTTTTTCTGAGAGACACAATGCCAAATTTTGTATAATGGGACAATCTTTCAAATTTTCAGTCGCTTGTGGCGTCTTTTTGGAGCCCCTTCCCGAATCGGCGGGCGAGTCGCATGACAAAAAATGGAGGAAAATGCAAATGAAAGCGGTGATGGAAAGTGAGTGGTCCGGCCAATATTCATGGGACATTTTGCGACTTGCCTATTTTCATTCTAAAAGTCCATGTTTCGGTCGGTTCCATTAAACGACAGTTGCGCTAGCCAAATTTTTCCCAAACAGTTCAAAACTTAGGTCTCCCTTTTTGCTTCCCATTAAATCATTTTATGATCACTTTCTCAGTAATTTTGCCCTTTCACTTTTCAGGAATGGGTTTCAATCCGTTTGGCAGCAGATCTTTTGAACGAACGTGCAAGGTGAGTACTACGCCATAATACAATGCCATTCCATGCCATGTGATGTCCATTTTTGGATTGGCTTGTTTTATGCTATAACTTATTTTATTTTTTGGCATTGCGATCAAAAACACTTATCCAGGGAACAGTACAAATTAATTCGACCGAAGTGCCGCCGGCAAAAAGTTGTCAAAACCCTTGGATTTATCAACAAACAAAAAAATCCAATACTTTGAGCAATATTCTGAAATATAGGATTTACAAGATTTTTTTTTTTGTAGATCTTTGAATTTTCAAAAATTATTAAAACTAAGATTTTTTGAAAGAATCTCGATCAATTTTTTTGCTTCCATTCTCATTTTTTGTTACTATTTTGGTCCCTCTGTGCGCGTTGGTTTAATTCTGCCAATATTTATCCTTCCCTCCCCTTCAGCCGGACTATTCAAATTCGCCGAAGGAAAACCCGGCCGAGTCTTTGTTCAACAAAGCCGAGGCACAAGGCTAGAATTTAAAGGAAGAAGAGAAGAAAAATGAGAAGTGAATGGGGATGGATTGATGACATTTGATTGGGGAAAAGGAGGAAAGGCACACAATTAGTTTTGGATTTGTTTTTCGTTTTTTTTTCTGATCCATTAAGTTTTCGTGATTCAACAACATATATATGTTCCGCCTCGTTTATTTGTTTTGTCATGTTTTTGTTTATTCACACAATTTAATATCGTCGTCAGTCGTTGGTTGGTTGCTCTGTTGTTTAATGTTTAATTGCCGGCTTTTACCATTTCCTAATGCCATTGTTGAGGGGTCGGGTTTGCCAAATACCATTTCTTAACAGTGAATTTGCCGAATATTATTTGGCTTAGTTTTGGTTGAATGATCCATCTACAATCAGCCAGTACAAATAGTCGCTAAAACGGCATGGTCCCCTTTATATCGCGCGATGGACAAAAGATCTTAAAAAAACCTTCGAAGAAACATTTCTTGAAATGAGCTAATTTCCCAGTTGAAATGTCCAGAGCGGGTTTCCTTTGTGACCAAATTCCGGATGGGAATAGGCCGACGATGACCTCTCTTCCTCCCCCTCCTCCCTTGCCTTTTCTCCCCCCTCCTCCCCTCTTTTGCCTTATCTCTCTTCCCTTTCCCCCCTCCTCCCCTCTTTTGCCTTATCTCTCTTCGCTTTCCCCCCTCCTCCCCTCTTTTGCCTTATCTCTCTTCCCTTTCCCCCCTCCTCCCCTCTTTTGCCTATCTCTCTCTTCCCCCCTCTCCTCTTCTGTCTTACCTCTCTTCTGCCTCCCCTCTTTTGTCTTATCTCTCTTCCCCTTCCCCCCTCCTCCCCTCTTTTGCCTTATCACTAAAATGCCATCTCTGATGAAAAAGGGACAGATGGGATGACCAACCCAAAGCAAACGCTCCTTTTTGTTGGGCTTATCTCCGCCGAAGTAAATGAACGAACGCGGAGGGAATGTGTGCTGCTCTTTTTGTTGTTTTTGGTGCCCTTTGCTCATTTTTCAATTTCGGTGCTTTCGATTTGATTTGAAATCGGAATGCCCCTTTTTGAAGTTCGGACTTTTTCGGGAGCAGTTCCGAACGGGTCGAATTAGTCACGTAAAAATATCCACATGAATTACGGACCAACCAAATTCTAATAATTTAAACTGCGCAATTAAGTCTCAGCCAATAATTCTTTCCCGCAAATGAAACTGCTGATCTTCGACGATTACGAAGCGATGAGTCGTTTTGGCGCCCAATTGGTCGCTCGGCGAATAAACAGTAGTGGATTGAATCGGCGGAAAGTTGGCCCCTCTGCTGCCATTGTTCCAAACACTCGCCCACTGTTCTCCCTTGGCCTGCCCACCGGTTGGACCTTTTCTGACCCTTCCAATCACTTTTTCTGATCACTATACCATTTTCCGTTAATTTTTTATGTTTTTATCAAGTGAGTTTTCGTATCTTTGCTATCCTTCCTATCACTTTTCTTAGCACTTTCATTCATTTTTTCTTTCGGTCTAATTAATTTTGTTATACTGATCACTCATTTGCAACTTATATTTGCTTCTTTCTCCAATTCCATTTTCTGATCACTTTTGCTTCAAATGCTTTTTTATTAACCTCCATCTCTTTCTTTTAAGTCCTCTTATTTTTATTTTTTTGCTGTATTCCTGTCGATCACTTTTTCTGATCACTTTCACAGGTGGCACCCCTCTGGGAATGTACCGTCAACTTACGGGCATGCACGAGGCTGGCCAAGTGTCTTTTGCCAATGTCGTCACCTTTAACATGGACGAGTAGGCAACACCAGCAGGGAAAGAGTGCTGGGCGGGGGAGGGAGTGTCCCAAATTTTCGAATGATTGCCCGGGAGCCTAAATTTTGTTAATCCTCTGGGCCAAATTCCGAGGCAGGCATTGATTAGAGATTTAATTGATCACGACAATTGATTGATCAGAATGAATGAATTATTTGTTGCCCAAACAAAAAGGTACATTGGCATTCCGCGCAACCATCCGCACAGCTATCACACATTCATGTTCTCCAATTTCTTTCGGTTGGTGGGCATTATATTTTGGGAAGGAAAGGACAAACAAACGCAAATTAATGACAATGAATTGGAGCAGTACATTGAGGGGGAAACGGAAGTTGGAGCAGTACCTGAAAAAAAGGAGTTAATGGGGGGAGGGAGAGGGCACAAAAGGCTATTGGATTTGATAATTTAAATGCGGCAAACATCAAAGGAACAATAAGTTGAAAAAGGTGCCGCCCTCCCATCAAATCCAGGGACGGAGCACCACACGATTGGGAAGGGGTACAAGTCGGTTAAGTATGTTCGCTTTTTATTATAACAAAAAAGAAAAAAAACTTCTTTAGAGGCCACATATGCCCTCCAAGACAAAAGTTTGGCACCGTCTCTGTGAAAAGACAGAGTTGGAGCAGTACTTGAAAAAGGGCAACTTAAATGATTAGGAAATGATTATGTTGGGCCCGATCGACCACTGATCATTAATCGATTGATCATCACTCTGATCATCTCTTTTCCCCTTTAGCCACATTGACATCGATCCGTCCAATGTTTGTTTTTTTGTTTGTTTGTTGCCCTTTTTGGGTCGGTGACAATTTGGCGCAGGACGTTTCGGAACAAACAGCACAGTTTTCTGCGTTTGTTCGCCTACAATATAAAAAAAAAATTACCCAGGCCTAAAAAAGTTATGGCGTTCTGCGCCGAAAGCCAAATTTGACTTCCCCCCCCCCCGTTTCACCCCAAATTTCGTTTCTCCTCCCCATTAAAAGGTGCACATTCCAAATGGCAACGCTGCTGATCTGAGCACGGAATGCGCCGATTATGAGTAAAAAAACACTGTGATCAATCGAAAATTTTGATCGATTCTTTCCCAATTTTCAAAAAGACATTCAATCGCTGCGGCAGGTGGCATTGATTTGTTTGTGTCTGGTGAGTGTTTTTTTTTCTCAATTTGCTGCTGCTGTTTATGATTTGGCCCATTCCTTTCTGATTCATTTCTTACCTTTTTTTGGCCATTTTGTTGTTCTTCTGTGATTTAAATTTTGATCCGACAAAATGTCAACGAAATTTAAATTTTTCAAATTTTTTAAAAAAACTATCGGGGCTTTATTGAGTCAAAGTTTTCCATTTAGGGTTGAGTCGAAATTGTGTCGGTTTGGATAAATTTATATCATGTCTGACCGAGTTTTTGTCGGCTGAAAGTTACGATTTAAAGAAATTCAACTAAAATTATCCTTTCAAATCCCAAGGCTTTTCACTGGCGGAATTAAGCCAATCTTAGCCACAGACCCAAATGCTGGACTCGGGCCCGCCTAATAAAGTTTTTTTGGCGGCCAGAGGCGCCTACTCTTTTTCCAAGATTTACCAGGCGCAGGCTCGGATGGACCGGTAAAAGCCAGCCCCGCCAGGCGCCAGGGCTCTAGTCTGATCTGCGGCTGATCTTTTGTTTTTTGTGTTTTCCGATTTTTTCCCTGATCTTGATCAGTCTTTGTCCCCTTTATTCTAATCTTCTTTATGTTCATGTCTTGTCTTGTTTGACCTAATCCCGGTTTGGTTACATCTGATGTCGCATGTTAAGGCATCGGCTCGGACGGACATATGGCATTCAATGAGCCCGGCAGCAGTTTAAATGTAATTTATCGGTCTCTGATCGAGAAAGTTTATCTTTTAATCGCTCGACTTTATCAGTTGAATAATGATTTTTTTCGTGCCTCAGAGTCGGACGCATGTCCAATCGTTGGACCCGGAAACAATCGCTGCAAATGCCCGGTTCTTTGACGGCGATCAGAGTCGAGTGCCAACAAAGGCGATCACTGTCGGGGTTGGCACTATAATGGAGGCCAAAGAGGTGATATAACACAATCGCAAATTGAACATCCTGACCAGGCGCATAAGACCAGTTCATTTGGGCAATCCCTTTAATTCTGAGAAGCCATTTGGGTTGATCAGAAAGTGAATTTGATCACTCGCCATTGTATTCTTTACAATATGATAACAATTTGACTTACATTATTTTGAATGGCATTTCGTCAACATGACATTTCAGGCGAAGAAAGAAGCAATTAAAATTATAACCTTTCAGGTGTAGGCCAAATGTCTATAGACAATATGTCTATTAGACGAAATGTCGGCTCGCCATTTTAACTAATCAGAATTTGCATTCCACGAACATTCCTAATTTTGAAGGTGCTGATGTTGGTGAACGGTGCGCACAAAGCGCGAGCATTGCGCGCCGCACTTGAAAAGGGCATTACGCACATGTGCACTGCGAGTGGTGGGCCAAAAAAAGGGGAGGGGCGGCAAAATGACAAAGGAGGAGAGAGGGGACAAAATGCCAAAGGAAAGGGAGGAGGGGGAGGGGACAAAATGCCAAAGGAAAGGGAGGAGGGGGAGGGGACAAAATGCCAAAGGAAGGGGAGGAGGGGGAGGGGACAAAATGCCAAAGGAAGGGGAGGAGGGGGAGGGGACAAAATGCCAAAGGAAGGGGAGGAGGGGGAGGGGACAAAATGCCAAAGGAAGGGGAGGAGGGGGAGGGGACAAAATGCCAATGCCCAAAAAACTGACTGATCATCTTTTTGTGCTTGTTTAGCTCTTCAACAGCACCCGAACAGCGTGTGGCTGGTGGATGAGGTGCAATTTTATTATCGGAACAGGGATCCGGCATAAATTGGGGGGGGGGGAGGCGGGATTACCAGGGGCCGAAGCCGGCATAAATTGAGGGATTAACAGGCACCTAAAGCACCCGTTTTTAGGGACAATGGCTTAACAGCGTTGCCAGATCTGATTAGCAATCGAATTGGCTTTTGTCTGGTCTGGTTCCATAATAGCTAGGTTCATGGTCTACTGATCAGATACAAGCAGAAAGCCAATTTTTTTCGGATAAAGATCAATATTTTGGTATTAAATTTTCTGGGTTTAATTCAGGGCTCGCAGATGTGAGGCTTTAGCCTCATTTTGTGCTTTTTTGATAGGCCGATGAGGCTAAATTTCAAAATGAGGTTTTGTGGTTTTTTGAGATTTTCTGAGGCTTTTTGTGGTTATTTTAGAAAAAAAAACTGAGTATAAAAGCCAAAAAAGTGGAAAAACCTCAAAGTAGGATCATTTTTAAGGTTAACAAATCACGCCGAAATTTTCAAAAATTTCCCCGGTAGCGCCTCTCGGCACCACCGGCTTCTTTTACAGGGTTTTTCCGGAACCACTCAGTTCGGCGCGACTAGCAATAACTTTTTTAATTTTCGTTTAAATTAAACTAATTGGGTAATATTCGAAAGCACTTGACTAGATCTATCAATGTGCTAAATTTCGAAAAAAATTAAAAATATACAAAAAAAAAATTATGGCCAAAAAACCTCAAAAAATTGAATTTTTCTGCACAGTTCGGCGCGACAGGTCATAACTTTTTAATATATGAATGGATTTTTTAGATATTTGGAAAATGAATGCAGCACATATAGAGCTTTCTGATGATACCAATTATATTTGAATTGGCAGATTTAGGAAAAGGTTATGGCTTCTCAAAGTTGGCCGCGCCGAACTGAGACCCACCGGTTTTTTTCGCTTTTGAATAAAATCTTTCAAAATGAGGTTTTTTGACCCCAAGTGAGGCTTTTGAAAATTTCATCTGCGAGCCCTGGTTTAATTGCCTCAGATCACATATAAATCTGATCACATTACATTCTGCCATGGTTCATGACACTGATCAAACATCCTAAGCAATAGCTTGGGTGCCATTTTTATCAGTGCCAAATCATTTTGTAACGAAGACCATCTTGGTCCTGGTCGATCAGAGTCCGATCATCTTCAGAATAGGTTGACACTTTTTGATCAGTCCAATCCGCTGCTAGCTTTCTACCTAATATTGTTTTTCTTGACAAACTCTGACCTGTTCAGGACGCAACGCTGGAGCTCAAAGTCAAAACGGTTGGTGGATTTTGAAAAAGAGGAGGAACAAATTGGACGGAAAACTGATCAATCAGACACAAAATAAAATAATTCCCCCCCCCCCTTCCCCACTGCTTAAGGTGAAATATTGGAAGAGTCAGCATGAGGAGAATGTGCGCGAGTTGTTGAAATGCGAAAGCGGAGGAGAAGAAGCACAAACTGATCTGTCCATCCGCAACTGACAGCTGATCAGCGATCGTTTCTGATCAGTGATCAGATTTGGCTTATTTTTTCTACTGCTATTAGCGCTCTATTCATCGGAATGCTCATTTTGGTTGTTTCAATTATCTGATCAACAGCACATTCTTTGTTATGTACAAAAACAATTTTTGGTTATTTGCGTCCAATCCAAGTTTTCAATGTCATAATTTACATATATTAAATCATTTTAACGAATTCAAAATGCCTTAATGGCCTACCTTTTGGGGCATTATTTAAAAAGGTTAAGGGCATTGGAATAAAGCCACCGTTTAAACTGCTTTTGTTCCATTAGCGATTTGCAACGCAAATCACTTACGGTTCTTCTCATTTTGATCAACTAATTAAAACCAAAAACGGACGAATGGTCTGATCAGTAGACGTATTCCCCCTCCCCAATTGATCATCGATAATTAACTCATTAGTTCAAAGCATTACGCTGATCACTTCCGCCTTATCGGAGGAGGACCCAACCATACCAATTGATTCCGTTTATGCTTTTGATCAGTTAGCATTTGTGCACTGCTGATCACCAACTTTTACGCGACCCTGTTCGTCCCTAATTGGTCCCCGACCATTTGACTCGTCCAAAACTTTCACACTCGCCCCCCCCCCCCCCGCGAGCGCCCATTTTCCCATTCATTCATTGCTCCATCATTTGCACTTCTTCCCAAATCACCTCCCCCTTCCCAAATTGTCCCCAATCGGGTTTTGATCCCACCGCCCCCCCCCCGTTGGGCTTACATAATTGCTGCTGCTTATCCCCCCCCCCCGTGGTCGCTACTGGTGCCCGTCTCAATTACCTTTTGACTGTGTGTGATGCATCATGCTCAACCAAACACACATTTTTGCCCTCCCCCTCGCCCCCATCTGATCAAATCTCCCATTACGTATGTGCGCTTTCAACGCTTCCCTCCTCCCCACCCTCTCACCCCCGCTCACCCTCCGATCAGCAGCTATTATCCCCAATCAAAAAAATTAGTCATCCATTCCCCTTGTTTTTGTGTCGTTGTTTTGTAATTCTAAAAAGGTGCACTTTGTCCCGCCCCCGTCCCGCCATCGGATTTCATTGACGACAGATAATTGAAACCAAATCATTCCAATTAAATATTTTTGGTTCGGCATCAGCAAGTTTAGCAATGAATCTGTCCCCCATTTCTTTCGATACATTATCTCTGTTTGATTCAATCCGCTTCCGTCCTCATCCTTTTCGATACTTTGTCGCTGTTTTGTTCTTTTGTCGCTGTTTTGTCCCATTCTCATTGCCCCCCCCCCCTTTTTTGTGTCCTTTGGACAATTTAACGACATTGGATAAAGTCCAACAGCAGCAGAACAAAAAGAAGAAACAAAAAAAGTTTAATGGGGGAAAAGCAGACGGACGGACGACACTAATCACTCGCCGACCGCGCTTTGCGCATTTAATAAAAAAGAAAAGGTGGTTTTTGGGCAGAGAGCGCGAGGGGAGTGGAGGAGGGTGAAGCCGAGCAAAACAAAGAAGAAGAAGAACGACTGAGGGCAAAACCGGGGACAGAGGAAAAAGAAAGGGGAAATAGGGGGGGGGGGAAGAGGGGAAGAGGGGAAGAGGGGTCGGGGCACAGGGAACAGAGAGTGGAAGGGGCGGAAAAAAAGACGGGGGAACAGGGGTAGCAAAAGAGCGCGAAATGGGGGAGACAGGAAACAGGGGGGGGGGGGGAGGGAAAAAGAGAGGGGGAAACGAAAAAGGGGGAAAAAATGGGCGGGGGCACGGGGAATAGCGGGGACAAGGGGAAAAAGATGGGGTAAGGAAAGAGGAGGGGGGGGGGAAGAGGAGGAAAAGAGGGGGCACGGGGAAAGAGTGGGAGGGGAGAAAGAGGGGGCACGGGGAAAGAGTGGGAGGGGAGAAAGAGGGGGCACGGGGAAAGAGTGGTAGGGGAGAAAGAGGGGGCACGGGGACAGAGTGGGAGGGGAGAAAGAGGGGGCACGGGGACAGAGTGGGAGGGGAGAAAGAGGGGGCACGGAGAAAGAGTGGGAGGGGAGAAAGAGGGGGCACGGAGAAAGAGTGGGAGGGGAGAAAGAGGGGGCACGGGGAAAGAGTGGGAGGGGAGAAAGAGGGGGCACGGGGAAAGAGTGGGAGGGGAGAAAGAGGGGGCACGGGGAAAGAGTGGGAGGGGAGAAAGAGGGGGCACGGGGACAGAGTGGGAGGGGAGAAAGAGGGGGCACGGGGACAGAGTGGGAGGGGAGAAAGAGGGGGCACGGGGAAAGAGTGGGAGGGGAGAAAGAGGGGGCACGGGGAAAGAGTGGGAGGGGTGAAAGAGGGGGCACGGGGAAAGAGTGGGAGGGGTGAAAGAGGGGGCACGGGGAAAGAGTGGGAGGGGAGAAAGAGGGGGCACGGGGAAAGAGTGGGAGGGGAGAAAGAGGGGGCACGGGGAAAGAGTGGGAGGGGAGAAAGAGGAGGCACGGGGAAAGAGTGGGAGGGGTGAAAGAGGGGGCAGAGGGAACCGGTTTCCCTTCCCTTTTGCGCCGTAAAATGTCCTCCGCTCCGCGCCGGAGGGTAAAGGGCTATAAGCAAGCTAACGATGACCAAAAAAGCAGCGGCAACCAACCGCCATGGGAAAGAGCATTTGGCTGCCCCACGCACCCCCTCAGCGCGTCGCCGTCTCCCACCTGCGCGGCATTGTGCTTGTCATCACAAGGACCCTTCTTCGCGCATGCGCGAAGACCCCCGCGGGGGGGGGGAAGGGAAGAAAGAACTCTTTTTCGCCCTTTTGTCTGTCTGTCGTGCGTCGCCCCGTCCTTTCTCTGTCTCCCCCCCCCCCCTCGCCCCTCTTTTATACTTTTGCCCTTCGGCGTGCGCCAGCCTGTGCAAGGGGTTCAAATCGCCATCCCCGGCGGGCCCCGCGGAAAAGACGGGGGTGGCATTTCGGACCATTTGTCACCCATCCCTTCGCACCCCGTCGATATGCAACCGATCCATCGTTGTCGTTGCCGTGTCGTACGGAGGCGGGGCGGAGGGAGTGGGCAGCGCATCGGTGACGCGTGGTTATTGCATTTTTGTTGCCCGAAGCGCCGCCTTTTAATGGATGAATGGACCAACTCAACCCTCTGATTGAATGACCGTGAAAAAATAAATATTGGGGACAAGGGCACCCGGGGGGGGGGGGCGGAAGGCATTTCCCTTCTCTGTGTGGTCGACGGTGTGTGTGTGTGTATGTGTGTGTGTCAAGGCTGTTGGTCCCAGCCAAATTGGGGCAATAATTGGGGCCAGCGGCGGTGAGTGTCATCCGCCCGACCCCTCCCGCCCCGCCGGGGTTTAAGGGTATGTGATGGTGTTGTACTTTTATTCGACTGACTCGCCTCATCAAATCATTTTCGTCCCTTTATTTTTTGTCGCCTAAAGACCGGGAGGGACACTTTGGCGTCCTTTTTCCTCCATCCACCGCCCCCGGTGATTAATTTTGGGTATTCGTCGCTCCCACAAATCTCTCCATAAATCAAATTAAGGACCATTAATCAAAATGGCCCCAGGTTCCTTTCCTGGTGCTGATTAGTGCTGCTGGGTCAGTGTCCGTGCCGTGCTGCTTAATTTTCCAAATTAGCCGTTTCTGTGGCCCAATTAACTCCCCCTTTTCCCCTTGGCGGATTGCCTTTGATCATTGCCATTCCCATTGTCCATTATCCCAATGTTTCTCTTCCCCAACCATTCAATCCGTTTGTCAATATATAACTGTCATTGCAAGCCTCGCCGCCGCCCCCCCCCTCCCCCCGGGGGGTACATCATTTTGTTGTTTTTGCTGTCGTTGTTATTTGGCGGTGGTCAGTCATCGCCTCCCATCAGCCAGCGCCGCTCCCTTCTCCCCCCCCCCATTTTTTGGCGCCGGCAAATGCTGTTGCAAGCGGGGGAAAGCCGGGGGGGGGGGGGAGCGGGCGGATGAATGACAATGACTGGCAACCGCTTGAGAGGTTGGGGGAGAGGGTATGATGAGGTTGTGTTGTGCTGTGTGCGCTAGGGAGGGGGGCAACGGATTGGTGGAAGCTGTTTCCTCCCTCCCCCCCCCCCGGCCTTCTCCCCTGTCCCCCCTCATCATGGCTTATTCAACAACCGGCGCTTGTTGCCTGCTGGAGGCACAACATGGAGAGAAGGACCGGATCGATGTGCTGACGGACTGAGTCCCCTCCCTCCCCTTTCCATGTACCAATAGGGGGGAGTGGGGGGGGGGCGGGGGATGACTGGTCGATGAGGGCGGCGGAGTTGGCGTAACTTTCCTCCCTCTGCCGCCCCCCCCCCGGGGGAATGATGTGATCAGAATTGAATGAATTGCCTGAGATAACACGATGGTGATGGTGATCAGTCAATCATCATTTGTTCTTTCTTTCACCTCGTTTGTTCCCCATCACAATAGTTCATTCATTGTTTGTCTGGGTTTCTCTTTGCGTTTGGAATACCCTTCCCGCGAACCATTTGTCTGATCAGAAGAGCACATCCGACCAATTTAATGGACATTAATTATCCCAATGGATTTGGAAATTGCGGCCATCCCCTGTCTGATCAGATCAGCAAATCCGATCACTTGCCTAATTGATATAAATTGTCCCATTTAGTTTTAAAATGCGTCCTCCCCTTGTCTGATCAGATCAGCATTTTCAATTCGTTGTCTAATCCTTTAGCCTCCATGTCGCTGTCCCTCGTCATTTGTCTGATCACAGTGTGTCAGATGAGTCGGCCAATTATAAGGGGACTTCTTTTGTCCCATTGGTTTTAGAATGCCTCTTCCTCTTCCTCTCCCTCCCCCCACCCCACTCGGTCTGATCAGATTAGCACATCCGATCACCCGTTCCCCGCCCCGCCCTGTCCCCACTTGATTCAATTGCTCAATTGGACCGCCTCCCCCCCTTCGCCCCCCCCCTCTGTCCCCTCAGTTCCGCCCAATTTTCACTGCTTCACCTCCCCCAACATATATTCATTCGTCTCAGTGATGTGTTAGCAAACCAAAATTCTTCTGGCTGATCAAATTGGCTTGGCGAGGGAAGGCGGGGAGGAGGGGGCTTTAATAAAGAAAAATGATGAATAGCGAGTGGGAGGGGGAGGGGGAGGAGAGGGAGGGATGAATAATGGGAGGAGAAGGGGGGGGGGGGAGGGGACGGAAGAATGAGGGACACATTCTTCCCCCGTCCCCCTCCCCCTCTGCCCGTCACTTTTGTATTTGCCATCCCTTTTTTTGCGTCACATTCAATGGCTTTGTCCCCCGCCCATTTCCGATCAGTTTTCCGCTCTCTGATCACTTTTGAGACACACACACACACACACAATGAACAAAAGCCTTATAAAATAATGAGCACAAAAAGCAGTACTTGTCAGTACATATCCCCCCCCCGCCCCATCCAATGTTTCTTTGTGATAGAAATCCCCCGGCGGGGGACCGCACATGGCGCCTACCCCATCATTAGTTCATCTCGCCGTCCCCCACCCGCGCCCCGGCGGGGGTGACTCAACGCAAGGCAAGAAGAAGGTGATCTCCATCGGTCCCTCTTCTACTGACGGGTGAGGAGGCGGGGGCCGCTTCATCCTACTGCAGTTGCCTTATCCCATATTTAAAAGCCCTAAATATGCTCTATATTATACCAAAACCCCAAAAGAATTGGTTAACATTTGGGAAAGTTATGACCTAAATGTTCGGAAATTTAAGAATGTCTGGGTTTTGCCTGTCTTTTATCATAACTTTTCCGAAATCTTTTGCCTTTTTTGATATAATATAGAGCATATTTAGGGGCTTTTAATGACACCAAGAATGATTAGTTTAATTTATTCTGCGATTTTTGCTGGGTCCCGCGCCGCAAATGTCGCATCATCTCCTAGGCCATTACCATTATCCTCCAATCTCCTTGTTTCTCCGTTTGGCTTCCTCCTCCCATTATAGTTCATCCCATGTTACCAACATTTGTCCTAATTACCTTAATCCCTGACCCCTTTCGGCCTAATCCCCTTAAGTGCCCAATCTCTTAACCTTAATTCCCTTAACCCCTCAATCCCTTTGATCCTGTTTATCCCCCCTCTTTAAATTCCAATGTCTTCCCCTCCCCTGAAGATGCACCCTTCTGTCCCTGCTTCTCCCCCGCTTCATCATCACAATCATTGGCATTATTCCGTTTGCTCACCATTTGTTTCGCCGCTTCGTCTTCCGCTTTTCCTCCTTTTTCTCTTTCTCTTTGCGCCCACTTTCGTCCGTCCAATGCTTCTCCACACAAATTCGTCCTCCTCCTCCTCCACTGATTTTCCACTTTTGCCCGGTTTGGAGCCGATGAGCAGCTCCGACAAATTAGCGCCCCATTCTTATGCCATTGTGGAGCGCGTGTCGAGGACGAAACCGCAACAACAGCAGCAGAAACGGCATCGAAGACAGGCAAAACAAATGGGACAAATGGCCAAATGGGGAGCCGGGGGAGGGGGGGGGGACTCTTTCCGTACTCAGTATGGGCTTATTCATAGAATTGAGGGTCCGTCCGAATTAGTGTTCGGCACTGTAAAAGTTACGCGGTAAATTTACCGCATAAATTTTAGGGTTTACCGATTTGCAATTTTCATGAAAATCGGTAAAATTCAATATCGGTAAAAATGGTTATTTACTGGTTATTGATTACCGAACGATTTTGGGGAAACCGGTAAAATCGGTAATTGCCGAATTATTTGGTTTTATTCATATACATTTAATAAAAAAAAAAGAATTAATTTATTCGGAAAATTAAAAGACTTTTAAAACTAGGTAAGAAATTAATAAGATCTTTTAAAAAACTAGAAATTTTTTTTAACCACTCGATCACTTACAAATCTTTTTTATTTAAAAAGGTTTTGCCTACCGTTATCGTAACCAAAAAATCGCATTTCTGAACACTAGTCTGAATAAGTGTAAATAAATAAAAATAAAAAACAAAAGATGTTGACAATATATGGACCGCTAAGGCATGGGCGCTTAATTACGGGTGTTCGAAATTCAAAAAATTTATTGAAAAAGTGAAAAGATTCTTCCTAAGGGCCTAGAGCTTATATTGAAACAATGGTTTAAGGTGATCGCTGGCCAGGTGTACGAATGGAACTCCAACCTGATCCCCTTCCAAATATGGGGCGGCGACGGTCGGTTTTTCCTGTTTTTGAGAGTGGCCAACTCATCCCCCGCCCAATTCAGCAAACTTCCAAAGTTTGATCAGAAGGGGCATTCGAATGTGCGTGATCAAAAAAATGCGATCGGAAGTGATCGGTCCCCGCCCCCCTTTCCCCGGTCTCAGGTGGGAAGAGGCGACCTGCTTACGCTTCCGCGAGAATGTGCAGGCAACCGATGCGATCAGATATGTGCTAGAGCGGGGCGACAGGTCTGATCAGGGAAAGGCAATCACCACTCTTAGAGGGGGCACTGATCGGAAAGACGTTGACTAAAAGAATTTAATTAGGGCCACCGCATTCCATTTCCATTGTCTGATCAGAGCAAGATTAATCACTAAGGTGGGGGGGGGGGGAGTGGACTGATCATAAAGACATTGATTAATTAGAATAACATTGACTAATCCTAAGAGAAACGAATTAAGAAAGGGCGTTCCTCCCAGGCGACTGATCAATACATTGATGATGGGGTGCGGAAGTTGATTAGAGAAGATTTTGATTAAAAAACAGAGAGGGACATTGATTATCCCCCCAAGGATCATTGATTAAAGAAGTGCATTGATCAATGTTTGATCAGGCGGAGGTTTTTACCACTCCAATATTCTGATCAAGGAAAGGAGCCAAATCACTTCCTTTCATTTCGCCTATTTATCATTTCTTCCATTCGGAACATTAAATCTGCTGGTTAGCTCACTGATCAGTTCTGCTCTGCACATTTATCTGTCCGATCAAATCCCTGATCAATATCCCCCTTCACTCCACTGCCTGACTGATCGATCATCTTATAACTCTGATCAATTTCCCTTTTTGGGTTTAGCTGTTTCACTGAATACATTGGACGCAATGGCGGCTTTCCAGGACATTATCATTGGCTCAGAATGTGCCGAGGTTTCTTGTTGGTGCCAATGGACCGTTGTCACGACCGCTTAAACATTGTTGGCACTTCCTTTGCCCTTTTAAGGAATATGTTGTGGCACACGAAACCGGGCACGCCCTGGGCTATTGGCACACACAGTGAGTGGTGCTAACACAATAAACCATTTGCAAATTGACATGGCATTTAAACAGTCAACGGCCCGACCGGGAGAAGTACATCAGCATCAACTGGAGGTGGTGGGGAGGGGGACTCAATTGGGCAGAGAGACCGGACTATTCATTGGCGATTATTTGGCCAAATGATTTCGGCATTTTTCAAAAATTGGAACTCGAATACCGATTTTACAGCAACAGGGACCGGTTCGATTAACCGAAATGACTGGTTTGGTTATCGGTTCAAACGATCGGTTTCGGTTTTCTTTTTATAATTGTGCCACGATATTCGTGCGGAAATTAAGGATTTTTCAAGGCTCTGGATGAGTATTTTGAAAATTTTGAGACCGCATCTCTGATCAAAACGCAATATTTATGCATTTTTTTAATATTTAAAAACGAATATTATTTAATTTTTGGTTTCGATTCGTTCGGTTTCGGTTTCAAAAAATTTCCAGCAACCGACAACCTTCCCCTTTATTGTTTTTTGCAATTTCCATTTCCTGATTTGACCACATATCTTGGATCAGACCCGGATAATGTGATAAATTCCCTTGGTGCCAGGATTAGAGATGAGCAAAGCTTCAATAATTTGGGTTGGGGCTCATCGGGACTTTTCAAAATCCCGGGTTCGGTTTTGAACACCGACTACCTCCCCCAATGGTCTTTTGTCCGGTCTCTAAAAAGAGTAAGGGGGTGGGGGCATAAACAACAACAGCTTAACACACCCATACTTGTGCTGCTGAAGGAATGTGCTAGAAGAGGCGACCGCTGTAAGTATTATTTATTTTTTTAATAAAATTATTTAATTTAGCATTTTTTATCGATTTGCATTTTTTGGGCATATTAATGAAATGAATCCATTCAGTCCTTCATGCCCTTCCGGTCGATGCTTCAGGTAATAACTCTAAAAAAATTTTTTTTTGTAAATTTCTTTATATTTTTTAAAATTTTCGGTTTTTTTAATTCCAACTTTTCAATAAACAATTTTAATGGTTTTCAAATGTACAAATTAAGCTTAAAATCCCCAAAACTGAGACTGAATTAAGCGTGGTATTTTTACGTATTTTCCCAGCCAAAAGTATTAGGCCGTTCACCCTTTTGAATTAATTGGCTAAATTTTCCGCGCAATAATCATTAACATCTCATTAACCTAACTAATTAATGCCGAATTGCCCTCTCCTTCAGGCGTTCGGCATCAAACAGGTGGGTGGTTGGTGAGTGAATGAGGCTGATCACGGAACATTGTGTGCCTCTTTTCTCACTAACAACACCCTCTTCATGATCACATCATCCGAAGGTGTCCACTCGACGTGCTCCGTTAGTTCCAATTGTTTTGCCCTTATCGGGTCCCGGTTTTGAACCGGGAAAACAGTGAAACCCGAGACTAGTCCCTCGCGCTACTCTCGTTTTAACCATGCGTTGAAAAAGGACTGATCATTTTTTTGCAAAAATTTAATTTACAAACCCTGTCAAAAATACGCTCTTGAATAACCCAACTAAATCAGTCAGAATTGATCAAATAATTTGGGGCCTGCTGCCACCTAAATTTAAAATCAAAAAAGTGAAAAATGATTCTTTTTTATTGATCACCCACTGATCAGATACGACTACGGTTCGTTGATGCACTATCATGCGGTCGCACACGCGCGCCAAGTGTCCGACTTTACAATTGTGCCCAAAGAACTCAAATATGTGACCACAATGGGCACCGAACGGATGGCATTTTTGGACGCCAAAGTGATCAACGGTTGTACAAAAAAAGTGTGGGCATACGGTAACCGTACCTTCCCTCTCTTTTGCAGACATTTACTGTCCAAGTGAGTCTCTGTGAAACTGACCGAATCGTTCTCATAAAAGAAGAATGCGATAATACATCCCCGATGGTCAGATGCATGCTCCGGGCTGGGCGAGCTGGGCCGACCCGTAAGTGTTGTCTCGGAGAATAGGGAAAGGCTCGAGACCCGTTTTTCGTGTTCAAAACTCGAAACAGACAAATATGCATTGGAGAATTCCAGGCCTCGAGCCTCCAGTGAAAAAGTGGCATTTACACAAAGCTTTCTGATCGTTTTTTGGGCGGCTAGTGATCAGAAATTGTTGTTGACCCATTTTGATTCTGGGATTTCCAATGTGCGAAATTCGAGCTAGATCATTAGGCGACTAATCGGGATCCCCTAATTGATTCGAATTCTCTTAATCAATTATTGAAGGGTATGTCCACAGGGCAAAAAGGCATGGAAAAATGCTCGGTCTTTTACGATGCCAAAATACACTTGAAGAATGTCACTTCTCTCACCGTTCAGTTGCGCTGTCAATCGGGCGGCTACCCGGACCCAAACAATTGCAACATGTGCCGATGCCCTGAAGGGTTGGGTGGCACCGAATGCGATCGGCTTCAGCCCTCAAGTGGGATTTAGGGCGATAAATATTAATAATAGGGGTAAATGGGGGGGGGGGAGAGTGGTGCAACCCAACGTCACAGCCCAAAATGAGAGAAAAGCTGTTAATGAGAGTGTATGTGTTTTTACTCAGACTGTGGCACTGAACTGTTGGCCTCCGACCAATGGCAAACATTGCGCAGTCCGAACGGCAAAGACATTCTGTGCTATTGGAGGATTTCAGTAAGTTGAAGAGGGGCGAAGATGAGGCTCAAAAAAATTACTGCACCTGGACAATGGCATGGTAAAATCCCGACTCATTTTTGACCAATTCGACTCGTTTTTTAAACCTTTTTATTGTAGCAAATACAGTTGACAGGTCACTTATAACATGTAAAAAACGAGTCGGAGTAAAAGCGAGTTGGCGATAACGAACAAAGAACACATAGTCCTATCCAAATATCTTAATTAGCATAATTTAAGGAATAAGTTATGTAACAAAGCGCCCCCGAGTTGGGCAGTTCCCTTTGCCCGGTAACTTCCGCTTTTTCACTTTGTCCATTTTTAGGCAGACGAGGGAAGTCGGGTCCGTTTCCGACTAAGCGACGGCGAGGTGAGTCTGATGGGACGAAGTGGGGCCCTCTTTTTTGCCCCAAAGCAAATACATAAATATTTGTTCATCCAATTTCGGTTTAGTTCCCATGCTCTTACGGTTGTCAGGTGGTGGTGGCAATAATGGCCAATAAATATTAATAAAATGATTCAAATTAATGCGTTTTCCCCCATTTACAGTCGTACGTGGAGATCAAACACAAATTGGATGTTCGGCTGACCGGGTTTCGGAGGTCCTTTTTACCGGGGAGGAACATTTGGACTCCCAACTTTGGGGCCCAGAAACTAAATACCTTAACTTTTTTTGTAGTCAACAAAATCTTTCAAATTTGGTCTCATTCTAAGGAACTAGCATTTTGTTTCTATTTCATTAAATTAAACGTTTTTTTACTTGCATTTATAAATTTAATTTTCTTGAGGTGCCCGACGGTGTCGATAGGCTAGGCGCCGCCTGGGAAATTTTGGGCGATATTAATGGCCATATAAATTTTCTTCTTGATTAAAAATCCTCTACATTCTCGGGGTTTTTTAGATTTTAAGTTTGGTTATTTACTTTTTGCTTTGTTCTTTTTTAGTATTGCTTTGTCCGCCGTGAAAAATTTTAAAATTTGGGTATTTTTGTAACAGATTTTGCACAAAAATAGTGGATTAGAGCAGGGATGTCAGATGAAAATTTTCAAAAAAAAAGGACATCAGTCCAAAAAAAAATATTTTGGGGTAAAAAAAGGACATTTTTTTAAGAATGATTGCGCAGCAATTGTTGATCAATTTATGCAAGTAAATGCATTCAAATACTATATTTTCATTACCCATAATCATTTTGAGCAATTTGGGACTGGAATTTCGGGGCAAGTGAAATCGTAATCCTGTTTAATTTTGGCGAGATTCTTAACCTATTTTTTAGGTGTCGGGCTTTGAAATGAGACATTAAATTTTTAATTTGAAAAAGGAAGAATAGGCGGTGCCGATAGGCGCCGCCGTGAAAAATTTTGAAAAATTTGAGTGTGTTTTGGTAGCAAATCTTGATAAAAAAAAAAGACCAATTTTGGGGATTTTTGAATTAATTTTGAGAAAATCTGCGCGAATGGGGTCCGGTGGTGCCGATAGGCGCCACCGGGATTTTGAAAAAATACTAAGAAATGCTTCAAAAATTATAAAAAAATAGTATTGGTTTCTTCTTTTTACCTCACAGTAAGAAAAAAGGACAAAATACGAGCAGTGGGCTGAAAAAAGGCGGTAGGGGACGATTCATTGCCGCCGTTTCATTGCCGCCGTTTCATTGCCAGTAGATTTCAGTACCAAATTGTATTTCGGTTAGTATTTCAAAAAAAAACTAGGTCCAAATTTTCCAAAAAAAAAATATGCTAAGTTTCCAAATATCTAGGGTTAGGTTTTCAAAAAACTGGGGTTTGAATGTTAGGAAAAATGGTTTTTTTCGGTATTGGTATCGGTAATTCGGTACATACCAGTGTTGCCGCTGGTCGGAAAAAATTCGGGTTCGGGTCGGGCTCTCGGAAATTTTCGAGTTCGGGTCTCGGGTCGCGAAAAACCTCGGGTTTCGGGTACCGGGTTTCGGGCGGCAACACTGGTACATACCGATATCTATACCGATACCTTCGGTGTATTCCGATACCGAATGTATACCGAAATCTCAAAATACTTCGGTAGGTATACCGGACGGTATATACCGAACGGTATACCGAGAAATACGACGGTATACCGATACCGTGCCGAACCCTTGTTAGAAACCTACTGGCAATAAAACGGCTGGCAATGAAACGGAGGCAATGAATAGTCCCGTTCCGGAAAAAAGGACATTTCTTTAAAAAAAAGGACATCTGATCCCTGGATTAGAGTAAAATTAAAGAAAATCTAAGGTAAAAGTGGTCCGGTGGTGCCGCCGGGGAATTCTTTTTTTTTGACCCCAAAATCTTTTTTTTTTTGACTGAATAGTACCAAAATATATTATGCCTATCGATGGGTACTCAGAAGAACCTTAGACTTTTCGAGGCCCGCCCCAACCGTACCACATACAGTACAAGAGGACTCGATTCCAAACATTAACTTTCCCAGTTGCTGCTATCGGCCCAAGGAGGACACCGTGTCGGACGGCAACCAAATTTTTGTGATCTATCGCCCCAACGGGCGGACCGCACGCTTCTCATTGCGCTTCATGCGTCAGCAGGCGTAGCAGCGACGGCACTCACACTGACATATGCCAACCGACAAATTGTCATTGAATCCGGTAAAAAGTGACAAACGATCTCTTTTCTGCGTCTCTCCTCCCTCTGTTTCTTTTTCCACACACACTCTTTGCATTCTTTCCCTCACTCTCTGATCACCGGTTATGTTGTATGTTCTGCTCTGATGTGCTGTTGTTGAAATGCTGCCTTTTTTTTTGTCTCTCAAATTTTGTCCTCTCCTCCTCCCATCCAAGAGCAGTGTAAACCATTTTGCTACACATACAAACAATTTGAGACGGGTGCCCCTACCCCAAAAAGGACCCATTCATTCCTCTATAATTTGCCGAAAAGAAAAACAATGAAAAAATTTTCTATTAATGTGCATAAAAGTTTTAAATTCATTTGCGTAAAATTCATTTCGAATCATCATAAAGCATTGCGAGTGAGAGAGAGAAGAAAACCGCGGATATACATACAACAAACAAATAAAAAAGTATCGTATATTCCGCCGGTCGTACGGTATTCGAGGAAGACCGTTCGGCAAAATGTTCTAGTTTGTATTCCGAACAGACATAGCCGAATAGAGACAAAAAATATGATCGAAAACAGTGACCATAGGGCGAGTGAAAACAGTGAATTTATTTTCAATATCAAGGATAAATTGGGCAAAAAAAAGCACTGGGAAAAAAGTGAAAGGACGGCACAACACAAATTATAAGAAAAAATGTATTAAATAATGACGACACTACCAAAAATGGGGAGGGGCAAAAATTGGCAAAAAAGAAAAACGAAGTGAAGTGGTAAAGCTAAAATAGGAAACAAGGCCAACAATTTCGTACCACGAATGGATGGAAATGAGATCCAAAAAAGCATAGGGCACAACACGCAAAACACCCCGTAAAACATCGATTCATTCTTACGTACTAATCTATTTTCGTGCTTTATGAAAATATAATATCGAACCCCGCATTGTCTGTACTCTCACGTAAAAATAAAAACAAAAATAAATCGATGTTTTTGTCTAACTTCCTCTCCCTCCCTCTCTCTATCGCCCCTCCTCTGCTTGCGTGCTTAGTTTATGTAGCATTATTTTGACCGCTTCGCTTTCTTCCGCTCCTCCGTTTGCACGTCGGCAGAAATTCGTCCACCTCGGAGTCCGACTCGGAAATGTCAATCCGTTTCAGTCCCGACGCAAACAGTCGATCACCGTCTGCACAGAAGGGTAATGTGGCAAAAGAAATGTTTTAATTCCGCTCTCTTTTTCTCTAATTTATTGTGCCGGACTGTCCACTAACCCTAACTATTTCTCCCCGTCTCTGTCCTTTTCCGTGTACTACTTTGTCTCTCTGCCTTCTTCCTTTCTTTCTCTCGTCCTCACCATTTGTCTTTCTCTCTCTTTTTCCATTTTCTTCTTTGCTTTTCTCTCCATTCCCCCTTTTCTTTCTCTCTTCTTTCCCCTCTTTTAAAACTGACCAAACGACGAGAGACGTGAGGACAGATCGTCAAGTTCGTCTCCAAAGCCCTCCGAGTCCATGGCCGAGTCGACCGCCGTCGCTTCGCCTCTGTCCATCGATGGCACCGCTTCGTCTCCGTATTCTGCCTCACTTTCAGTCACCAGCTCGGGCATGAAAGGGTCCAGCTCATGGTCAGAAGGCGCTGAAGCAAAAAACCAATTTTGAAAGGTGTTAGAAGACGATTCCCCCCGACGACCCTACGTGTATGGGCGGGGGGGGGGAGGGTACAGCCCAAAACGTCGCCGAAACAATAGCTAAAAAACCTTGAATTTTTTAGAAAAATTTCTATAAATTTTTCTTGAAGAAAATTTCTGAAAACATCAAGACAATTCTTAAAAAATAAAAATTTCATGATTTTTTTTTTGAAAATGTCAGAAATTTTTAGTTTTTCAACAATTTTTTTTTTCGGCGACGTTTCAGCGGCGACGTTTCGTCCTGCTCCCATAGTGGGAACCCTGGAAAACGACGGGTGGAGCATGTGGGGGGGGGGGGAGGGAGAAAGCGAGAAGACAAGACTCTTCGGCATTGCTTACGTTCCAACGGGTTTTTGTCCGGCACCAAGTCAAGAAAGCGTTTCAACAATGGGCCAACAATGTACACCAATGCCAAATCCTCCATCATTTTGTAGCGCCGATAGCCGGCAGCCAGCAGAGGATGAATGGCCAAATGGTAAAGCAAAACGGACAATTGTTCAAGACGATCAGCGCAGATGATGAGCAGTGGGCACAGCACGCGCTCGTAGAGGAGAGCAGCCGACGCGTAGGAAGCGCGGCCGAACATACGCAAAGCGAACTTGGCAAAGTCGAGGCAGACACTGTGTGAGTGCACAAAATGAGGAGTTAGTTTGTTATGCGTAAGGTTATCGGTTTAAAACCGAACCAAAAACGAGAAAAATTCGGTTTCAGTTCGGTTGCCCAAAACAATCGGTTTCGATTCGGTCGATTTCTAAGAATTTCCTGAAACTTACAACCCTCGTTATGAGGAGAAAAAAAATGGACAAAATTGATGAGAGACAAAAAGGATTTCAAAGATACGCCCAGATTAATGAGCGGATCACAAAGTAACTTGGTATTTTGAGTTTCAACATGAAAGAAAGCGGATTTGAAAGACAGTAAAGAGAGATTGAGAGAGAAAGAGACGGGGGAGGGGGAAGAAAATGAGAAGAGAGGGAAAAACCGAGGTTTAGAGAGAGAGAAGGAGAAAGCGGGAATGGCAAAATGAAATGATTCTAAAAACTCAAATTAGTGCAATATAAGAGGTGTAGCCTAAATTAAAGAGCAGAGTGATTAGTGTATTAAAAGAAAAATGGACAACACAAATGTGGCCAAAGGAGGAGAGAAGGGAGGGAGGGGGGGGGGTCTAATGGACAGAGCAATGAATGAATGAACATAGGGCAAATCGCCGTCGGGGACAACAATTGTTCGGCGAAAAAACAAGGGGCTGAAAATGGTCCTCAGAAAGAAAAATCATCGCCGGCGGGCGGAAGGCAGAGGAAGACACCGATTAAAATGCGAAGACAAAATAGAAATTGAATGTAAATAAATTGAAGAGACGGAAATTTGTAAAAATGAAAATAATAATCAAAAAAAGAAGGCAAAAAATGGGCCAAGAACTAAGCAAATAAAATAATTAATGAATAAGGAACGGCAAAAAAGACTGATTTAAGACAAACAAATTTCAAATAATGTCACATAAAAAAATTGGAGATTGCATATTTAAAAGATAATAGCAAAAACATTTAAGGGTGGATTTCATATGACCAAAATATTTGGTGTATTTCATCCGAATCAGTCTTATTGATTCAAAGGTGGGGATGAAAAAAAGGATAATTGGTGACATTGAAACAAATCCGTGGCATGAGATGGGCGAAATTGTTTTGATAGCAGCAGAAGGAAAAAAAGTGCGCTAAAGATATGATAAATGAGAAAACGCATTTATAAAACATAAAAACGAAAAGAATGGGAAAGGAGAGAAAATAAAGCGGGGAAGATGAGAGAAAAAAGGGGGAGAGGGAAAGATGAGAGAAAAGGGAGAGAGAGAAATAAAGATAGAAAAAGAGAGAAAAAGAAAGATGAGAGAAAAAAGAGGGGAGAGGGAAAGATGAAAGAAAAGGGAGAGAGAGAAATAAAGATAGAAAAAGAGGAAAAGAAAGATGAGAGGAAAAAGGGAGGAGGGATAACAAAAGAGAGAGAGGAAAGATCAAAGAAAAAAGAGAGAAGTCTCTGTACTTCCCTTAAACCTTTTTTCCGATTCCAGAGGAAGAAGGGCGGAGGGGGGGGGGGGTCACCGTAAGCCTTACACGTGATGATAAATTGCGAAATATTGTAAATGCCTCACCATGCCATTCGGTTAAGCATTGGCTTCAGCCAATAGCAGCCAAAAATGTAGATGAACCCGTCCAACAGATGCGCAAGGCGTACAACCATCGGTTGGACCACAGTCCGTTGGACAAACGACCAAAGATCGGTGCACCAACGGAAGCGGACAATGTACAGAAGAGAGTGGACAAACAGTTGGCGAAGTGTGCGCAGTGGGGAGAACAGACGGAGGTCGAGCCAATCCCAGACGGAGAGGAGGGAGGTGTTCAGACGGAGGAAGAGCACTGATCAGAGGGGGGAGAGGGAAGGAAGTTAGAGGGAGGAGGAAGAGGCGACTATCGGGAAGAAGACAGTACAAGTGACGAGTCGGGAGCAGCTCGTTTCCCCCCTTTACTTGCCCCCACGAAAATAAAATCTTATCGCAAAAAAAAATACCCAAAAATTTTGAACAGGAAATTTCAAGAAAAATGAAATGAAGAAATTTAAAATTGTGAAATGATACAACAAAAATTTCACCTTATCCCTCTTGTACACAAAGATCTAAAACTGGGCTCCCTTTTTTCATATTAGAGAATAGGACTCCCCTCAGTCCCATGGGTTTCGGGTGGTTTATTTTTGAAATTAGTAACAGGCTTAAGAGTTGCTTATGGTCTCCAAAAAATGGGGTTGAAATTGAAGCCTACGCGTCTGCAATTTTGTGAATTTTCCTAAAAAAAATTTGCAGGACATACAAAAGTCAACCATTCAACAAAATTTTTTGTGAAATCCCTACCGGAAACCCATCGGAGAAGGACGATGAATTTGAGCCAATCCAACAGGACGGCGAGCGGACGAAGCACATAAACAGAGAACAATCGCTGTAGCCGACTGAGCAGTCGAGTTGCAAATTTGGCAATGCGCGAATTGACGCCACGATGAGCATAGGCAGGGGCCAAAACGATGGCACAAACTGAAAACGGCACAAAAATTTTTGTGACAAAAAATGAGAAGGGGGGGGGGGTACACCCCAAAACACAGCCAGCCGAAACACAGCCGGCCGAAACACAGCCGGCCAAAACACAGCCGGGAAAATTTCAAAAAAAAAATTTTGAAATTCCATTTTTCGCTTCCTAGCCTTTTATGGCATAAGATTAGCCTCGCTCTACCGCAATAAAAAAAAGGTAGATGAGTTACCGGCACACGGCCACGTGGAGGCCTGCGATTGGAAATGGATAACCTTAGTGCGCCTTGTTTTTTTTTTTGGGTTTTTGAAAAAAGAAAAAGGCGAAATTTCCGAAAAAAAAATTTTTTGATTCCAAAAGAAAAAATAATAATAATTGCAATAGCAGATGAAAAAAACAATAAAGCAACTTAAAAAGACCAATTGGGCACAATAAACCTCCAAAGAGGTGCTCCCAATGGCTGAAAAGGAAAACAGCAAATTACTTATCCATATCGAAATTGTGTGCTAGCCCTCGCAAATATTCAATGTGTGTGCGTTGTTCAACCCCACCCCGCACAATTTCCAAAATGCGCTCATCTACAATTCTGTATTTTCGCCGCTTAACTGGTGGACCGTCCCCCCTAATCATAGTTTCATAATCTGCATCATGCCCCTTCTGAATTCGGGGGGAGGGGGGAAACGAGCTGCTCCGGTTTTTGCTAGCCATCCTTTCTAGATGTCGCCTAATATTTTACTGCTTTTTTCATTATTTGGTTTTTTTTGCATATCTTTTTCGGATTCCGTTTTCGCCTTTTTTCGCTTATTGATGGTATTGCGAGATGAATCTGTATTCTTTGCCTTGAATGGCATAAAAAAGTGTTGTTTAAATTTAAGCATTGCGCGCTAATTTTCTTTTAAAAGGCTAGAATCGGAAATGATTTGTAAGATATTTGATATATTTTGACTAGGCTACTTTTCGGATTTTTTTTTTTTTTGTTATTTATGCGCATCGGCTGTGTTATGTCCCGGCTGTGTTTCGGCTGGCTGTGTTTCGGCGGCTGTGTTTCGGCGGCTGTGTTTTGTCCTGTTCCGGGGGGGTGGGGGACGGATTGAAAAAAAGTGTTGCATAAACGACACTCATTTTGACAATATTTCCTTTTCAGGGGATCTGATGAACGAATATGACATTCATTTCGTCCAATACCGGATTCGAACTAAAAGTCAAGAAAGCAAATTTCTTAAATTTACAACTATAGCAATGTCGAACAAAAAAGTTGCCAAACAAAAATGAAGGGGTTCCTTTATAGTTTTAACCATATCTAAAAATACAATTTCCTTAAAATCTGATAAACGAGCGACTTTTTAAGCAATAATTGGTCAAGTTTTTTCGGTAGTAAATTAAAATTTTTAATTTTTTTCTACAAAAAAATAAATTTTCGACAATGAGCGTTTTTATCGACCATATCCATTTTATTATCTCATTCGTCAAAAAAAGAAAGAAAAAAATGTACCTGCAAAAAGTGAGCCAAAAAATGCTCTCCTCTCGCGGCCCTCGTGTAATTCGTTGACGGAAAAGGCGCACAATGCAACCGCAAAAGACTGAAGGTTTATTTATTGTATATATAGTACATTATCAGGGATGTCAGGGAATTCCAACATTTTTTGGGGGTCGACTTTCGTATTTGAAGCCATGGAATGTGAATGCAAATTTTTTGGACATCAAATGACATACCTGACATATACGCGGTAAAGCCTAATGAATGGATGATATTTTTGGGTAAAGAAATCAGTAAAATAAGTGGGGTTTTATTATGTTTTTACGCCACGAAATTTTCGACTCGCAAACTAAATTATTTTTTTATTTTTAATTATCTTTTTTACATTAAAAGCTATATTAAAAGAAAATCAAATGGTTCAATGAAAGTGCACACCACCGCACAAACATTGAGAAAGTCGGCTAACACCCATCGGATTAATGCCAACAAAAGGTTGCGGCGACGATGGTCGGCTAATGCAAAGTCGACAAAAATGACCAAAGCGACCAGTGCATACAATGAACGCAACTGCACCTCGCGGGACGTGTAAAAGGCGACAAAACTAAAGGCATGGAAAAAATGCTTTATTAAATATAGTAATTAATCGTTGGAGTGTAACACATAATTTGGCAAATGCAGGCGGTACCCTGGAAATTTCAAACCGAAATTTTACCCGGATTTTTTACATCTCCGCAATTAAGTCTATTTCGAAAAATAGGATGTTATAAATGATGAATTAAGTTTGGACACTTTTTTAGTACAAAAAAAAAATTGGCCAAAAAAATGAGAAGAGTCCCCCCTTTTGTGTTTTTTTCAAAATCGGTCACTTTTCATATAGCGCCGAGAATTTTTTGTTTTCGGGGGGATGGTCAAAATCAATAAAGTATTTTTTCATTTACGGTTACCAAAATTAACCCAACAAAAACTCTGGTTACGTGCCTGAGAAAATCCCGACCATTTACCAAATTCCGGTTATGTCGAAAACTGACCAAAACAAAGAATTGATGGTCATCAAATAGGGGATGGAAAGCGGATGTTGAAGACGGACCAAATCGAGCGAAAAGGAACGGAGCGAACTCCGCCAGCGGCGCAGCAACTCCATTTCTTTCTTTCCCTGTTGTTGCTGAAAAAGAAAACTTGGAGGAGAAAGATAGGAGGAAAAAATAATGGCTAAATAAAAATTGGAGGGGAGAAAAAGGAGGAAAAAAGGGAGGGGGGGGGGGGGGAAAAAATGGCAAATAATGAAAACGAAATGAAAAATGTGAGAGGGAGGGATGGGCAAAGGAAAAATGAAAGATCGTCACCAGCGATGGTTGGTTAAATTTAGAAACTCTTTTTCTAGTTCATTCACTCTTAAATTAAACTAAAATTTGAAGGCCGACCGACGGAATTCGATAAAAAAAAACTTTTCCTCTTTGGCCAAAGCTTAACAAATTTAAATGCATTCCCTTTGAATTACAGTACAAAGCGAAAAAATGGTAAGGAAGTTTTTTTTTCGTGCTGAGTCGTTTCATAAATCTGCCCTTTTCATTATTTTTCTGACTATCATACAAAGATTGTTAAATTTGGTTGCATACTTTTGAGTAGTGCTAGGAACCGGATTGGGACCCGGACGGATTCGGAATCCTGGTTTTTTGGGCATCACCGGATTTTTCCGGATTATCCGGGAAAATCCCACCGGTAAATTTTTGATTAAAAAATTAACGATAATAAATTTTCAAAAGATAATTTTGACCCCAAATGATGATGATTTTAAAAATTTTTATCTGCGGTACCCGGACACCAAATAAATCAGCAGATGGATTGTTTTGGCAAAGACATTTTCTGTATTCCCGCGTCAAACAGTGACAATGAACCTGCTCCATCAAAAAAAAAAAAAAAAGTCATTTTTGGTGAATTTTTCAAAATCCGGAACCGGATCCGGCTTTTTGAAAACTAAAATCCGGAAAATTTTGAAAAATGAAAATCCGGTTCCGGATCCGACGAAAAAATTTGCAGTTTGAAAATCCGGATCCGGGAAATCAAATTTTCCTAGCCCTACTTTTGAGTTTTTAGAACATGCTTTTTTCAAAAGTTGGGAGTGATTGTTGATTGATTTTATCCAAAAAATAGACCTATATTGAATTTTTGTCTTCAGGATTTTTCTTAAAATATTTGCAGTGAATTTACTTATGTCTTCAAATGATGAAGAATCAGGCTCAAATGGTGGACCATTTTTCGTAAGTGTTCAGCTGTCAAAAAATCTGGCACGTGCAGTTTGGGTCGTCCTTTTTCAAATTTTAAAACCATGGGGGGACCCTTTTGATTTTTTTGACAATTTATTATTTGGGCTTTTGAATCGCTAATAATGGATATGACTTACTTTGGCCAAAATAAAAAATTTAACGAAAAAAACAAAACGGTCCCCCCTATGGTTTTAAAAATTTGAAAAAAATGACGACCCAAACGCATAAGTTCCAAAATCTATCAAGAAAAAAATTGGAACTTCTTGGATTTGTGACCCTTTTTTACTAAAAGACTATTTTGGCACTAAAATATCAAAACAAAGTAAATTCTTGATGCAGGGGTCACAAAGCCTAAATGCACCAAAAAATAAAAGTCGGAGTGAAGGGGGAGGGCATAAACTCGGAAATTATTCTTATCTTAGGGCTAATACATTTTTTGAAATTTCTTATCATAGCTCGCCGGTCAGTCCTCCCAGCCCCATGCAACCGATGAGCATCGATTGGAGCAACACAATGGACGCGCACGAAATGGGCGGCGCCGAAGGTGGAGGGACCAGCAACGGAAGCCTGCATGAAAGCCTTCATGAGCTTTCGCGTTGGAAAATTTTTGAAAAAAAAAATTTTTTGTTGGGCATATCCTACTAATCGCATGCCAAAAAAGTCTTCAAGAAATTAATCAATAGAAAATGGTCAGAAATAATGACTAAACTCCTACGGCATAAAACTGCAAAAAAAAAATTTTAGGCCTAAAACCATTAGGCTATGTGAACCAAATTATCTTTTAAAATTATTTGTGTGTCAAAAATGTAAATTAGCGAAACCAAAAAACCAAACCTGGGCCTACAAATTATTAATAGCTTAATCGAATAACTTTGTGCATATATTTTCCAAAATTACAGCAATTTGGGCTGACAACGATTGGTTGGTGACACTTCACTCCCTGTTGTCGTCCCTGGGGTTAAAATTTGTAAATTTTTTAATTTACGAAAGTTATTTTTAGTCCTCGTCTGTTGAAGGAGCATTTGCCAACAACACTTCCTCACGTCATATAGCACGGTGATTTAAAACAAAAATTGGGTTTTTTTTTCAATTTGATTGGACATCTAAAAAATGCATTCGAGCCATAATTTTCAATGAACTTTTTTTTTGTTGTGGTTTTTTCATGTAAATATTTTCAGAGAAACTTCCACCTCCTCGCCCCTTCGTCCAATTCGCTGCCGTCGTCTTCACCCTTTGTGGACCAATGGAACGCATTGAGGCGAAAGGGCCGTTGGAATTGCCCTCTAAAACAAGGCTTAAGGTTTTTAAAATAATTTTGAAGAATATATATATTTTCTAATCGTTGCGTTATTTGAAAAATAACGGAAAAAATTGCTAAAGTAGTCAAAAATATTTTTTTCTTGTCCTCCTGCGATGTGTTTTAATTTCCGAAATTTTTGGGACGTCGACTCACATTCCCTTTGATTTTTTTTTGAATTTTAAATATAAGGGCGTTTTTAGGTCAGTATTAAACGGTTGGACATTGTCGGCTCATGGCGTTGGTGACGGCAAAGGGGACGCATGTGGCATTTGCAGGACGCCGTTCGAAACTGTTGCATGGACTGCAAGTTCCCGGGCGACGAATGTCCGTTGGTATGTTTTTTATAATCAATTTTAGGTTATTCATTTTTTCCAAGCCTTAGTCTGTGGCACCGCCGAACACAATACTTTTCCTTATGATTAAAAATTCAATTTGTTTTTTTGAATTTTAATAAACTGGGAGAACCGCTTTTAAAAAATCAAGAGGGCTAGGGAACCCGCGGGAAGCAACAAACTTATCTCAAAAAACTAAAACAAAATAAACGTCCTCGCCAAGTTATGCAGGCTTATTTCCATGACATAAAAAATGTCCGGCTAAACAAATACAAATTTTAGAGAGGGAAGAGGTTTTCAAGAGGGACGACGAACGCATGGATTTTGCATTTTGTTAACGGTTTTTTTTCTGCCAGGTGCTGGGCCAGTGCAAACATCCGTTCCACATGCATTGCATTGTGAAATGGACAAATACGCAAAGTGGACAAAAGCCCGCCTGCCCATTGTGTCGTCAGGAATGGAAATTTGCGACGAGTTAAAAAGCCATTGTCGTTATAATGTACCAAAATCGTGTACAGAAAAAAGGATTAATTGTGCCAAATGATTTACATCACACAGTGTTCTTTCTAAAAGTGTTAAAAAAATGAAAAAAAGACCCCTTAAAATTAACTTGGCGCTAGTTGCAAAGAGATAGATCCCTTTTGGAAACCATAGGGGGGACCCTTTTGTTTTTAGAATTTTTTTTAAATTTTAAAGTTGGTCAAAATAAATATACATTCGTGGCCGGCAACCTCGAAAACTTATCAGACATTTTTTGAGGAGTTAAAACAAAACAAAAAAAAAAATGTAAAAAAAACAAAAGGGTCCCCCCTATGGCTTTCAAAATTCAAAAGGGATCTCTTTGCAACGAGCGCCATTAACCTTTCAAATTTTGAAAAAGTTTTCCCCTGAGAATGGAGTTTTACAGAAAATTTGCCCCATAAAATTTAATTTTTTATCCATAATTTTAATCTCAAAAAAAAAAATTCATTAATAATTTAAAAATCTTTATACTGTGATGGGAAAAAAGTTTTTCATATGAAAAATTTGCTTTAAAATTTTTTGGCATTAAAACACCAAGAGAAATGTGCGAAAAAAAAATTTTAAGTGCCTATTTTTATGCCTTTTTCGCGATTTTGGTGCTTTTTTTTCCGAGCCCTAATATATATGACTAGGTTTTTTCTCATACAGACAATTCTATTTCTATAAAGAAATGCATGAATTCAGAAAACGAAACTAACTTAATAAACATATTAATATTAACTCAAAAAGCGTCACATCCTCCGCACATCAAAAGGTCTTAACTATTCGGCTTTGCTCAGAAAGATATGCCCAAGTAAATTTAAATAGCTATGTGACAACTTTCAAATAAAAATCAGATTAAATGTCAAAAAAAGAAAGACCGAAATTTAATTAGAGACATATGCGATAACTCTTATTTAGAAGTTTTTCTTACTCAAACAAACTAAAAGATATAATTTATGTGTCAAGAGATCGGTATAACCGTATAAGTCAATTCAACAAACAGACGGCCTATTCTTCGTCACCGTCCGCGACAACATTGGGCAATTCTTCTAAGTGTTATCAATTTTCAGAAAAAGCATAAAATGATAACCATTTCACCTTATAGTGAGACTTGAGAATCTCGACAAATAAGACACTTTCTTCGAAAGGGCCTTGAAATTGGCCCCATTTGACATCCATTGAAGTGATCTTGGTGCCCAATGAACGGAACATGGTGATGGTGATTCCCAGTAAGCCAAATATCAACCGACAACCCACATAAACGATATATTAAATCATAGTAAAACAAACAAATCTCTCCGTGCGGTCGAGCAAAAGCCGATAGAATGCGGAGACAGAGGCTAAAGAAGGAGCGAAGCTCAGGTAAATCAAAAAAAAATCAATTTTTATAGGAAAAAATCTTCTGATCATGATCTGACAATTTGTTTACACATTGTTTTCACCATGGTCGTTTCACCACAAGGGAACCCTCCAAAAAGGCCTAAGCCTAGGCTGAGGCCTATGCACGCAGCTAGGCCTAAAACTTAGGCCTATTGGAGGGTCCCGTTGTTTCCACCATGCTTGTGGTGGAAACGACCCATGGTGGAAAAACGTGACACCGACAATTATTCCAAGCCGTTTCTAATCCACAATTCCAAATTATTTAAATTTGTTGTTTTACACAATTGACTCATGAAAAACAATAGCGTTTGGGCTTGAAGGAAACTTTTAAATGTGCCCACTATTTACATTATTGGTTCCCTTTATAATGCACCGACACATAGCAAAAATAACAATATACAAACCACTCACATGCAAACAGCGAAGCTTTTTTCGCCATTTCGGGCGTTGCAGTTGCCGTGGACTGTCAATGAGCTAGAAAGGAGAAAAAATGTGAACGCTCATCACTTATTCTTAATGTCTCATATTCGAATTTAGTTCTATATTGTGGCTGTGTTAAATTCCAATAAGTAGGAAAAATTTGCTTTTATTTTTGCCTTTCATAAAATTTTAAGCACTTTTTTCGGTGATGTTTTGTCTTGCCTGTTCAATCTCAAAAAAATTACAAAATAAGAAAAAGTTTTCCTTTCTTAGGGGGGGGAGCAACTAC